>PVKU01001409.1:0-306335 GCA_004027475.1 Anoura caudifer
GCTGCAAGTCTCCTGGGGACCCTTAGAGTTTAGGAGGAAGGGAAATGTTGGTGCCCAGGAAGGGGCATGGGCATGCTCTAGGGTGAGCCCACCCTGAGTCTTTGTCCTGAGGGTTTTTTACCTTTTTTCAGCAGGCGAGAATCTCAGGGGAGGATTTCAGCAGAATGTTCATCAGCTTCCCACGTGCATTTTCAATATGCTGATGCATCCAAATGAGCACATGGCGGGGCGGCGGTTGGGAGTATTCTTTGGTCTGCTATACTGTTTTACTTTTATCTTGGGTCTGTTTGGCGTTTAATAGGGTTTTTTGTTATCTGTTCCCCTGACTTCATCTGTCCTTGGGTTTAGCTGAGACAAATGGCGTTAATTGGGTCTCTCTTCTCTATTTTCTCAGATCAGGGTGATTTGAGCTATGATTCTCTGGTCATGGAGGAGAGGTACAAATCATTTGTTCTCAAGTGTCCTTGGTTAGGGGAGATAAGGTCTTGGGATTCACCAGCTGGCAGTAAGCTGCTTAAACTGTTTATTAGGCTTGCTTAATTTTCTCCTGTCAGTTTCCCCATTCCACTTTTCTGGGGATTTTCCTCTTTTCTGACTATGCTGTCACATCTTGAGTCCAGTAGTATTTAAACAAACAAAACATAAAAAGCAAACAAACAAGCAGTCATCAGGAGTAGTCAAAATGGTAGCTGTAAGATTGTCTTTTTGTTCTGGAGATAAAGAGTTCTCATTTTACTCATTTCGGGTAAACCGTCAGTTCTTCTCTTCCTGTTTTAAGCAGGAAGTGCTGATAACATTATATATAAATATGCACTCCATGTTGCATAACTGTTGCCTCCTTTCAGATTTAAGAGTGTGTCATGTAGTCTTGCACTTCATATGGACTCAGGAGAACTGTTCAGAAGAGTGTTTTCAACAAAAAAGAAAAGGGGCTAAAAATCTAGAAGTCACCCTTCCACACTGAGTATGTCTTCTTGATGGCATGGTTTGTCTGCCAGACATGGGGGATTAACTCTGAACTTGCCAGTCCAGCAGGGTCACCCCTGAGGAAAATTAGGGAATAAATGAAGTGAGCCCTTCTTGACATCTCTTTTAGTTACAGATCTCTTCTCTCTCTCTCTCTCTCTAAATGTCTTCTCCTGTCCAGACATCCAGTGCTTCTTTTCTTATGCTGACTGTTAACTATTTGAAGGAAGGTAGATCCGACAATAAATTGAAATTGTGCTTTTTTTCTGAAGTCACTTTATTTTATTTTAGTTATATGACATTAAAAAATATCAGCAAGCAAAAATAAAATCCATTAAAACATCATCCATGGTGTCACCTTGGTGAATTAACTCACATTTAGCATTGTATACAGCCTTTTATGCTTTCTTTCTTTACATATGTACATAGATATATTCATAAAAATGGGATTACATTATACATATTCTTTATTAACCTGTTATTTATATTTAGCATTGTTTACCAACCTGATATTTTTATTTAGCAGTATATTATGAATTTCTTTCAATAACATTCAATATATTTTCTCCCTTTTTTCTGTCAGTTTCTTTTCATTTAAAAACAATTTTATCATGCTCAACCATTTGTAGACAAATTGATTCTGGGTCATCTACAGAGCAACTTTCTTGCTGCAAGAAAGACTTCCATACAAGGGTGTGTAGAAAAAAAAACCTAAGGTAAAAACAAAAAACCCTTAAAAATGGTATATTTGTTTGTGTGAGGAACCAACGGGGCACACTTACCATGTGTGGAATAATGGCTGAATTCCTCTAAGTCAGAATCCCGCCCCGAAGGAGTGTTGGGCTGGTGCTACAGAGCTTGGGTGGCCTCAGAGAGCCGGTACCCCCACTGCTCACATCCCTCCATGTGCCACTGCTGTGCACCAGGACAAGCTCTGGTGTGGACTCCCCCCACAACTCCTGACCTCCCCCAAACAAGCATGTTTCAGAAAAGGGGGTGATCCCCTTGCCAGTCACACAGCACATGTTAGTGAAGAACCTGCTGCTAAAATTTTTTAAAGATTTTTATTTATTTATTTTTAGAGAAAGGGGAAGGAGAAAGAGTGGGAGAGAGACATCAATGTGTGGTTGCCTCTTGTGCACCCCGCACTGGGGACCTGGCCTGCAACCCAGGCATGTGCCCTGACTGGGAATCGAACCTGCGACCCTTTGGTTCACAGGCCCGTGCTCAGTCCACTGAGCTACGCCAGCCAGGGCTAAAATTTTTTTAATGAAAATTGTATGTTGGGGTAATTATAGATTCACATTCAGTTGTAAGAAATAATACAGAGAGATGTCGTGTACACTTTGCCCAGCTTCCCTTGATAGTATCTTGCAGAACTGTAGTCCAGTGTCCTAACCAGGAGACCGACCCAGATAGAGTCAGACACAGAGCGCTTCCATCACCGCACAGATTTACGGTGCCCTTTTATAGCCACATCCACTTTGTTCTTGCCCTCGTCCCTCAGCCTCAGGCAACCGTTGATGTCTTCTCTATTTCTGTAGTTTTGCCATTGAAACCCTTATATACAGTGGAATCATACAGTATGTAACCCTTTGGGATTGGTGTTTTCTTACTCAGCATGCTTTCTTGGAGCTTCATCCAAGTTGGTGTGTATTAATAGTTTGGTGCTATAAATGTCCCTTTAAAAATTTCTTTAGATGCATTCTCACAAATTTCCGTTTAACAGATTTTAGCTTTCATTTAACTCAGGGTATTTTCTTTAAAAAATTTTTAAACTTTTTGCCTTGGGTGGTGTGGCTCAGTGGAGTAAGTGCTGGCCTGCAAGCCAAAGGGTCACTGGTTCAATTCCCAGTCAGGACACATGCCTGGGTTGTAGGCCAGGTCCCCAGTAGGGGGCGTGTGAGAGGCAAACACACGTTGTTGTTTTTCTCCCTCTCTTCCTCCCTTTCCCTCTCTAAAAATAAAGTCTTTAAAAAATTTTTAAAATTTAAAATTTTCATTTAAAGGTATTTTATTTTTTATTTTTATTTTTCAAATACATTTCATTTTCAATATTATTTTGTATTGGTTTTAACTGTATAACCACTATGCTGTACACCTACAGGTATTTTGTGATATATTTGTGATGTCATCTTTAATACTTATCTATTTATAAGTATGTTTAATTTCCAAATATTAGGGTATTTTCCCAGATATCTTACTTCTATTGATTTCTAGTTTAATTCTATTATGCTTAGATAAATCCTGTATGTGATTTCACTACTGTTAAATTTGTTAAGATTTGTTTCATGCCCCCAGAAGATGGTTCATTTTAGGTAAATCTTTCATGTTTACTTGAAATCATTTGTGTTTTGCTTTTCTTGTGTAACACGCTCTAGAAATGTCAAATAGACTAAGTTGATGAATAGTCTTGACTGGATCTTTTATAGCTTTGCTAATTTTCTGACTGCTTGTTAATTTGCTATTGATGGAAGAGTGTTAGATCTCTAACTATTGCTTAGTTCTATTATGTTTTCCTTCATGTACTTTGAAGCTGTGTTATTGAGTGCGTGCACACTTAATATTTTCACATCTATCTGGTGAATTAACCCTTCTATAATAATGTAATGATCTCCATAACTACCTGGGGTTGTTTTTAAAATAACATTCACTTTCTTTATGAATTGTAAAAGTAATTTTTGTTCAATTCATAAAACTTAAAAAATAGGAGAATCACCAAAGAAAAACCCTTTGTAATCTCACTACCCCAATACTACCACTCACATTTGTCTTCTGAAAATGCACATGCAGATACATTATTTGTTATAAAATGGTATCATATACAGATTATTGTTTAGCCTGCTTTTCACTTATAATATTTTATGAGCCTGTCAGTAATTTTTTTCTACAACATAATTTTTAATACGATTTATTTATTTAAAAATTATTTATTTCTTTATTTATAGAGAGAGGGGAAGGGAGGGAGAAAGAGAGGGAGAGAAACATCAATGTGTGGCTGCCGCTCATGCACCCCCTACTGGGGACCTGGCCTGCAACCCAGGCATGTGTCCTAGACTGAGAATTGAACCAGTGACCCTTTGGTTTGCAGGCCGGCACTCAGTCCACTGAGCCACACCAGCCAGGGCCAGAGTTGTTTCTTCAGCTGTGAGAATGACTTATCTATTACCCATTTTTTAAATTTTGTTTTAATTGTTGTTCTTGTACAGTTTGCCTCCCATCCCAGCCCACTGCCCCAGCCCTCTATTACCCATTTGTGATTTGACTGATTCCTGGAAGATGGTTGACTGGAGTTAAAATGTGAATGATAGGAGAAGAGACCATACGGCTGTATGAAATCTCGATACCTGTAGCAGCAGACTCCAGCAATCAAAATTATCTAGGTCTAAAGACAGTAGGAATATGTCAGTAACGTGTCAGAGTATGCCTACAAGAAGGGATAGGAAAGCATTGGCCAGGTGTTTTTTAAGCTTTAGGCCCAGAGTGTTTGATGAATAAATGATAGTATAGATAAGGGCATGCTGGAAAAATTTCCAGACAGCATGGATAAGCTTGAATAAAGTCTACCTGATAAAACATGTTGCTTCTTGCAGATTTGTGTACCAAATACTCAACTTCTGTTGGCAAAGTATTATCTGCTGTAAATGAAGTGATCTCGTGTGGTTCGATTGGCAAACTGCAATTATATTTTGCACCAGAGATATGTAACCACATTTCCTTTTTTCTGGGGATTGAGTATGTGTGAACCAGGTGAGTGTACTTAACAACTGTTTAAATATTTCTAGTGCTTTGAAATCCTAGTCAGCGCCCTTTGCATGCAGTACTCCAGGAAGGGGTGGGTAGGAGTGGGTAGGCTGTTGAAAACCTGTGGCCAGCTTCTCTTTTACTTGTTGAATATCCCTCCAGGTTCCTGATGTTTGACTATGATCCAAGATGTCTGCCAAGTTTACAAGCACTTTCACTGTCTGACAAACAGAGCTTCCTGCCCCAACACAAGTGAACTTTCAGACATCAGGAATAATGAACACTCAGACATGTCAAAGGTTTGCTACTGTTCTTTAACAATTCAAAACAAGAAACAATTTAAGTGTTTCTGGCAAGCTAACATTTTTTTAAAACTTGCCCTTTAAAAAAAAAACATTTTAGTTATTTATTTCTAGAGAGAGGAGAAGGGAGGGAAAAAGAGAGGGAGAGAAACATCAATGTGTGAAAGATACATCAATCGGTTGTCTCTCACATACCCCCTACTGGGGATCTGTTCTGGGACCCAGGCATGTGCCCTGACTGGGAATCGAACCAGTGATCTTTTGGTTTGCAGGTTGGCACTCAATCCACTTTTGCTCAGTCATTTTCAATGTAGTGGGCACACAGTACACACACTCACTCAATGGCATCTACCACCCCCACTGACTAGTAGAGTAAAGTCGTCATTGTTCACACATGCGCATTCCAGTCCTCTCTCCTTGGCTACCAGGTTACATCAGTGTTACACAAACCACTCTCGTTGTATTAACAATGGCTGGACTTTTCCCGGACAGACACAGCCATCTCATTGCTCTGATACTCTTGTCACTTGTTAGCTCTCAAGTATAGTCTGACTTTAAATGGACAGATGAAGGTCCTAAGAGCAGGAAGGAGAAGGTCTATCCTTTATGCCTTTATCAGAATGCTCTCATCCTACCTGTGGCCCTCTTTTCCTTCACCTTCTGGCTTCTAGTGATTTTGGTTTCCTACCTCCACCCACTTCACGCAAGTCTTAGGCAAGGACTGGGTCCTTCAGTGACAGTGACCTTTTTGACCTTTTTGTAACTGACACCTTTATGCGACTGGGTATTATTTCTAGGTTCCTTCTCTGGCAAATGGAGAGAGTAGAGCGGTCTGTATTCCGAGGTCCTGTATCTTGGAAAGAGAAATAGGCCTCAGCAAACAGCAAGGAAAAAATAGATACAGCAGGCAGAAGGACCCATCCCTCCTTAAACCTGGTATCAAAACAGTTTCTTTTTACTCATTTAAGTTTAGTTCTCTTGTAAAGCCTGGTAAGAAACGTAGAGTCAGTCTCTCATTTAAGATAAACTCAGAGGGGCTGAGGTCAGCTCTGGGTCTCACAGAGCTTCTTTGATTCTCAGAAGGAAGAGGAAGAGGGTGGTGAAAACAACAATCACTCCTTGGTCATTATGAGCAGTTTCTGTTCCCACCCCTTGGCTGAGACTTTTGCTTTGACATGAAAAAAAAACAAACCACAAAATCTTTAATATATTCTAAAGGAAGTTCCAATCAATTGCAAGATGTGGACTTTTTATTCTCTCTCTCCCTTTCTCTCAAAACTAGAACTGGAAACTTATTTTCTGGTAATGAAATGGCACTTTCTCATTAAATAATGATGCCAATTACCTTGAAAGTTGTCAGGAAGTTTATCTGAGTCATTTATTGTTTAAAAGAGAACTTTCTGGATCCTATTAAATAATCTAGATGTGTCTGTCTAACAGATACTTAAAATAAACTTCCTCAAGCCTCCTAAATTAAATTAAGGTCCAAAGGCTCCAATATGATTTAAAAAAAAATTATTCAACTTTAGTATATATGGTAGAAAACATGAAACAGGCCTTAATTTAAATCTGACTTATTGAATAACCCTTCTAAATCTTTATATGATTTCTGGAAATCAGTAAAAGAGGTACAGGAAGCAAGCAAATTCTCATTCAGGAATTTCCTGAATTCTCATTCAGGAAAAAGCTCTGTTCAATATAGTAGGAAAATTCTCTAATGGTTTTATGAACCCTTGTTCCACTGCATCCCAGATTCCTTAGACTGGTGTAGCACAGTATGGAGGAGGCATAACCAGATTTTTAATCTCCTTCCATCAGTTGAAGAGAGCATAACAGACTCAGTATGCAGCTTTCTAACCTGTATGTGGGTTGCCTGAGGGACCAGCCTTGTATCAACTAAATCAGAAATTAGAAAATATCATCAGACAAATAATAATAAAAATGCAATATACCAAGACTTAAGGGATGCAGCAAAAGCAGTGCTAAAGATACATTTATAGTGTAAATGTTGGCATGAAAAACAAATATCTCTAATCAACAACTGAACATTGTATTTTGTGGGAGTAGGTAGAATAGAACAAATTGAACTCAAAGCTAGAAGAAGGAAATAATGATTAGAGCAGAGATAAACAAAATAGAGAATAGAAAATTAATTTAGATAATCAATGGAAGATCAACAAAACTAGTAAAACTTCAGCTAGATTAACAAATAAGAGGGAAAACTCAAATAAAGTAAAAAATTAAAGAAGGTCATCACTATCAACTTTACAAAAACAAAAAGGATTGTATGTGAGTTCTACAAACAAGTGTATGTCAAAATATTGAATGAGTTAGATAAAATGGACAATATCCTTAAAAATCCTAAAAATACTCAACCTACCAAGATTGAATCATGAATAAAAAAATCTAAACAGATATATAACTAGCAAAAAGATTGAATCATTAATCAAAAGCTTCCCCCAAAAAAGTACAGGACTAGATGGCTTGACTGGTGAAGTCTTCCAAGCACTTAAAGAAGAATTAATAATAATCCTTCTGATATTCTTCCAAAACTGAAGGGAAAAAAATTCTAACAAATTTTTCAGGGCCAGGATTACCTTGGTACCCAAACCATGCAAAGACCCTTCAAGAAATGACCAAGCCCTGGCTGGTGTGTCTCAGTGGATTGAGTGCCAGCCTGTAAACTAAAGGGTCTGCCCGTTCGATTCCCAGTCAGGGCACATGCCTAGGTTGAGGCCAGGTCCCCAGTAGGGGGCGTGCGAGAGGCAACCACACATGGATGTTTCTCTCCCTCTCTTTCTCCTTCCCTTCCCTTCTCTCTAAAAATAAATAAATCTTTTTAAAAATACTTCCTTTAAAAAAAGGACCAATGTTGTTTTATGAATATTGATGCAGAAATCAACAAAGTGGTAGCAAACTTAATTCAACAGCATGTTTAAAAGATTAAACATTTTGATAAAATGGGATTTATTCGTGGAATGCAAAAATGGTTACCCATCTAAACGTAAGTCAATGTAATGCATTACATGAAGACAATAGAGGGGAAAAAGGGCTTTCACAAATTGTTGCAGAGAAAGCATTAATCAATATGTAGTACTTTGTTATGATAAAAAAAACACTCAACACACTAGGAATATAAGGAAACTACCATGACATAATGAAGACCATATAGCAAAAAATTCATAGCTAACATGATACTTAAAGGCACAGGACTGAAAGCCTTCCTCTGAAATCAGGAACGGAAGATTCACCACAATTCAACATAGTGCTGGAAGTCTTAGCCAGAGAAATTGGGCTAGAAAAATAAACAATATAGATCAATTGAGTAGGATAGAGTCTGCAGAAATAAAGTCTCACATATATGGTCAAGTTGTTATTTAAAAAATGTTTTCACATTTAAAATTCTTTTTTACTTTTATTGTTGAGTTACAGTTGATTTTCAATGTCACATCAGTTTCATTTGTACAGCAGAGTGGTTAGACAGTCATATACTGTACAAAGTTATCTCCCAGATATTTGAAATACCCACTGGGCACCATACATAGTTATTACAATATCATCAACTATATTCTCTGCACTGTACTTTACATCCCCATGATTATTTTGTAACTACTTGTCTTTTTTCCTTTTTATTGAATTTATTGGGGTGACACTGGTTAACAAAACTATACAGGCTCCAGGTGCACAGTTCCACAACACATCACCTGTACACTGTATCGTGTGCTCACCGCCCCAAGTCCAAGTCCCTGTTCACCACCATTTATCCCCCCATACTCTCCTCCATCTCCCTCCAGTCTCCCCCCCCACAATCTCATGAGTTTTCTCTCTCTTGCTGAATCCCTCCAGCCCCCACCCAGCCTGCCCCCTTTGACAGCTGTCAGTCTGCTGTCTATTAGTGTGTCACAACTCGCCGTGAACTCTAGTATGGCTGTATACCACTTTGTGCCAGCTACTGTTTAGGCACAGGAAAGCAGAATGCTGATCTTGAAGAACACAATTTTCTTTTTTAAATATTTTATTTATTTTTAGAGAGGGAAAAGGAGGGAGAGAGGGAAACATCAATGTGTGCTTGCCTCTTGTGTGTCCCTTACTGGGGACCTCGCCCGCTACCCAGGCATGTGCCCTGACTGGGACATGAACCAGCAACTCCTCTGCTCACAGGCTGACACTCGGTCCACTGAGCCACACCAGCTGGGGTGAAAGAACATAATTTTCTTGAGTCATGAGGACATGCATACACACACCAAGACCTAGAAATATCTGTCAGCATAGGGCGTTGTCAGTGCCTGTCTCAGAGGACCAGTTCCGGAGAAGATCAAAGGGTAGTCCTGGGTGCTTTTGTGGTCCCAGGTTTCCTGGAGGAGGGGTGACTTGAGATGGACCCAAAAGACTGGGATGCTTCAGGTAAGTTTCCAGGGGGCAAGAACAATCAGGAAGGGGGAACAGGACTTCTCCTGGCTCTGTCTGTGGGAAAAGGCAACTTACATATTTCCCAAGTGCATTTCCTTCTCAGGGAACAGATGAAAATGAGGTTTTTTGGTTGATTCTGTTTTTTGGACCGCTAGCAGTCGATATGTGGCATCTCATTAAAGCAGAACATCATATTGCCCTTTCCTTCCCCAATTCCTTGGATGTCCTGGATCAATAGAGTTGGCTGAACACAGAAATCCACTTAATTTGCATGTAATTTCTACGATGATTAGAGACTGCGTAGTAGGGACCGAATATAGTATGGTGTGATGAGAAGTATATTTCTCTCAGAGTCAAGGCTTTCTACTTCTAGTTCCCAGTAACTAGATAACTCTGCGACCCTGGGTAAGACTACCTTCATGGAGTTTTGTTCTGTCATCTATAAATTTGAAGGTACTGGAGTTTTTCTCACTGAACCCAGAAGCTCTCCACTGGGTTTTTCAATGCACTGTCCCAGAAGTACCTACTAATTAATTAGTGCCTGCCCTTGCCATGTAATATATTTGCTTTCCATGGACTAATGGTCTTTAAGGTTCATTCCAGTGGAAAATTCTTAAGAGAGATTTCATACAGGATAGACCTTTCAGTTTACACATATGTCTTACCACCAGATCATAGTCTGTACTGCATTAGAATTCATTTTAAAAAATCATGTAATCATTCTGCAAATAGTGCATTGTTACCGCCTAGTAATTATTTTATCTTACGAGCAATCACTTGTTAAATAAAACAATTAAAATGTACCACATTTTGTCATAACTGTGTTTTGAAACTTCTTCCTTTAAAAAAAAATATACCAGGGGCCTCAAAACCTAGAAACTAGACTTTTTCTCAACCTATAGAAGCCCTGAGAACCTCAGGAGTATTCTCTCCCTCTCATTAGGCTCTTTAGCGAGATCTGCGTGCATTGCCTTCATTCACCTTGACGTCAATCCTTCTTCTGTTACTAGGTTGCTGTGCGGCTTTGGGGAAGTCACTTCTTGCTGGGTCTCCTTTGCCCATTTAAAAGTTTTGGACAGGATGGCCTATAAGAATCCTTCCAGATTTAATATTATTTTATTCTTTGAGGTGTAAATAATTAAGTATTAGATTTCTTAGGGAAAAAGATAGCTGGACAGAAGGGTACAAGACCCAGGATGGATTCAGGGACACTAGCATTTTTATGAGGATCAAAGCTTTACATTGAAGGGAAGGAACTTTGACAGGTGAGATTTTGGACACCAACCAGCTGGTGAGAAAGAGCTGTTTACTGAGGGTCTGGGTCTTCTAGGAGTTCCTGAAATCAAATCTCATCCACATGCCCTGCTTTGTAGTTTCTCGTGTTCATCCTGAGATTTGATGGATACTTTGGCTAACTGCCAGATTCTGGGAATGGGCCTTGTTTCATCTCACTGTATAACAGATGAAAAAAAAACCAAAACTGTGTGTCCATAGGATGTATGTGGGTGAGAGAGAGAGGGAGAGAGAATGGGTGAAATTATACACAAACTGAACCTTGATAACTTTTTGTCAGCCAGATTTTTAGTCTACTAAGACAGGTGAGTGAGGAAATCCTTTCCCAATAAATCTAGACCCCCATCTGTCGTCAGTTGTCTGAGCAGCATCCTGCCATGGGAATATGAGAACTCTTTGAATTTGATGAGTAAGATTATCTTTGACTATGATTATCTTTCAACCGTAACTATCTCTGCATTAACCTCAAATGGGGCCCCAAGGGCAGCAGTCGGGCTCAGTTATCTCTCAGTCAGCCTGTGCCATCACTCCTTTCTGTAGTTAAGACAGAGACAATGATGGTACACTGTCATCAATGAAAACCCAGGCTCATGCCCCAGTAGCACTGTAGGTCCCCTACTTTCTTGGGGAAGACAGATTTTATTTGCCTCTAGATAGAACCACAGTCAAGGCGACCAATTAAAAAATGGGCAAAGGACTTGAACAGACACTTCTCCAAGGAGGACATACAGAGGATCCAGAGACACATGAAAGGATGTTCAGCAACACTAGCTATCAGAGAGATGCAAATTAAAACCACAATGAGATACCACCTCACACCAGTCAGAATGGCCATCATAAAGCAACAAACAAGTCCTGGGGAGGTTGTGGAGAAAAGGGGACCTTAGTGCACTGTTGGTGGGACTGCAGACTGGTGCAACCACTGTGGAAAGCAGTATGGAATTTTCTAAGAAAACTAAAAATGGATCTACCTTTTGACCCAGCAATCCCACTGCTAGGATTATATCCTAAGAACCCTGAAACACCAATCCAAAAGAACCTATGCACCCCAATGTTCATAGCAGCAGAATTTACAATAGCCAAGTGTTGGAAGCAACCTAGGTGCCCATCAGTAAATGAATGGATTAAGAAACTATGGTACATTTACACAATGGAATTCTATGCAGCAGAAAAAAGAAGGAACTCCTACCCTTTGCGACAGCATGGATGGAACTGGAGAGCATTATGCTAAGTGAATTAAGCCAGGCAGTGAAGGACAAATACCATATGATCTCACCTTTAACAGGAACCTAATCAAAAAACAAACAAGCAAAATATAACCAAAGACACTGAAATTGAGAACAGACTGACAGTCACCAGAGGGGAGAGGGGAGGGAAGATCAGGGGAAAAGGGGAAGAGTTTACAGGAACAAGGACAAATGGACAAAAACTAGGGGGGTGGAAATGGGAGGGAGGTGGGGAGGGCTGGGGGGGTGGGCTGGGATGGAGGTAAAAGGCAGAAAACTACAAGAACAACAATTAAAATAATAAAGTTGCTTAACATTTCTTGATGGCCTCGTTTGAAGATTAAAGATGAAGCATCTTTACAGGAAGCCGTGTGACTGCAAAAATGTATTCTGCCTTGGATGTTAAGAGAGATACATTTTTAACCCCAGCTCCACCATCAAATAGCTACTTGTAAACTCCTATGCACGTTACATGCATGCTCTGGCTTTCATTTTATTTTATTCTATTTTATTTTATTTTATTTTTTTGTTTTGTTTTATTTTATTTATTTTTAAAGGTATTCATATTTTCTTTTTTATTCATATATTTATTTTTATTATTTTTTCAGATTTTATTTATTTCCAGACAGAGGGGAAGGGAGCGAGACATCTCGTGCACCCCCTACTGGGGACCTGCCCTGCAACCCAGGCATGTGCCCCAACCAGGAACCAAACCAGTGACCCTTTGGTTTGCAGGCCAGAGCTCAATCTACTGAGCCATGTCAGCTGGGGCTGGCTTTCATTTTAGTTGTTTGTGATAGTTGTCCTATTTATCACCCAAAGTTATTATATGAAAATTCTGACAAATTAGAAAGCACTACCCAAAAGTATGGTGATGTAATGAAGGTCTTACATGGTTATAAGATAAATTACTTTCCACTAGCTAGAATAAATGTATTGCTTATGTTACCACAAGTGTGATATGCTTAACTTTAGAAAAATTAGACCGTATAAACAAGTAAGAAGGAAAATAATCTCCGTAAAGATAACCACATTTAACCCTTTAGTATTTGTATTAGCTCCCATGATTCTGAGGGAAAAAAATGATGTATAATCACTTTTCTCATAGAGAAATGTGATCATACCATATATTATTTCATACTGTTTCATTACCACTTGAAACTTTAGCTTGATTGTGTTTCTATTTCAATAGAGAATTTGGTACCTTAATATTTTTAATGGCTTCATGATTTTCCATTGTTGGAACTTACCATAAATATTAAGGAGTTTTAAATTGTTACCAACTTTTTGTTCTGGGGTGAATGACATTTTTACATGCCCATTATATGCTGTTTAGGGTGGTTTGAATGGTTAATCCTTTCTATTCATAAAGGACACAGAGTGCGGAATCATTCTTACAATCTTGTATGTCAAACTTGTGTTATTCACGTCTCTGCAAAATACAAATGTTTATTGCAGTGGTTTTCAGCCTTTTTTGTCTCATGGCACACATAAAGTAATTATTCAGTGGCACACCAAAGATGTATTGTATTTTTTGCTAATCTGACCAAAAATAGGTATAATTTTGATTCACTGACACTGGACAGCTATTTTTGTATTGGCTATTGTCATGTGTTTATTTGACAATCTAAGGGAAAAGAGGTCAGTGCCCCTGACTAAATAGTCAGGAATTGCAAATTTTAAAAATTCTTGTGGAGCACCGGTTGAAAATCACTGGTTTATTGTCATCCAGATTATTTATTTTTAGAGGGAAAGGAGGGGAGAGAAACAGCAATGTGAGGGAGAAACATAGATTAATTGCCTCTCACATGCCCACAACCCAGGCATGTGCCCTGACTGGGAATCAAACCAGCAACCCTTTGGTTTGCAGGCTGGTGCTGAATCCACTGACCCACACCAGCCAGGGCTGACAGCATGTTTGATAGCAGCTCTGCACCAAATAAACGGTTGGGCTTTGTACTACATGAGATAGATGGTAAACAACACATCCCATTGATCCTGCTTCCACAATTCTTAATGTCCGAGAAAAGAGGGCAAGCACGTGAGAAAGAACAGTTTGACAAAGATGGAGATAATTCAGAAAAGATGATCTACAAGCCGTGTACAGCTTTTTAGTGGCTAAGGCAAGACTGTGTAGTATCCAAGGAGGCAGTGACACATGGTGAAGGAAGCACTGCCAGAAGTCAGGAAGGAAACTTCTAATTCCAATTCATATGCTAATTTGCCATAAAAATTGCAAAAAACTCACTTCCCAGAAAGGGACTTGGTTTCACGTCTGATAAATGAGGGAGGTGGTAACGATAGGTGATGAGCTCATTGAGTTGAAAAGCCTCAGAATCTCTGAAGGGCAGAATGTGTACGTGCGTGCGGGCTTTTCACAAAGAAAAATTTAGGCAACATGAGTGAGGCTGTGAAGACTGCAGGCCTCGAGGGTCAGAATTTAAAAAAAGGAAGGCAGATTTTAAGAAGTCACAAGAGATTAGGGACGAGTCAGTCTTCCAATGAAAGTGGCAACAATCTTGTTACTTGAGTCATGCCACAATCTGGGCTTCAGCGGAGTGCGGCAAATCTCTGATCTCTCTCTGTCTGTCTCTCTCCGGTTACTCGGATCCACAGCCTGTCTGTGCCCATGGCATGTCCGTGACTTTTCTGGGGGAGGGGGGAGGCTGATCAAACACACAGATGGTGCAATGCTGAGAGGAGAGGTAATATATTTGATGACAGAAACAAGATCTAAAAATTCATCTTCAATATGGATTTTTACTGCGCTTGAGTGGTGTTCATGGTGGGAATAGGGAATGAATAAGGGTAAGAGCAAGAGGTTGCTTATCATTATTCATTAGTATTTTACCTCCAGGATAATTAGGTCCGATAGTCTCTTGGTAATAAAATCTGTGTGTGTGTGTGTGTGTGTGTGTGTGTGTGTGTGTGTGAGAGAGAGAGAGAGAGAGAGAGAGAGAGAGAGAGAGAGTGAGAGAGTGAGTGAGTGAAAGGGGGGGAGAGAGATTGTTTAAATCTCGGTTATTTCACCAGATAGGAATTAATGTCCTAAATTGGAGAGTTCTGTCAGTGTTAACAGTAAATCATCAGATTTTTTTCTTTGGACTTCTGGCGGGGACTTGCCCATTGCCTAATGATGTGGGGAAAATATTTTACACACCCAGATGATGGCACTCTCCCTAACAGAAACAATAACATTCTGTAAATCAGTACTTCTAATTAATTCCTCAGGATGAGAGCTTTTTATGTCTAGAACACTGTACTGAAAGCAGTGGAAAAGCAAAAGTTTCCCCTGTAGGACCTTCAAGCATGTTCGTAGAGAAGATAAAGTGCTCACAAAAGTTATTTTCATGCTATACGGTGGTGAGTAATAAAGGGTAAATGAGAGGCTCTGAAAATATAGCAGGGACCATGGGCAGGGAAGGGACAGGTAGTTACGACGCTCCATCTGGGATGGTCACAGACTGGAGGAAGTGGGAACGTGCTCTCCAGTCAAATTACTGAGGAAGCCCGCTGTATATAAAACCTTTCTCTTCAGTGGGGGTGGGGGGGTGCACTTAGGGCTTTCTGGAACTTTCTAATACTTATACAAGATGACATAGGAAAATGGAGAAAGGAAAACTCACAGCCTAGAACTACTGACAGGCCTGCCTACCAGGCATACTGTGAAGGTTGATTTTAGAGGTTTTTTTTTTCCCAGTTTTTCCTTTCCTATAGAAATGGTAATCACCTTCTGTTCTGTGTGTCCAGCTGCTGTGGTCTGGTAATCAGGGAATGAAATTGACAATACCACTGTGCTACGTACGGGTCAGGAAGAAAAGAGCAGGTGCCAGAGTTTGGGTCTTGAAATAGACCGGGGTGGGGGGGGTCTGTTCAGCACTCAATTATACCCTAGAGGCAGATCCTCAAGGACAAACCAGTCAACTGTGAACCATCAGTGGCCAACAGTCCCTTCCCCAGCAGTCTGAGGATACTGCTCGCTAAGTATGAGCTTGCTACACCCTAGGTGAAAGGACAAAGGCAGCGCCATCGCTACCGTGGCACGGTTTGCAGAGCAGGCCCGTGACCTTGTTAAACACGACTGCCATTTTACTCATCAGAGCTTGTCCCCCGGGCTGGAAAATACTGGAAAGCAAGAACACAATGGTGACTAACCGCTCCCCACAGCTGCAAGCAGAAAATAACATTGGAACAAACTGCAGCTTATGCCGGACAAACCGAAACCTCCTGCGTGACAGCCCCCAACAGCCCAGGGGCCACACAACGGCGACTCCCGCACCCTTTCGTAATCCAATTATAATCCAATGAAAGCTCAACGTCCTCATCCCTCAATGCTGGTGTATCGCTCCACGCCATACCCCTTCCCGTCTCGGAAGGTGAATAAAACTTTGCTTGCTGCCTTTTCTTGTCTCCGTGCATTCTTTCACAGCTCGCGTCACCAACCACCCTAACGCTAGGTATTATACTGTCAGGCAGGGCGAGCCCTTACTGCCTGCCAAACCTTGCACTTGAGCAAGAATTGTATCTTGTGAAAAGTGTTGATGAGCCCTGAAATAAGTAATAGTGCATATTGAGAAACTAACTGCTAAATATGTTGTAACTAGGGAAGTATTTCTGGAAGGATCATGGCTATGGATTCCCAAATGTGTAACAGCACTCTTTCAGAGTTTCAGATTTTCACGCTCTCCCATGCTTGCCCCTCTGGGCTTGGCCCCTTAGCCCCAACTCCTCGCAAACGCATACTTAACTCCTTCCTTTGCCCTAGTAGAAATAGTCTAGAACCGAGAGTCCGTGAATGTTTGCACGAGTTCCAGCTTTATCACAAGTCTGGTTTTTCCATCTGAAAAATGAGGGCCTAGCTCTGGTGTGTAGTTGTTGTGGTTGTGCGTGTTTGCTTGTTTCTAGAAAGCTGCATGTGGACTTCAATGGGCAGCACACAGATGTGGTGGGGCTGTTATTATTTAAACTCTGTTGTGGAGGCTGGCAACATTTGGAATCTGCTTTCAATTGAATAATCAGTCTGAAAAAAACTTGCTTCTAGAATAAAAGTCCTTACCTCAGGGAAAGCCCTACTCTTGTTCACTCTCTGTTACTTGTGTTCTGTCCCTCCCTGCCTACTTCTTGCCTCTCCCTCTTTCTCTGTTTCTCTCACGCACGCAGTGAAAAGAAAGGACAAAAAAGATAAAAAAGCTGCATCTCTTGGTATGGACTTATGGATACCCAAAGAACTTTCAAATTTCATGGTATCAGATCCTTAAGACTCTTATCGTACCTTGAACTTCCAATTTTAATCTATTTAAATTATATGTGTGCTGACTTATGTATATAGCCTGCCTCCTTTCACAGACTATTTAAGGCAGCCAAGCTTTAACTTGTTCAGATCCTTAGGTGGTGTTCAAACCAACAAAGACTGCATTCCTCAAGGCTTCAGAAGGAAAATAAAAAGTTGCTAAGTTATGCAGCGAAAATACAAGTATCATTTTTTCCAGATTACACAAAGTTATTAGCAGTGGTGATTCAGATATTTCCTCTGAAATCTGCTGTGAACAAATTTATTACAGACCCATGTAGATCGAACAGTTTACGCACTGCTTCCAACTAAAACATATTACCAGGAATAAGAGATAGAATTCTGCCCTGGTGCCATTTGGGCTACGCAGACCGCTGTGGGAGAGTCTCCAGTTGGAATTGCCACCGTCGTGTAAGTATAAGCCTACTTTTTAGACATGTCTGCTTTAGAAGTACTGAGCATGTCTTTCATGCCTACAAGCGTGTATACTTGGGAGGAAAAATCTGTAAACAATTGCCAGCCCATGGGAATATAACTGTTGCCTTCCATTTTTGGACTCCAGCGTATTCACTGAGCATGTAACTCCTGTGACTTACCATTGCTAGTTACCGCATGTGTGTGTGTGTGTGTGTTGTTTCTGACTGGACTCTAAACTGCATATGTCATTATTCTGCATATCGGTATTCTTTTCCTGTAATTACTGCTGATTAAAGGTTGTATTTTAAATAGTATAGCCATTTCTACTACCTCTGGCCAAGGCCATACTTCACATAATTTACATAAATTTACATAATCTACAGTTCATGTGGTATCGTTATGTGTAGATAGTCTGACTTGAAAAAAAATATTAACTTGGCCTCATCATAAAATGATCAGAAGCATTTCTTATTTTTCTGGAAGGTTTCTCATGATTCAACTTAACAACTATAAACAGTGTAGAAGAACCTGATCAGATCTCAGGTTGCTTTTGATAAAAGTCATATTTGGGCTTTGGTGTGGTTGGGAGTCACTGAGTTCTATGTCTTTCTGAGGTAATGTGTGACCTGATATTTGCACGCACTCACTCGTACAGGGGACTTTGAAGTGGCATTCCTGGCCCAGATAAAGGCAGATGGCTGTGTGGACGCCTGTGAACAACAGTGGTCTGACTCAATTTCCTGCTCTAATGCAGCTCCCTCTGAGTATTAGTTACGGAATCCCCTTTCTGTTGTTCAAAGGCGTACAGTGTTATGACTTTTTGTGCTTGGGAGAAACTTCTGTTGTTGTTGTGGATTTTTTTTTTCATATGGAAACAACAAATCTGGCCATGCCTCAAATGAACAAGGGAGGGAATGGGAAAAAAGAAATATAAGTGTGGTCGGTTAAAAGTATCTCAGGCATGACTTGTCCAAGGTTGCCTTTTGTGATACAAGTCCTTGTCAACAAAATGAGAAGGGATATTTTCCCTGGGCATTTATTTACCTTTTTGTTATCTTTATTTTTAAAAATATTTTTAAAGGTTTTGAAAAAATATTTATTTATTTTTAGACAGAGGGGAAGGGAGGGAGAGAGGGAGAGAAACATCAATGTATGGTTGCCTCTTGTGTGCCCCCTACTGGGGACCTGGCCCGCAACCCAGGCATGTGTCCTGATTGGGAATCAAACTGGTGACCCTTTGGTTCGTAGGCCTGTGCTCAATCTACTGAGCCACATCAGCCAGGGCCATTTTTGTTATTTTTTAAGCTTCCTACTTTATAGTATTTCATATTGTACCCAGTAGCCTCATCTATATTCCACTTGTAAGTTCCTTGATGTAGAATCCATGTCTTTTCATCTGTGTATGGCCACCACCTAAACATTACCTTGCACATAATGGGCCCTTAATTCATGTTTACTGATTTATGCTGCATTGAAATTCTCTTTTCCCCTCCTCAATACAGTGGGAATGGATACAGTCAAGGAATTCCTTCTTCAAGTTAGAACTTATGGCATAACGGGACTCTTTACTGCTTTTACCCAAATTATATACTGATAAAATTTAGTGTGCTATTGTAGACTGACCAGACAGAGATTTTAGGGAAGGGGGAACCTTTTGAGTCACTCTTCAATCAAATCACATGGGTTATCACCAGAGCAACTGGAAAGCTTCTGAAACCCCACCAAGTAGAATTGCAGACAGGGTGATAATTAGGGAACTTGGACAGTTGCTTGAGTGAGAAAAGAGAGAGACACGCCTAGAGACCATAAAATTATATTCTTTATCTGATGCTTGCTCTACCTATACTTAGTGCTAGCCTTATTCTCTTAAAAGACCTTAAAAGAAGGGGACCTTAAAAGAAGCCACAAAACAACTGGCATTTAAAAAACTTGTAAGCATTTCAATCAAGCTTAACCATTGCTACAGGAATCCAAATTTATGGATATCTTGAATTTCCTTCTTATTCTCATACAGTGAATGTGACTGGCTACCCCCCGAACTCTCCCCGGTAACAAGAAGAGGAGAAGGGTAAGGGCTGAATACAGGTGATCTGCAACGTGGAGGACTCGGGCAGGGAATACTTCCATGTCTGTGTGGTGTGATGTGGGAGGTGGCCCCAAAGGTTTCTGTGACTGCAAATATTTTTCTCAGACTGGCCAGAGTTCCTGAAATTCAGTAGCATTAGTTTTATAGGCTATGTTAATGCATTGCCTTGCAAGAAGGCTAGTGCTAAAATGCAGAGTTAACCAGAGAAGAGAAGCCATGAGCACATTACTATAAGGCCCAGGTGGCAAACACAAGGCCCGCGGGCCGAACCCGGCCCTCCACCTTGTTTTATCTGGCCCAGCACCTTATTTCTACCCAGTGGCAGTGCCGAGCTCTCGCTTGACTGTTCAGGAGTAGTTACATTTATACAGCCCTAAAGTTACATTCGGCCCTTTGAAGGCAACCGTGAGGCTGGTATGGCCCTTGGTGAAAATAAGTTTGACACTCCTGCTATAAGTGATTAGATTAACCATCTATCTGTCTGCCTATGCCTTTACCAGAGATGTTTGAAAGTCGTCAATGAGATTCAGTGGCCAGATTTCACTACTGAAAACAGTGATGTTCACTGTCCAGTGAAGACCACGAATGGCAGTTCCGATGGTTTTCCAGTCTGACTTAACGAGCCTGGAAATGATGTTAAAGTACATTTATCTAATTATATCATAATGTTGACTCCTAAATTGGCTGTCTTTCTCAGTAGTCTGTAAGTTTGGTGAGAGCAGGAGGGGGTTTTGTTGGTCTTGAACCCTACCTCACCTGAAGTGTCTGAAATAGAGTAGGCCTTTATAAAATGTGAGTTCAATAAACAAATTACAGTGACTAGATACAAAATTAAAAGTATGTATCATTCAGAGTTAACACTTTTAGGGGGACATTATACCTTGGACATAGGCATAGAGAAGGATGACGATTTTATGGTGTTTCTTAAAAAATATGGAATTATGGTGATGAAAAAAACTCTTGTAGTGACCAAAATTTCTTTTCCATTCTCAGAAAGTTCCTGCTGTCCCAGTTACTGACAGTCACTGAAATGATGTAAGTGTATAATGCTATTTCCTGCTTTGTAAATTTCCATAAACTCTTCTCTGAAATATTTCAGGTCGGGTGCTAATTTCTACAAATGTGTGCCAACGATGTCCTTGGTAGAGATTAGTGAAAAGTGGTACTTCAGGAATAGTCCAGACAGAAGGTGCAGGGAGAGGTTGGCGGTGGAAATCATTTACTACTATGCGTCTATAGTTCTTATCACCCTGCAATTACCTGTGTACTTGTCCGTATTCCCCATACTTAGCCAGACAGGCTTTCATTCATCATCATATATTTACTGCTGCGCACAGCTGTTCTCACTGCCACATAAAGGCACCTGGTCAAGGTGTGTTGAATGAATGATTAAGGAACCTAAAGCGATGGATGCCCTTGGACATCCATTCATTCATCACAATTTATGAGCACCTGTGATGAGATTGGCATTATGATAGTCACGTCTAATAAGACCCTTTCCTGTCTAAAGGGACTCACTTTTTAGAGAGGTACAAGTAAACAAATAATTGTCAATCCATGAGAAAGAACCATGGATACATATACATGAAGAAGTACAGGAACACAAAACAGGCATACCTAACCCAGCCTGCGAGAAGTGATGCAGAATCGGATATTTTTCATTATACACTTTTACTCTAAGTACTGTTGTTGAGCATTAGCTGAAATCATTTGTTATGAACTAACAGATTATTTTTCATATGAGGGATTCAAATAGAAGCAAACCCACTTTGTAACATCTACAGCCTTACGAACTTTCCAAAATCCCCGTTCCCTAGAATTAGTCAGTTACAGTGGTAATACTGTTGGTAATGAGGGCTTTAGGGGCTGAGAAGTAGGAACTCAGGTGAAGAGTAAGAGGAAAGGCATTTCAAGGGAAGGGTCGGTGCAACCAGTTACGTGCGAAAAAATGACAGTGTGTGTGTGGATCTTTGAGCTCTCTTGTGCATTGAAATGAAAAATTTTAGCCCTGGCTGGTATAGCTGAGTGGATTGAGCGCGGGCCTGCGAACCAAAAGATCGCAGTTCGATTCCCAGTCAGGGCACATGCCTGGGTTGCAGGCCAGTTCCCCGCAGGGGACACATAAGAGGCAACCACACATTGATACTTCTCTCCCTTTCTCCTTCCCTTCCCCTCTAAAGATAAAATAAATAAAATCTTAAAAAAAAAAACAAATGTAAAATTTTAGCCAGAAGGTGATAAAATAGGTCAGGAGAGGTAGGCAAGGAAGGTTCTGAAGCTCCATGCTTAAGAGCCTAGATTACGTATTTTCGGGCATGGACACCAATGGAGGACTTTCAGCACTGGAGTTATCTGATCATGTTTTTAGTATATTAAGAACAGCTCACATTTATGTAGCCCTTGCTGTGTTTGGCATAGCTCTATGGGCCTTATTTGTACTTTAACACAATGAATCCTTACAATATCCCTAGGAACTAGGTACTCTTCTTCTTTATGTTTTAGAGGTGAAGAAGCCGGCACGGGAAGATTTGAGCAACTTGTCCAGTAGCGCACAGCTAGTAAGTGGTAGAGGCAGCATTTGGACAGTGGCTCCAGTGTACAGGCGCGTAGCCACTTCACTTTTAAAGTTGCAGAGGCAGGTTTGGATTCCAAAAGGCCAGATTAGCAGCTGTCGCCGTAATCTGGGTATGAATTGGTGAAGTCCTGAACCAGGGTAGTGGAAGTAAAGGTGGGAAAGACCGAAGAGATAAGGGGAAAAAGGTTTAAAAAGTGTCTATAAGGTAAAATTGGTAAGATTTTGATTGAACGCAAGCCCAGAGAGGACACTGAAAAAGAAGGTAGAGTCATAAGTGACTTAGAGGTTTTTCTGGGTTGAAGTCTCTTTAAGACAGCTAAGTAGACAGATCTAGCAGGGAGATGGATCTTTGGCTCTGAAGCTTAAAAGGGACATCTTTTTTTTTAAATGTAATGTATTGGGGTGATGTTGGTTAATAAAATTATACAGGTTTCAGGTGTACAATTGTATAACACATCATCTGTACACTGTGTCGTGTCTTCACCATCCCAGGTCGTCTCCTTCCATCACCATTTATCTCCCTTTACCCTCTCTGTCCTGCCCCACCTGCTCTTCCCAACCATATTGCTGTCTGCCTGTATGAATCATTCTTTCCTTTTTTTTTTCTTTGCTTGATCCCTTCACCCTTCTCACCCAGCTCTTCACCTCCTCCTTGCGGACAGTTCTCAGTCTGTTCCCTGTAGTGGAGTTCGTCTCCACTTTGTTAGTTCAGTTTGTTGATTAGATTCCACACATGAATGACATCATGTAGTACTTGTCTTTCTCTGACTGGCTTATCTCATTTAGCATCCTGTTCTCCAGGTCCATCATGGCGTCACAAATGGTAAGATTTCATTTTTTTGATACAGCTGGATAGTAGTCCACTGTGCAAATGTGCCACAGCTTTTTTTAATCCCCTCATCTACTGACACTTCTGTTGCTTCCAAATCTTGGGTATTGCAAATAAAGCTGCAATGAACATATGAGTTCATATATTCATTTGGGTTGGTGTTTTGGGTTCCTTCAGATACAATCCCAGCAGTGGGATTGCTGGGTCATAAGGCAATTCCATTTTTAGTTTGCTGAGGACATTCCCTACTCTTTCCGTACTGGCTGCACCAGTCTGCATTCCCACCAACAGTGCACAAAGGTTCTCTAAAGGGATAGCTTTTAAGGTAGAGGATTACATAAGAATGTGTAGATAGGAAAAGGAAACGTACCGATGATTGAATGCTAGGGAACATTAACATTTTTAGGGGCAAGTTAAGATCAGGAGTCAGTGAAGGAGGCAGAGAACAGAATGTCAGAGACACCTGAGAATGTGGCGTCACGGGAAGTCAGAATAAAATTTATCAACATGGAAGGAATAATCACGAGTGTCAAATGCAGTGAGGAAGTCTATTAATAGAAGAATAGAAAAAATACCTACATTTGACAAGCGATTATTAGGCAGTGCCATTGGAATTTTGGGGGTCGCAGCCAGAGATTGAAGTGAGGAGCAAGTGGTGATTCAAACTCATTTTCACCAGGGGCCACATCAGCCTCGCGGTTGCCTTCAAAGGGCCAAATGTAACTTTAGGACTGCATAAATGTAAGTACCCCTTAACTAGGGGCAAGGAGCTTGGTGCTGCCATCAGGTAGAAACAAGGTGCTGTGCCAGATAAAACAAGGTGGAGGGCCGGATTTGGCCCGAGGGCCTTGTGTTTGCCACCTGTGGGTTTGGGGGAAGAGGGCCCAAGGGGAAGTTGAGGGAGAATTGGTTTGAGTAGAAGGAAAACATCTACCTATTTAACATCAGGGAAAGGGAGTTAAAGACTCATATGGATGCAGATAGTTTGGTAGGTAGGGGTGAATGGACAAGGGAGTTGAGGGAGATAAAAGGGTTTTAACTTCCCAGATTAATTTTTACCACTTTCTTTAAGGCCCCTACACAATGTCTGTGTCCTCAGTTTCAGTTAATTACTTTGATATTTCTTTCGTTAGGAAATTAAGTCCGGGGTGAGAAATAATAGATGGTAGAGAGTTATACAAAGATAAGGAATATATCTAGTCCCAACCATCAAAGGTTCTAAGGAAACGGAAATGAAACCAGTGAGGACATGCGCACACAGGGGAATGTGTGGGTACCAGGGAAGGCTTCATGCATTGATACGTAGGTAGCACTTGTTATGGACTTTGAAACATGAGTACTGTTGGAGGATGACCTAGCGAGAGAAAACGGAGTGAACAAAGGTTTGAAGTGAAGGAAGCGTGCCGGAGTGTACTAGGGAACAGTGCATTTTTTATTTTAGTGGCTAAGTGAAGAAGAGGTTTCGAAAGTGTAAGCTGATGACATTGGAGATAATCTTCTTAATAGTTTTTCTTTAGAATGACCCCCAAACAGACAGTCTCAGATTGGGAGACATTGGAGAGACTTTCATGTGCTACCATCCTTTATTTTTTCTGACTTTCCCTGGGAAAATCTTTAAAAAGTGTATTATCTTTTAAAAGATTTTATTTGTTTATTTTTAGACAGAGGGGAAAGGGTGGGAGAAAGAAGGAGAGAAACATCAGTGTGTGGTTGCCTCTCACATGCCCCCTACTGGGGACCTGGCCTGCAACCCAGGCATGTGCCCTGACTGGGAATGGAACTGTGACCCTTTGGTTCACAGGCTGGTACTCAATCCACTGAGTTGCACCAGCCAGGGCTGCAAACTGCATAATAATTTCCACAGCCATAGCCATAAGGGAAACTTTCCTCATGATTCGAACCTTGGGAAACCCATACAATTATTAGTTGAGGTTTGAAAGTAGCCATTGATTGAGGTCTCCATTGCATCAGTTATTTGAAAACACTCTTGGGAGCATGATAGTACATCTTAATCAGCTTTGCATCCACTGTGGGGCTTACTTTCATGTGGGAGAACTCTTAGCTGGTGCTTAATATGTATTTCCCTGAAAGACACCAGTAACTCAAGCCCTGCTAACTCCTCATATATATAAGATATAGTCCCACCCTGGTTGGTGTGGCTCAGTGAATTCAACGCCAGCCTGCCAAGCAAAAGGTTGCTGGTTCAATTCCCAGTCAGGGCACATGCCTAGGTTGTAGGCCAGGTCCCTGGGGGCACATGAGAGGCAACCAATCAATGTTTTCTCCCTCTCTTTTTCCTCACTTCCCTTCTCTCTGAAAATAAATAAATAAAATCTTTTATAAAATATATTCTCTTTTTCTCCTGGCTCTCAACCTGGTTCGATATGAAATTGACTTTGACAGTTCTCACCATGTAAGTGCTCATTACATTTTCCCTGCGTCTGTATAGAATTTCCTAGTGACAGCCAGTGTCCGTTGCTTTTAAGACTACATCCAGCTTGGCCTAGTGGCTTTGGTGGGGGGCGGCCCTACCCTCTGAGCCTATCTAGTAAGTTTTTCGATTCAATTGTATCATCAAAAAACTATAGAACATGGATGAAAGGCATCGTTTTAACAACAAATCAATTAGCACACACCCTTTCTTATATATATTCTTCAAAATTCACTGGTTGTTTGCTTTTGTTTGGCTTTGAAAGTCAATAACATGAATAGAGCAATAAAACCTTTTAAAGATCTTAGTATTTCTTTCTGGGTCATTTTGTGGGTGATTTTCCCCTCTGAGTTTCTAGAGTTAATTGCCAGTTAATTGTGGTTATCATGGAGGGTAACAGGTAAGGGGACCATTTAACCTCTTTGAGGTTGATGAATGGTTAGTAATATTACCCACGTATATATGAAAGGTGGTGGTGTGGGATATTGGTGGAGAAAGGCAGATACAGGGGAAGGTTTGCTTGTGAAATCAGCTTATTAGGAAAGTTGCCTGAGAACTTGGCTCTAATATATGATCTTGGCTGCCTAATAACTACCCTGCCCGAAGAGAAAGAATGGATAGCATGAGTTTCTTTCCCACAACAGGACAAATATAAACACTTCAAGATTTTTGCCTTAGGGAGAAGAACTAAAATTTAAATCACATGAGATTTGAAACTAGAGTCAGTAGAGACCCTGTGTTTATGGGAATTGGTGTTTTCTTTTTTTTTCTAAAAGATTTATTTACTTTTAGAGAGAGGGGAAGGGAAGGAGAGAGGGAGAGAAACATCCATGTGTGGTTGCCTCTCGCACGCCCCCTACTGGGGACCTGGCCTCCTACAACCCAGGCATGTGTCCTGACTGGGAATTGAGTCAGCTGCCCTTTGGTTCACAGGCTGGTGCTCAGCCCAATTGAGCCACACCAGCCAGGGCAGAATTGGTATTTTCTTAAAGATGGTGTTTTCAATAATAATGAAAATGGGTGTTAATAACTTTAAAGGTCGGGAGGAAAGAAAAATAGCAAGTTTGACTTTTTTATCTTTGAGTATTGATACCCCAGTTTATGACCCACATTAACAAAAGGGGCCCAGGTGAAAGCTCGTGTTAACTCTGAGTAAACAACCTGTTAGGACAGGAAGGAACAGAAGTTTGCTAGCCAGACAAGCCTGGATTCTACCATTCCATCACCTCTTAGTCAAATGGGACTTCCAGTTACTTAACCTCTCTAAGGTTTCGTTTTCTTTCATCTGTAAAATGGGGAAGATAAGAGTACCTATAACTCATAGAGCAATTTAAAATATTCAAAGAAAATAAAGGGCTGAGCACAATGCCTGGAATATAGAGGTGTTCAGTATAGGATAATTCCTTTCCTTCTTCCCCTTCCTCATTCAGTTTTGATGCAGAATTTACTGTCACTGATGGTTCAAGAACTCCAGTGATGTTTCTTTCTTGGGTATGAGATTAGCAGGGTTGATGCCAAAAACTGTGGAGTGGTGGCTGGGCTTTATCTGGCCCACAGGGTGTGAAGACTACAGAAAACAATATGCCAAACAAATTTGAATTCATTGCCGTCATTAAAACTTTGACTGTTCTCACCTAAGAGTCTGTACTTGTGGCTCCTGAAATAACAAATAGGTTTACCATTAAATGGCTACAATAAGCTGGAGCTGATGAACTGTTCCCTTCGGATGAGATGTTACTCATTTATTATAGAGTGGCTTTCTGGGACCTGAAGGCATTTGAATTTGTGACCCCTGTGGATACTGTAACCTAGACATACATCTTGGGAACAAAAGCAGTCTGATTAAAAACATGAGCAGATGACCTGAATAGACATTTTTCCAAAGAGGACATACAGATGGCCAACAGGTACATGAAAAGATGCTCAACATCACTAATCATCAGGGAAACGCAAATCAGAACCACAACGAGGGATTACTTCACACCTGATAAAATGGCTACTACCGAAAAGACAAGAAATTACAAGTGTTGGTGAGGATGTGGAGAAAAAGGAACTCTCATGCACTGTTGGTAGGAATATAAATTGGTGCAGCCATGATGGAAAACAGTATGGACTTTTCTCAAAAAAATTACAACTCAAAAAGTCGTCTGCACACTCATGTTCATTGCCACATTTTTTACAATAGCTAAAACGTGGGAGCAACCTGTGTCCCTCAATGGATGAACGGATAAAGAATGACTAAACAATTAGTGGTCAGTGGTAAATTGTTTCCTTTTGCTGTTTGAAGAGTCAATATCATGAACAGGGTTATAAAGGTTTTTAAATTTCTGAGTATTTCAGTCTGGGTCATTTTGAGGGTAATTTTGGGGGTATATACACATAAATACTACTCAGCCATTGAAAAGAAGGAAATTTGCCATTTGTGACAACATGGATGGATCTTCAGTGCATTATGCTAAGTGGAATAAACCAGAGAACGATAAATACTTCATGACCTCATTTACATTTATAATGTTAAAAAAACTAAAATTATAGATACAGAGAACAAATCATTAGTTGTCAGAGGCGGAAGATAGGCAAAATGAGTAAAGGATACAAACTTCCAATTATAAAATAATTAGGTCCTGCTGATGTAATATACAACATGGAGACTATGGTTAATAATACTGTGTTGAACAGCAATACAATAAAACTAATAATACTGCGTTGTATATTTGAAAGTTGTTAAAATGGTAGATATTAAAAGTTCTCATCACAATAAAATATATCCATAAAAAAATCTTGGGAATGTTTTAGAAGCTTTGATATCAGAAACACTGCAGGCATGTCCCAGGGATGGAGCTATTAGTGACAAGTGTCACCAAACAGTAATTATTAGCAGGCTAGAATTTATAAGGGATATAGAATGCTTATGTAGCTTCTTTTCAAATCCTGACTCTAGGATATGTTTATTGATTTTAGAGAGAAAGGAAGGGAGAGAGATGAGAGAGAGAAACATTGATCAATTGCCTCCCATATGCACCCCAACTATGGATCTAACCCACACCCTAGGCATATGCCCTGCCTGGGGATTGAGCCCATAGCCTTTTGATGTACTGGACAATGCTCCAACCAACTGAGCCACTTAGCCGGGGTGGTAGCTTTCTTCTTAAGTTAAAGTTCCCTCACAATACATCTGTTCAGATTTTGTATCAGCTCACAGTCTCCAATTTGCCTTGTGTATAATGTGACAAATCAATAAGTTAGGCTGACATTAACTCTCTCCCCACAAACATTTCTAACTAATTTGATGGCAGAGAAGGTCAGAGAGGGAAGAGTAAGTGAAGAGGAAGGGAGGGAGAGAAGGCAGGGACAGAGGGAGTGGTGGGGTGCTGTTGGAATTGTGCCTTCAGTGTATCTTGAGGCTTAATTACATCAATGATGTTTTAGATATCTACCTCACACAAGGCTCATGATGGTGGTGTGGAGTTAGACACTGTACATGATGTAAAGGAGGATTCAGGTGAGCAGAGCAGATGTTCCAGGCATGGAACTTCTAAATAGGATAACTTTAGTAAGTTATCCAATGTGAATAATTATTTTTGAGCTGTAGTAATTCTGACCAGCACTGCTGCCTAGAGGAAAGAAGAACACTTCAGACCCTGCTTTTCTTATGATTTGCTCATTTCACACAAAGAAACTTTATTGTAAAAATTCCATTTCTTGTGCTATTAATATTTTAATAGATAAATAGAGGCATTTGGTAACCAAGAGGAATCCTCACCTTCCTACCAACACTGTCTAAAGTTTTTTCCTGTGACACTGATTCATGCATCTGTCCAAGCAGGAAAATTTCTTCTAATTCTTTGCTTAAGCTAAATAATCAGAAGGGCGAAATCAAACATGAAGTAAGGATATCAATCTGTGTTTAGCAAACATGGAAATAAAAGACAGATTTTTGCCTTTGCAATCAATTGCCACCGTAAATAATTTCATGTGTAACATGACATACTGTGAAACCAGGTCTAAACATGAGAAAGATACTGGCATGCCAGCCAGCTAAAACATCGAATTACTTAAACTAAACCATAGTTAAGTAACTTTAAGTTTTTGTTTATATCCAGTCTTACATCACTTTTTTTTTCTACCTACCACAGGAATCCTGCCCAGTTTGGTGCTTTTGCAAATCGAGATCATATGAAAGATTTCCGAAGGTACCTGGCATTCAAATATATCCAGTACCTAGTCCTGCCTTCTACAAACATCGTTGTCACTCTGTTGGGACTGTTTGCCAGTCTGTATGTCACACTGATACTGATGTCACCTTCCGTATCCAGAAAATCCACTGCAGTGCTTATTTGTAACATAGCTCAGGCAGACACGTTAGTTGTTGGTAGCATCTTTTCCGCCATGATTCAACATGTGTTACAGAGTAACATATTATTGTCTTCCTTTCAGTCAACCTTGAGGCAAAATTTCCAGATTGCAAATGTACATATCAGTTCACTTTTACTCAGCTGTGTGAGCCTCGAGGCCTTTCTGGTCACTTTCCTTCCAGCAGAAACACGCCACATAAGAACAGTTAGAAGTGCCAGGGTGGTTTCTAAAATAATCTGGATTACTGTAATTACTGAATGTTTTTTTTATCAGCTGGAGTGTGTCAAAGAACTTGACATCTCTTCTCTTAGCATTCACAAGAAAATTGTGTTTTTGCTAAATTTCTGTTTTGGAGCCACAAAGCTACTGAAATCATTCATTTACCCAATTGGACTACTTTTAAGGGTCTTCAATGTGTATCTTTTTTATAAAATATATTTCAGACCATTACCTTGAAACAGTCCGTGATAGTTGATTGTGTATGTCAATTTGACTACACTATGGTGCCCAGTTCTTTAGTCACACACTAATTTAGATGTTGCTATGAAGATATTTTATAGATGTGATATGTATATATGATTAGTTGCCTTTAAGTGAAAGAAATCACCCTTAATAGTGCTGGTGGGCCTCATCTAATCAGTTGAAGATTTATGAAAAACAACTGAAGTTTCACAGTTAAGAAATTCTGCCTCAAAACTGGTAACATAGAAATCCTGTTTGAATTTCCATGCCAGTCACCTACCCTACAGATTTTAGAATCAAGACTCCATCACCAATTCTTGTCTGAAACTTCTGTCTGCTTTACAGATTTTGGACTTTCTAGACCCCACAATCATGTGAGTTGATTACTTAAAGAATAAACATTAAAAAAAATACATATCCTATTGTTTTTTTTTTCCTTTGGAGAACCCTGACTGATACTGATTTTTTTTACTGAGTCATTGTGGAACAGAAAAGTGAGGACTGACAACCAGGACTACTTTACCCAACAAGGGTATCATTTAAAATTAAAGGAGAAAGACCTTACCAAACAAGAATAAGGTAAAGGAATTTATTGTCTCTAAACTACTATTACAACAAATGTTCAAGTGACTTGTTTAAGAAGAAGAAAGAAACAAAAGAGATGAACATAGAAAACAAAATGGCAACAATTAAGTACCTATTAATAATTATTTTAAAAATAAATGGGTCAAATGCTCCACTGAAAAAACATAAGAGTAATTGAATGGATAAGAAAATAAGAGCCATATATATGCTGCCTACAAGAGATCCACCTCAGAACAAAAGGTACACATAGACTGAAAGCAAAGGGATGGAAAAAAGATAGTTCATGAGAATGAAACAAAAGATAAGAAAAAATAAGCTGCAGTAGCAATACTTGTGTCAGACAAAATAGAGTTCAAAACAAAGTCCATAACAATAAAGACAAAGAAGGACATTACATAATGATGAAGGGATCAATCCAAGTAGAGGGTATAACCCTTGTAAACATATGCGTACCCAACAGCAACAGCAAAAACAGGTAAATATATTTAAAAAGTCTTGGTGGACATACAGGAGAAGTTGACAGTAATGCAGTCAAGGTAGAGGATTTTAACACCCCTTTGATGTCAATGGATAGGTCTTCCATTAAAAAAAATCAGCATGGAATCAGCAGCCTATACAATACATTAGACTATATGGTTTTAATTGATATTCACAGAACATTTCACCTCAAACCAGCAGAATATACATTTTTAAGTGCACATGGAATATTCTGAGGATAAACCACATCTTGAGAGATAGTTAAACTAGTCCTAATAAATTCAAGAAGATTGAAATCATATCAGACACCTTCTCCAACCAAAATGGTCTGAGAGTAGAAATCAATTAGCAAGGAAAAACCTGGCAAATACACAAAGATATGGAGGCTAAATAACATGTTACTAAACAATGAATAGGTCAACAATGAGATTAAGGAACAACTGAAAAGTTTTGTTGAGATATAGTAAAATGAACACAAAACTTCAAATCTATTGGATACAGTGAAAGCCATCCTAAGAGGAAAATTCATAGCGATATAGGCATACCTCAAGAAGCAAGAAAAATCACAAATAAACAATTTAACTTTATACATAAAAGAATTAGAAAAAGGCCCTGACCAATGTGGCTCAGTTGGTTGTGCATCATCCCACAGACTGAGTGGCACATGCTGCGTTGTGCACTCAGTCCCCTAATGGGGTGTGTAAGAGGGGCAACAGATCAATGTATCTCTCCCTCACTTTCTGCCTTCCTTCCTCTCTCTCTAAAAATAAATAAAATCTTGAACTATAAACAGGACAACAAACAAAGCACAAAGTGAGTAGAAGAAAGGAAATAATAAAGATCACAGCAGAAATAAATAAAATAGAGTCTAAAAAAGTAATAGAAAAGATCAAAGAAACCATAAAATGGTTCTTTGAAAAGATAAACAAAATTGACAAACATTTAATTATACATATCAAGATAAAAAAGTGAGGATTCAAATAAGTAAGATCAGAAGTGAAAGATGAGAAATAACAGACACCACAGAAATACAAAGGATTGTAAGAAAATGTTATAAACAAGTCTTTGCCATCAAATTGAAGTGTCGGAATGGAATGAGTAAGTTTCTAGAAACACACAGTTCTCCAAAACTGAATCTCCTTGAGCAATGAAAACAAAACAAAAATTAAACAGTGAGATCACATCAAATAAAAGGTATTTGCACAGCAAAAGAAACCCAAAACAAAATGAAAAGGGAACCCACTGAATGGGAGAACATATTCACCAATGATACATCTGAAAAGGGCTTAATATCCAAAATATATCAAGAACACAGCTCAACACCAAAAAAAATAAACAATACAATTAAAAATTGGGCAAAGGATCTGAATAGACACTTCTTCAAAGAGGACACACAAATGGCCAATTGACCTATGAAGAAATGCTCAATGTTACTACTCATCAGAGAGATGCAAATTAAAACCACAATGAGATTTCACCACCTACCTGCCAAAATGGCCATCATTAATAAATCAACAAACAATTCTCTTGACAGCTGTTAGAGGGGTGGAAATTTGGGGGAGCTGGTGAAAGAGGCAAAGAGATTAAGAAAAAAGACTCAGACACAGACAACAGTGTGCCAATTACCAGAGGGAAAGCAGGATGGGAGTAGGTAGAAGAGGGTAAAGGTGGGATAAATGGTGATGGAAGGAGACTAGACTTTATATGATGAACTCACAATACAACATGCAGATAATGTATTGTAAAATTGTACACTTGAAACCTATATAATTTTTTCACCTATGTAACCCCAATAAATTCATAAAAATTTATTAGAAATTTGTGCCTACACGGTCCAAATTCAGAGGTTGAAATTCTAACCCCCAAAGATGATGGTATTAGGAGGCAGGCCCTTTTGGAGGTGTTTAGGTAGCAGGGGTGTAGGCTTTGTGCATGATTAGTGTTGTAATAAAAGAGACTCACACGGTCCCTATCCCCTTCTGCCATGTGAGGTTAAATTGAATTTCCTAAGGTTAAAGGTGACAGATTCTTAAAAGCAATAAGAGAAATGGAGACAGTTAACTACAAATGAGTTCCCATAAGACTATCAGCTACTTTCTCAAAACAAACCTTACAGGCAAGAAGGGGCTGGAAAGAAGTATTCCAAATCATGAAAGGCAAGGACATACATCCAAGATGACTCTATCCAGCAAAGCTATCATTGAGAATGGGAAGGCAGACAAAGTACTTCCCAGATAAGGTCAAGTTAAAGGAGTTCATCATCACCTAGCCCTTATTATATGAAATGTTAAAAGGACTTATCTAAGAGAAACAAGATGATCAAAACTATAAACAGTAAAATGACAACAAGTTCACAACGATCAAGAACTGAACCTAAAAAAAAACCCTAAGCAAACAACTAGAACAGGAACAGAATCACAGAAATGGAGACCACATGGAGGGTTATCAGTGGGGAGGGGGAGGGGGGATAATGGGGGGAAGGTACAGGGAATAAGAAGCATAATAGGTAGGCACAGAATAGACAGGGGGAGGTTAAGAATAGTATAGGAAATAGAGAAGCCAAAGAACTTGTATGTATAACTCATGGACATGAAGTAAGGGAGGGCAATGCTGGAGGGTGGGGAGGTGCAGGGTGCAGGGGGATAAACGGGAGAAAAAAATCAGGACAACCGTAATAGCATAATCAATAAAATATACTTAGAAGAGAAACTGCTGGTCTCTCAGGACAGTCCATTTGAGGGGCCCAATTGCTTACTGTGACTTTATAGTAACTCTGAAAGATGGGTAGTGTTATTCCTCCAATTTTGTTGTTATTGTGTTGGCAAATCTTGGTCTTTTGCTTCTATACATAAAATTTAGAATCAGACTTGCGGCCAAGATGGAGGCATAAATAGACACACTGTGCCTCCTCGCACAACCAAAATAAGAACTACAAAAATTTAGAAACAAAAAAAAAATCAGTACTGACAGAAAATTGAACTGTATGGAAGTCTGACAACCAAGGAGTTAAAGAAGAAACATTCATCCAGACCAGTAGGAGGGGCGGAGATGGCAGCTAGGTGGAGAGTGCTCGTGGCAAGGTGGCAGTGGGCAGACCCAGCAAGGTGGCGGATTTTGGATGGGTGTGGCACATCTGGTCCCATATTTGGGCAGATAAACCAGGCAAAACTGGGGAGCAAGCCAGACCATGTAACCCAGGGTTCCAGCATGGGGAAATAAAGCCTCAAAACACCAATTGAAAACACCTGTGGGGGTTGAGGTGCCGGGGGAGATTCCCAGCCTCATAGGAGAGTTTGTTGGAGAGACCCACAGGGTCCTAGAATGTACACAAACCCATCTGCCCAGGAATCAGCACCAGAGGGGCCCAGTTTGCTTGGGGGAAGCAGCGGAAGTGACTGAAATCTGACAGCAGAGCAAGCGCCATTGTTCCCTCTCTGACCCCTCCCCCACATACAGCATCACAACCAAGTGACATGGGTTGCCTCGCCCTGGTGAACACCTAAGGCTCCACCCCTTATATGTCACAGGTGTGTCAAGACAAAAAAAAAAGGTCCAAATGAAAGAACAGATCAAAGCTCCAAAAATAATACGACTAAGTGATGAAGAGATAGCCAACCTATCAGATGCACAGTTGAAAACACTGGTAATCAGGATGCTCACAGAATTGGTTGAATTTGGTCACAAATTAGATGAACAAATGAAGGCTAAGCTAAGTGAAATAAAGGAAAATGCATATGGAACCAATAGTGATGGGAAGGAAACTTGGACTCAAATCAATGGAGTGGACCAGAAGGAAGAAAGAAACAACCAAACAGAAAAGAACGAAGAAACAAGAATTCAAAAAAATGAAGAGAGGCTTAGGAAACTCCAGGACATCTTTAAACGTTCCAACATCCAAATTATAGGGGTACCAGAAGCAGAAGAGGAAGAACAACAAGTGGAAAACTTATTTGAACAAATAATAAAGAACTTCCCCAATCTGGCAAAGGAAATAGACTTCCAGGAAGTCCAGGAAGCTCAGAGAGTCCCAAAGAAGGTGGACCCAAGGAAGAACACACCAAGGCACGTCATAATTACAGTAGCCAAGATTAAAATGAAGGAGAGAATTCTAGAAGCAACAAGGGATAGGGGGACAGTCACCTACAAAGGAGTTCCCATCAGACTGTCAGCTGATTTCTCAAAAGAGACCTTGCAGGCAAGAAGGGGCTGGAAAGAGGTATTCCAAGTCATGAAAGCCAAGGACCTCCATTCAAGATTGCTCTATCCAGCAAAGCTGTCATTTAGAATGGAAGGGCAGATAAAGTGCTTCTCAGATAAGGTCAAGTTAAAGGAGTTCATCATCACCAACCCCTTTTTATATGAAATGTTAAAGGGACTTATCTAAGAAAAAGAAGATTAAAAAACATGTACAGTAAAAAGATAGCAAACTCACAATTATTAACAACCACACCTAAAATGAAAACAAAAACAAACTAAGCCAACACCTAGAACAGGAACAGAATCACAGAAATGGAGATCACATGGAGGTGTAGCAACAGGGGAGTGGGAGGAGAGAGGGGGAAAAGGTCCAGAGAATAAGTAGCATAGACGGTGGGCAGAAAATAGACAGGGGGATGGTAAGAATAGTGTGGGAAATGTAGAAGCTAAAGAACTTATGACACATGGACATGAACTAAAGGTGGGGAATGTGGGTTGGAGGGGAGTGAAGGGGGAAAATGGAACAACTGTAATAGCATGATCAGTAAACTATATTAAAAAATTAGAATCAGTTAATAAGTCACTGGGATTTTGATTTGGCTTCCATTTAATCTATTACATTTGGGAAAAACTGACATTGTGATAATATTGAGTCTACTTAACCAGGAACATGTACTTTCTGTACATTTATTTAGTTATTCTTCGATTTCTTTAATCAGCTGTGTGGTTGTTCTCATCTGGATCATGTAAATATTTTGTTAGATTTATACCTGTATTTTTAGCTGTATACCTATTTTATTTTTGCATAATAACATAAATGGTATTATGCCTCACATTTCATATTCTACTTGTTCCTTGCTGGGATATTGGAAAGCAGTTGACTGTTCTACATTAAACTTGTAATTACAACCTTGATATACTTGCTTTATTAGATCCAAGAGTTTTTTGTTGAGTCTTTAAAATTTTATACATGGGCAATCATTTCACATGTGAAGAAGTTTTACTTCTTTCTCATTTTATATATTTTTATTTTTTATTTCCTCTCTTATTGCATAGCCAGGAGTTGCAGTATGATGTTGAAAAAGACACTCTTGCTTTGTTCCTGACAATCATGAAAAAGTTTCTAGTTTCTTACCATTAATTATAATAAGAGCTATTTTTGTAGATATTTTTATCAAGTATAGGAAGTGTTCCTCAATTATTAATTTTCTGAGTGTTTCCATTATGAAGAAGTGTTGAAATTTGTCAAGTGTTTTCTTTGTATCACTTAATATAATCATGTAAGTTTTTTTCTGTTTGGCTTGTTAATGTGATGATTACATTGATTTTCAAATGTTGACCCAGTGTTACATGCTTGTAATAAATCCCACTTGGTTGTGGTGTATAATTCTCTCTGAGGAGCTTCTTTTAACATTTCTTAGGAGGCAGTTCTACTGGCAATAAATACTGAGAACTTTTCCTGCCCAGGATAATCTTGTTTCATTTTCAGTGATAATTTCACAGGGAATAGATATCTGGGTTGTGTTTAGTTTCAACATCTTAAATATTTTCCCCCACTCTCTTCTTGTTTGCATTATTTCTGTGGAAAAGTCATATGTAATTCTTATCTTTGCTACTGTATAGGCAAGTCAATTTTTCTTCTGGCTTGTTTCAAGATTTTTTTCTTATCTTTGATTTTTTTTTCAGTTTGAGTATGGCACACCTAGATTTATTTATTTATTTTGGCATTGATTCTACTTGGTATTTTCTGAGCTTCCTGGATTTTTTTTTTTTTTTTTGGTGTCTGATAATAGCTGAGGGAAAATTTCAGTTATTTTTGTTTTTAATATTTCTGTTCCTTTCTCCTTAGTTCTCTGAGGGATTTCTTGTGAGCAAAATTAACAATTAAGCAAATTCATGGACAGCGAGTCTTATGGTTTTATCCCTCAAATTAAATTATTGTTGCTACTTCATAGGGATATTCTTTTTAAAAAAAAATATTTTATTGTTGTTCAATTACAATTGTCTGCATTTTCCCTTCACCACTCCTCCCCACCCCAGCCAAACCCACTTCCCTCCCTTGCTTCCACCTTCCCCCTTGGTTTTGTCCATGTGTCCTTTATAGTAGTTCCTGAAAACCATTCCCCTCATTGTCCCGTCCCCCCTCCCCTCTGGCTATTGTTAGATTGTTCTTAATTTCCATGTCTCTGGGTATATTTTGTTTGCTTTTTTCTTTTGTTGATTAGGTTCCAGTTAAAGGTGAGATCATATGGTATTTCTCTTTCACCTCCTGGCTTATTTCACTTAGCATAATGCTCTCCAGTTCCATCCATGCTGTCTCAAAGGGTAGGAATTCCTTCTTTCTTTCTGCTGTTTAGTATTCCATTATGTAAATGTACCATAGCTTTTTGATCCACTCATTATCTGATGGGCACTTAGGTTGCTTCCAGCACATGGCTATTGTAAATTGTGCTGCTATGAACATTGGGCTGCATAGGTTCTTTTGGATTGGTGATTCAGGATTCTTGGGATATAGTCCCAACAGTGGAATTGCTGGGTCAAAGGCAGTTCCGTTTTTAGTTTTCTGAGGAAATTCCATACAGTTTCCCACAGTGGTTGCACCAGTCTGTCTTCCCACCCACAGTGCACTAGGGTTCCCTTTTCTCTACATCCTCTCCAACACATGTTTGTTGCTTTGTTTATAATGGTCATTCTGACCGGTGTGAAGTGGTATCTCATTGTGCTTTTAATCTGCATCTCTTTGATGGCTAGTGATGCTGAGCATCTTTTCCTATGTCTCTGGGCCCTCTGTATGTCCTCCTTGGAGAAGTGTCTGTTCAAGTCTTTTGCTCATTTTTAATTGGGATTTTTCATAGGGATACCCTTAAGTAAAACTAGCCTTTTGTTTTTAGCAAATGCATAATGAAGAACACACCGACTAACCATGTAATTTAGGGTCATTGCCATGATTCATGCTAATGTGTCCATAGTTTTACTCCCCCATTACTTTTGTACCACCAGTGCAAATGCCAACAGAATGAAAAAGGCAAATGACTTCTTAGTATTATTATGAAAATAACTCTGACTCTATGGATTTCCTGACTATGTTTAGGCACTGGAGGGTTTCACAGAGCAGGCTTAGAATCATTGCCTTTCTATCTAAGCAGCCACTTAAACACACACATGAATTTCTACTATATTCCACAAGATGGTGGTATGATACTGCACATCAGTAATTAAATGTTGGGTCAAAATTTATTTTAAAAATTTGTTCATTTACAGAAACCAGTGCGGTAAAATGTTTCTTTTTTTTCCTCTGAGAAATTTTCCTTACTGTGCTCTTGGAGTGTGAGGTCTATCTTCTCATCCAAGCCCTCACTTCTAGCACAGAATATTGTTTCCTAAACACTGTCTTGCCCACAGTTACTTTCCAGAGAAACCCTTTTCTGGGGAGCAAACACATGATGTTCACTTAGATGGCAACATTTTCTAATCATGGAAGCCAAAGGACTCTTGAAATCTTATCATTTGATGCTTTTTCATTAAGAAAATTTCTCCTCCTTCCAAATAACCTTCCACTTTTGTTTTTGTAAACCACCCACTGTGAAAATCCATGCAGCTTTCTTGCAGATGGGATCCTTCAGTTCTGTAGTTCTTAACCTTTATTTTCTGGGGGTGGGTACAAATCACTTTGTGAATTTGAAGAAAGCTGTGGACCTTTCAGAAAAATGTAGATGTATGTTTGTGAAATTGTGCATGTGTTTTAAAGGGACTTTGTAAACCCTGAAACTATGACTGAGACTAAGAACCTCTACTTTATTAGTAGAATAACTGCCAAGCTCCATCTATACTCCTCAATTTAGGTAAAACAAAAGTTCATATTAGACAGAATAGACCTGAAGTCTTTATGTCATCTTAATGTTTGCTATTATTCAGAGCTTTTAGGCTATAAAATAGTGCTTCTGTTCTTTCAAAATCCCATGCCTCTAGTTGATAAACAGAAAAATTTCATGCCCCACCAAAATTTTGATATGGCTTTTGTCCAGGGGGCCATTGCTCTCAATTAAGAATTATATCTTTTCACATTCCTCACTAGCGAAGAAGATTTTGCCAGGTTTATTTTTGCATTTTATGTTACAGAGCAATAGTATTTTCATTTTTAAATATAAAATTATAATATTTAATATGATCTATTTTCTTAAGCCATCTGCCACATATCCTACCCTCAGGGCCTACTGTCTTAAGTTTCTTCATTAACCATGTATTTATTCAATTCTTAAACTTCCTTATTAAATGGCTAATTAGTCCAGGAAAAAGTACATGTAAAGCCAATGGTTTAGTTATGTTCTGTGGATTACTGGGTCTCATAAAAGTCTTCTAGAGAATCTGAAAATGTTTTATTTGCAGTTTTAAAATGTATAAATTTTGATTATTAAACAAAAACCTCAAGTACAGGTTTTAAGTATCAAATTTGATACCTCAAACTACACCACCAACTTATGATCATTGTGATAAACTTTGTAATATGAATTAAAATTTTGCATTTACAGATTACACTTTTATTGGTTAAAATGTCATTCTTTCTTAGAGTTTGTTATTGGAAGAAGCTTAGCATATAGTTTTGTTTAGTAATAGGGCTTTTCTGATGGTAATTGCTGTAAGCTATTAGTGATAATACTCCCACACATTTCTTTTTCATTTAATTGCTTCCCTTCATATTTTCCCATCGAGACCACTATCCTTCATTCTTCATGTCAGACCTCTTCACATTTACTTAAATATACATTTTACCACTCACCCACTTACCCCCCTTATAGTCTGTATATTTAAGTAAATTTGAGAAATTCACAAACCTGTGGAAATGGAACAACACACCCTTAAATAATAAATGGCACAAAGAAGAAACCATAAGAAATTACAAACTACTTTGAAAGGAATACAAGTAAAAAAGCAACATACAAGAAATTATGAGATGCAGCAAAAGCAACTCTTAGAGGGACATTTATAACTATAAAGGTCTATATTTAAGAAATCTCCATTCAAAATCCTAACTTTTCAACTTAAGAAATTAGAAAAATATGAGGAAACTTAATTCAAAACAAGCAGCAGAAGCAAATAATAAAGGTTACAGTGGAAATAATAAAATAGAGAATTATAAAGTAATGAAAAAATCAACCAACACAAATATCAATGCTCTGAAAAGACGAACAAAATTGAGAAACTATGACCTAGAAAAAGCAAAAAGGAAAATAGACTCATGATGTTATTAACATCAGGTGAATAAGGGGCCATTACTATCATCCTTATATAAGTCAGAGCAGTGTAAGGGATTGCTATGAAAATTATACTTCACTAAATTATATAACTTCAAGAAGATTAAAAACCTAGAAAGACACAAAACTACTGACTGTTAATCAAGATGAAATAGAAAATCTGTATATATTTATAACAAGTAAAAGGATTCAATAAACTTTTTACAAAAAACCTTAGAATGCATTGACTTCATGGTGAATTCATCAGAGAGATGCAGATTAAAACCACAATGTGATACCATCTCACACCTGTCAGAATGGCTATCATCAGTAAATGAATAAGTGCTGGTAAGGATGTGAAGAAAGGGGTACCCTTTTGCCCTGTTGGTGGGAATGCAGACTGGTGCAGCCACTGTGGAAAGCAGTATGGAGATACTTCAGAAAATTAAATGTGGAACTGCCTTTTCATCTAGTGATTCCACTTCTGGGAATTTATCCAAAGAAACCCAAAATACTAATTTGAAAGAATATATACACCTCTGTGTTTATTACAGCATTATTTACAATAGCCAAGTGCTGGAAACAGCCCAAGTGCCCATCAGTAGATGAACGGGTAAAACAGCTGTGGTACATTTACACAATGGAATACTATTTTGCTGTAGAAATGAAGGAAATTTTACCCTTTGTGACAGTATGCAGGGACCTGGAGAAGATTATGCTAAATGATATAAGCCACTCAGGAAAAAACAAGTACTGTATGATCTCACTCATATGTAGAGTCTTATGAACAAAATAACCTAACAGGCAAAGTAGAGTCAGACTCATGGAGATCAGGGTGTCAGCTGTCAGGGGTGGGGTGGTTGGGGGATGTTGCAGCATTAAAACAAAAGAGAAGAAAATGTGAGAAAGAACTCATGGACACAGACAGCAGTATGGTGTTCACTACAGAGAAAAGGGGTGGGGGAGGTAGAAGAGAGTAAATGGGGACAAATGGTGATGGAAGGAGACTTGACTTGGGGTGGTGAGCACACAATGCAACATACAGATGATGTGTTGTAGAACTGTGCTCCTGAAACCTGTATCATTTTGTTAACGAATGTCACCCCCCAAAAATGGCTAATTTCAAGTGTTAGTGAGGATGTGGAGATATTGATATTCCTTCTCATGCATTTGTGGTTAAAATGTAAAATCATATGGCCACTTTGGAAAACAGTTGTCCCATTCCTGAAAATGCTAAATATAAAATTACCATATGGCTCAGCAATTCTATTCCTAGGTATACATCCAGGAGATTTGAAAATGTGTTCACACAAAGAGCTGTATGTGGATACTTGTAGCAGCCTTATTCTTATGATGAAAAAGTACTACTTTATTGATGACTTTTGATTTTTAATTTTGTTTTAATTAATCTATTTAAAAGTATTTTAAATTTTTCAATTATAGATGACATACAATCTTATATTAGTTTTAGGTGTATAACCCAGTGACTAGACATTCATATAACTTAGGAAGTGAACGCTGAACAAATATAATATCCATCTGACATCACAAATAGTTATTACAGTATTATTGACTATAAGCAGCATTATTGTTAATAGCCACAAGCAGAAATGACCTACATGTCCACTCACCGATGAATGAATATACAAAATATGTTCTATCCGTATAATGAAGTATAATAAAGAATAAAAATACCTAGGAAGAAACTTAACAAAGGATGTGAAGGACCTATATACTAAAAAATACAGAGCATTATTAAGAGAGATTGAAAAAGGCACAAAGAAATACTTCTATAGCATAATTACTAAAAGTTTAAAACATCAGATAATAAATACATTTAATTCCACTTTAAGGGATTTATTCTTTATAAGAATAAATACAAAAATCCATAATGCTCTAGAAAAATGTGACTATTAATTTCAAAATCCATTTTAGATATGCTTTTATATATATTTATCCTTTAAAATAAAAAATATATGTTTATATACACATGGAAAATATTCAAAAATAAATACGAGGAGCTTTTAGCATCAATTACTTCTAGGGAGTTGGCAAAGAGAGAGGAATTTTTATTTTACATTGTGCCATGCTGTTTTTCTTTCCGTTGTCATAAGAATTATGTATTTTCATTTCCCCTCACTTTTGAGGGTGCCATACAACTCACTTTGCTTTGTAGAACAAGGTCAGCCACTCTGGGTTTGTGTAACTCCCTTATTTTATACATTTGGAAATGGGTCTGGAGAGTGAAATCACTTATTCCGGCACAGGCAGAAGCAGTTTGGGGAAGTAAATCCTCCAGATTCAAACAGCACTTTTTCTCCTCTGCACCTGTTCAGTTACATTGCCCATTCCTATGAAATATAATCACAAAATCATCAATCATTCCAAATGTTCCAGGGATGTTTCCGGAGTACACTATTCAGAACAGCAATGGAAAGATTCTCACAGTACAATATTTGTCTGTTGCCATAATCCTAAAAAAGGCAATCACATTTCCAAGAATGAAAACAGATGCAAATGTATAAGCAGTTGGAACTGAAACATAAGCATGTGTTCAGAGACCATGAATAGCTTCTTTTTTCTTCCCTAGACATAGTTTAACAATGCAATCTTTTCAACTTTCAGAAGAGCAACGGCTGAGATTCCAGCTTAATCCTTAAGTAACAACTCCCATTAGGCCAGTTGGGACTTTGCCTAGTGTCTTATTGTAGGGGATTCTGTGTTACAGAGTGGCTGTATGGGAGCAAGGGGGGATGCAGCAAAAACCCACAGACCTAGAAACTGTTTGAGTGGCTAGCTACTTAGGATTTGTGTTGTGAAACTGTTCAGTCCCTATGATACCAATAGTTTCTTTTTCATAGCAACATTTCAGGTTCGTGTGGAAGGAACATCAGAGATTGCCTAATTCAACACCTTATTTTGTATACAAGGCAACTGAGGTCCAGAAAGGGGAAAGCAGTTTCCAAAACCATAGGTGTAGTTGTTTTTGTTATTTCCTATTTTAAAAGGCATATACAGGGTGGGGCAAAAGTAGGAGAAAGTTAGGACTTGACCCAGGTGAAACACTGAGAATCCACACTTCCAAGTTTCAATCCAGTACGATCTCTGCTATTAAAACAGTGCTCAAGCCCTGGCTGGTGTGGCTCAGTGGATTGAGTGTGGGCCTGCAAACTAAAAGGTTGCCAGTTCGATTCCCAGTCAGGGCACATGCCTGAAGAAGGTAGGTCTTTGTAGTATCCCAAAGCATATTACATAGGAAATAGTGTATTACAGGCATACCTCAAATATACTGCAGGTTCGGTTCCAGATCACTGCAATAAAAAAGAATATCACAGTGAAGCTAGCTTAGCAAACTTTTTGGTTTCACTGTGCATATGCAAGTTATATTTACACTATACTGTAGTGTATTGAGTGTGCAATAGCATTACATCTAAAAAACAGATAATGTAAATGAGGGACGTGGGTCATGCTGGGCATTTTCAAATCGAAATGTGTTAAGGCAACTGACCTTTAAGTGCAACATGATCAGAGTGAATTTTAGTCAATGCCCAAGTTTTAACATTTGCATTTATTTCCATTTCAGAAGCTACCCACTATTTAGAAAATTGAAAGAGAATGTTCTAGAGCAGTGGTATCCAATAAAAAAATGTGAGTATGTAAGTCATTTTTAATTGAAATCTTTATGGAGCTGTTTTATGTCAATTCTGCAACATTGCATGTAACTTTATAACTATTCTTTGAAATATAGCTTCATAAATATTTAATATTTTGCTAATTTAATTTTGAATTGCAAATGCCAAGTATTCTGTTTGGGTTTTTTTATGTTTTATTATACTTTGTTTTAAAAAATGTACATTTTTAGAATGTTTTTGAGTAAATTTCATGTACTGAAAATAAAAATGGAAAAAAATTATTGAGATAAGTATAGATTTACATGCAATTGTAAGAATAAATGTAGAGAGGTATTGTGTACCCTTTATCCAGTTGCCCTCAATGGTAATAGTTCGCAAAACTATAGTACAATAGCTCAGTCAGCATATTGACATAGATACAATTCACCAGTCTTTTTCTTCTTTGTTTCAGTTTATTTTTTTCCATTTTTTATTTTATTGTTGTTCACTTTAAGTAGAACCTAATCAACAAAACAAATAAGCAAGCAAAATATAACCAGAGACATTGCAATTCACCAATCGTTTAAAGAGATTTCTGGTTTAAATTGTGCTTCTGTGTGTATGTAGTTGTATACAATTTTATTACATGTGTAGGTTGGTGTATCTATCATCATAGTCAAGACACTGAAAGCTCCACTCTACCAGCATTCCTTGTGCTGCCCTTTCATAGATACTCCCAGACACCCACCCCCAACTCTCTGGCAGCCACTAATCACTTACCGATCTCTATAATTTATTTCAAGAATATTACATGAATGGAATTGTAAAATTAGTGACCTTCTTGTTTTTGTTTAAAGATTTTATTTATTTTATTTTTAGAGAGAGGGGAAGGGAGGGAGAAAGAGAGGGAGAGAAACATCCTTGTGTGGTTGTCTCTTACATGCCCCCTACTGGGGACCTGGCCTGCAACCCAGGCATGTGCCCTGACTGGGGATCGAACCGGCGACTCTTTGGTTCAGAGGCAGGAGCTCAACCCACTGAGCCACACTAGCCAGGGCAGTGACCTTTTTGGATAGCTACTTTTGAACTTACCATGATTACCTGTGGATTCATGCAAGTTGTTTCATGTTTCAATAGTTCATTCCTTTTTATTGCTGAGTGGTACTGCATGGTATGCTGCCCAATTGAAAGGGATGTGGTCTGTTCCTGTCTTTTAGCTCTTATAAATAAGGCTTTTTATGAAGACAAACTTTTATTCCTCTAGAATAAGTGCCTTTTGACTCATGTAAGTGCTTGTTTAGTTTTGTAATTAACTGGCAAACTGTTTTCCAAGATGGTTGTATCAGTTTACATTTCCACCATTGATATGTGAATGATCCAATTTATCAGTACCCTTGCCAGCATTTGCTATTGAATAATTTCCATGTGTTTACCTGCCATCTGTATATCCTCTTTCGTAAAATGGGTGTTTCTGTCTTGTGCCTGTTTTCTAGTTGTGTTGTTTGATTTCTACTCTTGAGTTTTAAAAGTTCTTTATACATTTTACATATTAGTTATTTTTAAAAGATTTTATTTATTCATTTTTTAGAGAGAGCGGAGGCAGGGAGAAAGAAAGGGAGAGAAATGTTGATGTGTGAGAGGAACACCAGCTGGTTGCCTCTTGCATGCCCCCAACTGGGGACCTGGCCCACAACCCAGACATGTGCCCTGATTGGGAATCCAACCAGTGACCTGTTGGTTCATAGGCTAATGTTCCCACTGAACCACACCAGCTGGGGCTGGATGCTAGTTCTTATCAGATATGTCTTTTGCAAATATTTTCTCCAAGTCTTAACTTATTTTTCTATTCTCTTCCCATAGGCTTTCACGGAGCAAAAGCTTTTAATTTTGATGAAATCCAATTTATCAATTTTCCCTTTTATATACTTGTCCTTTGTTGTCAACTCTAAAAATTCTTTGCCTGGCCCTAGCCTAGACCTTGAAGATTTTCTTTTATAATTATTTCCTAAAAATTTTATAGTTTTATGTGTTACATTTGAATCAATGATGCATTTTTAATTATCTTTTCTATAATGTATGGTTTTCCTCCATGTATGTCCACTTGCTCTATCACAAACTAAATTGGTTTTCCATATCTGTCAAAAATCGGTTGGGCCCTGGCTGGTGTGGCTCAATGGATTGAGCACCGCCCTTCAAACCAAAGGGTTACCAGTTCAGCTCCCAGTCAGGGCACATGCCTGGGTTGTGGGCCAGGTGCCCAGTAAGGGGAGCGTGAGAAGGAAGCACACATTGACAAGTTTCTTCCTCTCTTTCTCCCTCCTTTCCCCTCTAAAAATAAATAAATAAAATATTTTTAAAAAATCAGTTGGGAATTTTTGAATGGGTCTCTTTCTATAACCTGTATTCTGTTCCACTGACCTTTGTATCTATCCCTCCACCAATATAATAGTATCTTGATTACTATAGCTATACGATAACATAATATCAGAGAGTGATTTTTTTCTACGTTGTTCTTTTCTGTCATTTTGTTTTAGCTATTCTAGATCCTGCAACTTTTCATTTGTATGCATACCTCAGAGATATTGCTGGTTTGCTTCCAGACCTCCACAAAACAGTGAGTATCTCAATAAAACTTATCACACAATTTTTTTAGTTTCCCAGTGCATATAAAAGTTATATTCATACTTTATCAAGTGTGCAAAAGCATTATGTCTAAAAAACACTGCACATACATTAAATCTAAAATGCTTTATTGCTAAAAAATGGCTCCCCTGGATGTTCGCAATTTTTAGTATATTAGAGAATAAGTTGTGACATTTCCCTACTTTATTTTCCTTTTAAGAAATTATTTGCACCACTTCACACCAGTCAGAATGGCCATCATAAACAGATCAACAAACAAGTGCTGCTGAGGTTGTGGAGAAAAGGGAACCCTCATGCACTGTTGGGAATGCAGACTGGTGCAGCCACCTTGGAAAGCAGTGGGGAGACACCTCAAAAAACTAAAAATGAAACTGCCTTTTGACCTGGTAATTCCTCTGTTGGGATTGTACCCTAAGAATCCTGAAACACCAGTCCAAAAGAACCTATGCACCCCAATGTTCATAGCAGCACAATTTACAATAGCCAAGTGCTGGAAGCATCCTAGGTGCCCATCAGTAGGTGAGTGGATCAAAAAACTGTGGTACATTTACACAATGGAATACTATGCAGCAGGGAGAAAGAAGGAGCTCCTGCCCTTTATGACAGCGTGGATGGACCTGGAGAGCATTATGCTAAGCGAAGTAAGCCAGGTGGTGAGGGACAAATACCATTTGATCTCACCTATAAGTGAACCTAATGCACAAAACAAACAAGCGAGCAAAATGTAACCAGAGACGTAGAAATAAAGAACAATCTGATAGTAGCAACAGGAGATGGGGAGGGGGTATAATGTGGGAAAGAAAGGGAAGGGTCAAGTCAAGGAACACGTACAAAGGACCCATGGACAAAGACAATGGGGGAGGATTGAATGTGGGAGGTGGGGGGTGGGTAGGACAGGGGAGAGTAATGGGGGGAAATGGGGACATCTGTAATTGAACAACAATAAAAATTTAAAAACAATTATTCATAAAGGATATAATGATCAGCTCATATTGGGCTTGTTTACTCCAGGCTTGGACAATTGCTGCCAGTCAAAGTCCAATCAGAGCCATTGCACTCCATCTAGCTGGTGGCTGGGAGGAGTGGCAGCTCCGCTGTGTGCTCCAGATGTTTCAGGATGTAGAAATTTGGATTTTTGTCGGGGAGGTTTATAGTATCAACCCTAGCGAAGTGTGGGAGCACCTCAGTAAGTATAAAATGACTTCAATACAACAAACTTGATACCATTCTACCTGAATTATGATGCACGAAGGCAATTTCTTCATTGCCCCTTGTCAATTAAGAGTGTTAGTTTTTTTCTACCTTCTAATTAGGTTGGAGGTGCTTTATAGATTCCAGCACATTGTTACTTTCTTTGGTCTTATTTCATGTTGTCAAAAGCCTCATTAAGGGAGACCTAACTGGCCTCATTTTATGAATGAGGAAGTACATTTGGGAGATTAAGGGACTTGACATTTCACAGCTTGGACTTCATTAAAACTTAAGTTTTGGACTCCAAATATTCTGTTCTTTTAAGGTATTGAATTTCCTTTCAATCAATGACAAAGGGTATGGGGGAGGTAAATGGTGATGGGAAAAATTTAAAAAATGAAAAAATAAAGTAAAAAAAAAAAACACCTCTAAAACCGAAATATTCTGGTCACATGATAAGTGAACGGCAGAACTGGGGCACCAAAAATTTCAAACCTAGAACACTCTCCCCCCACTTTCCCACAATTCCTTCCCATAACATTTGGATGCTGCTACATGCACATGCACACATACACTATTTTTCTGTCGGAAACTCTTTAGTGAACCCCCATTACATTTTATAATACAACTTCAACCTCTTTCCATGGGTTATGAATCCGTCTCTTGCATCCGAGGCCATCAGCATATGCTGCGGCCTATGACTGCAACTTGTCTTGTCTTTAAGTACCACCCCCAGTCTGTGCAATAGAACCTGAGATAGGGACTTGAGCATTGGTAGTTTATCTGAAACATGAGCCTACGAATCAGGAGTAAGGAAGCAAGGAGCAGGAGACAGAAAATAAAGAAATGCCAGTGTTAGGCCACTTTATTAAAAACATTTATGGAGGCAATCGAGACTTGATCTTGCCAGGATATCACAGGAACATACATTATAATGCCTGCCCAGAATGGGCACCTGCAACAATGGAGGCTAGATCATTCACCCACCAGCTCTCACGTTGGTTGGCGAGTGGCCCCAGTGGTATTAACTTCCTTAAACTTCTTGAACACTGGCTTTAGTGGGCTCTGAAGTTTTAGCAAAATCCCTGAAACAGAAAATGAGAAGACATTTTGTATGCTTGAGGTGGGACACTGCGTGTATGAGGTGAGTCTGAGCTCGCACAAATGGTGCATGGCATTTTCCTGTCTACAATCTCCACTGCAGTGTTGAATGGAAGTGGTGAGGGTCAGCATCCTTGTCTTCCTGCCTAATTGTAGAGAAAATACCTAGTCTTCCATTATTAAGATGCAAACTGTGGAGTTTTCATAGATGCTTTTTTTTTTTCAACTTGAAAAGCTTCCCTGGTATTTTTAAGCTTGTTGAGTGTTTTATCATGAAGTGGTGTTGGATTTTGTCAGATACTTTTTAAAAAAGATTTTCTTTATTTGTTTTTAGAGAGAGGGGAACGGAGAGAGAAAGAGGGGAAGAGAAACATCAATGTGTGGTTGCCTCTCAGGTGCTGCCTACTGGGGACCTGGCCTGCAACCCAGGCATGTGCCCTGACTGGGACTCAAACTGGCAACCCTTTGGTTTGCAGGCCAGTGCTCAATCCACTGAGCCACACCAGCCATGACTCAGATACTTTTTCTATTGAGATAATTATATAGTTTTTGTCCTTTATTAATTTGATGCATTATGTTGATTGATTTTCACATGTTGGGAACACTCCTGCCTTCTTGGAATAAACCCTAATTGGTTATGGCATGTAATTCTTTTTATATGTTGCTGGATTAGGTTTGCTAGTATGTTGTTGAGTATTTTTATATCTAAATTGATAAGGTTTGTGGTAGTATCATATTTGAATAAATCATGTTGTCACACTGAAAAAAATTGATAAGGGTTATTGGTCTGTAGCTTTTTTTCCTGCGATGCCTTTGTGTAGTTTGGATATTGGGGTAGTGGTGGTCCCTCCTTTTTAATTTTTGGGAGTCTTTGTGAAGGATTGGCATTTTCATTAATGGTTGGTAGAATTCACCAGTGAAGCCATGTAGTAATTGGCCTTATTTTGTGAAAAGTTTTTTAAATTTTTTTAAAGATTTTATTTATTTATTTTTAGAGAGAGGGAAAGGGAGGGAAAAAGAGAGAGAGAGCAATATCAATGCGTGGTTGCCTCTTGTGTGCCCCCTACTGAGGAGCTGGCCCACAACCCAGGCATGTGCCCTGACTGGGAATCAAACTGGTGATCTTTTGGTTCACAGGACAACACTCAATCCACTGAGCCATACCAGCCAAGGTCTGTGAAAAGTTTTTTGATTACTAACTTAATCACTTCAATTGTTATAGATCTATTCAGACATTTTCTTTCTTCTTTAATCTGTTTCAGCAGTTTGTGTGTTTCTGGAAGTTTTTTTCATTTCATCTAGTTTATCTAATCGTTGGCACATATGTTTTCATAGTATTCTGTCACAATCTTTGTTCTTTCTGTGAGGTTGATAATTAATGTCCCAACTTTCATTTCAGATTTTAGTAATTTGAGTTTTATTTCTTTTTTCTTACTTAGTCTGTCTAAAAGATTGCTCATTTTGTTGATCTTTCTAAAGAACCAGCTTTTAGATTAGTTGATTTTTCTGTATTGTTTTTCTGTTCTCTATTTCATTAATTCCTGCACTAATTGTTATTATTTCCTTCCTTTTGCCTACTTTTAGTTTAGTTTTTTTTTTAAGTTTCTTAAGGTAGAAATTGGGTTATTGATTTGAGATCTTCATTTTTAATACAGACAATTAAAGCCATAAATTTTTCTCTAAACACTGATTTTGTTGCATCCCATAAGTTTTCTTAGGTTGTGTTTTGATTTGCATTCATCAAGAAGCATTTCCTAATTTCCTTTGTGATTTCTGCTTTGACCCATTGGTCAAAGGAGCATGTGGTTTTATTTCCATATATTTGGGAATTTTCCTAGTGTCCTTCTGTTATTGCTTATAGTTTCATTCTATTATTGTTGGTGAGCATGCTTTGTAGGATTACAGTCCTTTCATGTTTACTGATGGCTGTTTTATGGTCTAGTTTAGGGTTTATTCTGAAGAATGTTCCATGTTCATTTGAACTGCTGTTGTTGGATGCCATGTTCTATCTAGTTGGCTTGTCCTACCTAATTGGCTTATAGTCTTGTGTGGTATGTTTTTAATTGCCATTTTAAATAATGGTTTCAATTTTACTTGAGAAACCAACCAACAAGAAACAAATTGATAAAACTTCTAAGAAGCCAGGACACTTCTAGCCAAACCAACATATAAAATAAAAACGAGAAAGAAAATGTCAAACTTGTGTTCATAAATCAAAGTGGTTTTCCTTTTAAATTTCATTCTTGTGGAAAACGGTTCTTAATAAATTGTAAATGTTAAGAATAATACTGCTTAATCTCTTATTTAGTTAATCATTTAATCATGTTTGGTGAACGTAATGAAGTTTAAAAAAAACATTAAGCTGGAAAACAGAAGATGTGCATTCGAGATGTGATTGTATCACTAACTTGCTCTTTGGCCTCCGTGGAGAGTCCGACCGCTCTGGGCTTCAGTGTCTCTCTCTCTCTAAGTATCAACTCTACTCGCTTTAGTATTCTTTGTATGGGTCAGTAAGAGCGTGGGATTTGAGAGAAAGAGTTGAGTTCGTCTTAGAACTTCACGAGCCTCTCCTAAGTGACCTTTGTCTCACTAAGACTTGGTTTCTGGGACTATAATGTGAGGAGAGTGTTACATACCTTGGCAATCATTTGTTAAGGTTAAATTAGATTTCATAAGTAAAACAGCGAGCACAGAGCATGGCCAACAATAGGTGCTCATTGACTGTTAGTTCTATATTCTCTTTTTATGAGTGATCAATAAAGAGACTAATTAGGAGTCTTAGTAATAAGGACAGTTGCTATGCGGTGTCCACATCAGCACTCTTTGAAATGATAACTAATGTAACAGCTGTCACATCTGGTGGGAAGGAAAAGCGTGAATTCTCATGTAATTCTGCTCATTTTACAGGCTACACAGCTATGAGGCAATAATGGAAATTTCTTCGAATATAAAATACAAAAGGAAATCTCAAACTGATGTCTCTTTAATCTATTCTTTATGCAAATGCAATATCCCTTTAAAGAGTTAGGCAGCTTTTAGGGCAACAGTAACATTTTAGTTATATCTGAGCTTGCTGTTTGATATTTATCTCATTTTGATCCTAAGTCAGTGTCTGACATATGATAGAAATTTTTAAAAAAATGTTTATGGAATAACTGAATTACCTTTTGCAATATTTTACAGTGGTGAGCAGCATAAAAATCACCATGATATTTTTTTCCCATGGTAAACCAACCTAAAAAGAGAAGCCAATTAACTTTCATAAGGTCACAGGGTGAGCTGGAAACTACATCTGAAATCCAGAGGAGCTCCTCTGCTCCTCACTTGGCCTCACCATGTGGCCCGATTAAAGCTTTGAAGCCCTTGCCTGTCTTGCCCTTCTTCATCTGTATAACAGTGTCTTTATTATGTTAAAAAGCTTTAACAAAGTTATTAAATCAGTGTAAGGAGCTTTTCTCATCTACTTTCCTTTCCCTTATGGAAAGGCAGTGAGGAGGAAGTCTCCGTATTGCAGGTTATCGATGGTTAATTATCTGTGAATGTTTTGTTACTTCAGTTCCTGAGAGACAAGCAGAGAAAAGGACCCAGGATGAGAGCATATCCGGAGCGGAGCCAGAGAGTAGCGGAAGGCAGCTGAGACCGCCAATTTTTGGTCTTTTTCTAGGGCAGGAATTTTCTTTTCTACATTTTACTTGAGCATAATTATTTATACTTATTGGAACATATTTACATTTTCCATTAAATATCGTTAATTCGTACGCAGATTTTACTTGGCCTTGACCTTATTGGTCTCTCCCTCCTCCATTTCTTCAAACACAACAAATTTTACAACAGAAGGCAGTGTTAAACATTAAACATTGAAACACAGAAATTCCCTTTGGTATTCATCTTTTTGGGAATGCCTTTAGTAACATTGGAGTTCAGCTGCCTTTTCCTCTAATCCTTATAAGAGCTTCACTGGCAATGCAGCTGGTTCACTTGTTGCCTGTTATGTGGTATCTGTGGTGTAACTGACAGGAAAAAAGCAATGAGAAAGGCTAAGAAAAACAATGAGCTCAGCTATAGAGTTTCAGACATTTTGTTCTGTATGGTTGTAAAATTTCATGCTTTCTTTTTCCCATGCGAATGTTAGGTTGCCAGATGTCCCGCGCACACATGACCGTTCTGCGCTTCTGTGCCATATCCCATTTTCATCTGTATCGGAATACATAATGGTCCTCCCACTGGAGCCAAGGCAGACACAATTAGTTGACTACTGTTGGCATTCGTTCCTTCTTCCCTCCCCCACCAACCTGGTTGAAATATGTCCCACATTCTCCAAACGAAAACCCTTCGCCAAACTTTCTCACATGTTTGAATCACTGTGAGGCAGAATAATAAACGAAATGAGAAGCTTGTTAGTCATATGAAAGGATGCTGGCGGTAATTTCCTATAGACTTATGACTTGCTCACAGGCCAGTACACTGTGACCTTTTACCTTTTGTTTTTACCTGGAAATCATATACATTGGAAATGCAAAAGCCCTATAAGGTTTAATTTTTAATTTAATATTCTGTTGTTGGGGGCCTGAAGATTAGTCTGTTTTGACATATTTTCTTTGGTTAGGCTAAACAGATAAAGAAATATGTTCAGACCAGTTACAGGAAGTGATCATTTAGTTGCATGCCATGGAAAGGAATTGGCAATGTAAATTATAGAATATTCTGGTAAACAGAGTGCTGGTATATATGCCAAAAATGTTATTCTTATTTTCAAACAATTTGCTTATAATAATACCAAAACTACTTAATATGACATTTATATTAGCCTAATTGAATTTTGCGTTGACAATATAGGATATTGGACACATATCGAGTACTTCCCAGAAGTCTGTGAAATTAAAGTTAATTTAAACAGCCATTTTAGTGTCATGAATGTCCTTGGGGTTATTATTACAAACATAAGTTATAGTACTTTTTATTTGACAGTATTTTCAAACTCAAACTTCATAATGATTTTTAACATGAGTTGTTTTTTTTTAATTTGATGCTTTCTCTAGCTTCTCTGGGTAGGTAAAGCAAGTCTTGTTATGTTCATTTCATGAATGAAATAGGTTGTATAGCTACTAAGTGACACATCTGGGAGGTGAATCAGTTTAATCGTGATGTCCTGACTCCTACTACGCTGATGCCTATTTTGCTGTTGTCATTTAATAGTTGATGTTTAGTAGAATGCTAGATACTAAAGTTTCTCACCTTTAGAATTTTTAAAATCATCTATCCCTATGAAACCATTAAAAAAGCGTACTTAGAAGTACACAGGCACTTTAAGAACTGGAGCACATCTGAACCCTGCCATGCGGAGACCATGACTGTGGCAGGCACACTGTAACAGCATGGAATATGAACTATTTGTTAAGAAAACAAACCAGAAAGGGTGGCTACCAAAATATATAGAGATCATTTTTCCTGTTAAAGTTCAGACTTAGAAAATTTAGCTCAAGGGGGAACTGTTTTCTTTTTATCTGTGCCAAATATTACAGAATATATATTTTCAGAAAATCTCTCCATGTAGTCTTTAAAATTTGAAAGTGAAGGAGACCAAATGCAAAGGTTATTTCTTGTAATTCATGAGCCTTTATGCATTATCAAGTTGTAAAATGTTTGATGGTAGGGACATTATCCTGTATATTTGTACATACTTCAGTGTGTTGTTCACAGTAAGAACTCAGACATTTGAGGAAAATTGGGCTTAAATTATCTGTAATCCTTTTTGTTTGATGGTTTGGACCCATCTTCATAAAACCCAAGAAGGTAAAAAAAAATAAGGGTACTTTGTGGCTCTCTCTCATCAATTTCCACATCACTATCAAAATTTCTACCTATCAAAAGATAGGACAGAACTATCTTTTCTAATGATACCATGGCCCTGGCTGGTGTGGCTTAGTGCATTGAGCACTGGCCTGTGAACCAAAGGGTCGCTGGTTCCATTCCTAGTCAGGGCACATGCCTCACTTGTGGGTAAGGTCCCCAGTAGGGGGCACCTGAGAGGCAACCACACATTCATGTTCCTCTCCCTCTCTTTCTCCTTCCCTTCTCCTCTCTTTAAAAATAAAGATATAAAATATATTTTTTAAAAAGACGCCATGATTTTTCTCTCCAACTTGTTTCCTTGTACACCGTACTCAACCTGTAAAGTCCTGCCCTACTCCTGTTTCCAATGAGATTTCTCCAAGACTCAGCTCAAAACACACTTTTTCAGTCCAGACCAGAATCAACACTCTGTCTTCTGTACACCACAGCAGCGTGTCACACAACAGCTTCTCCCATCACATTGTGGTTCGAGCAAGAACCATGAAAATACCTGAGACATCCCTGTAACTCTCTTCATCTCCCTTTTCCCTCTTCTTTCCCCTATGCCTGTGCCTGACCCATGGAAGGTGTTTGGTAAATGTTTGTTGAATGACTAAATAAATGAATGCCTTAACAAATTAATATCTTTATCTAAGGTGATAGAAGTCATGCCCAATGAATAAATATTGTTAAAGTAGTTCATGAAGAGTAAAGGTCATTCAGCCTAAGAATCAGAGGTTTGAACTCCAACTTGGGAGTGAGACCGATCAGGTTTTATTTTTAGCATTCACCAGTTCCTAGCAGTGTGACCTTTGGTGAGCAAACTCACTTCAACGGGCTTCACTGCTTTGATTTATTCAGTGGGGCTAATAATATCTACCTTGCAGACAGTTGAAAAGACCTGACTCACCAAGCCCAGTATCTGGCAAAACCCAGGTGCTTATTAATTGATAGTTATCACTGTTAGTGTCATCGGCTTGTACAGTGTTTCATTTTGGTGTATTTGTTACCACCACACGTTTGATTATCTATGCTAGCTGTCTAATGGTCTAATGCCTACTAATATTTCTCATGGAGCACGTTGTGAATAAATGTCTCATTGTACTTTAGTCTCTCTCCACAGTATCTAGGTCGGTGCTGGCCACATACTTGATTTTTTTAAAAAAGATTTTATTTAGAGATTGGAAGGGAGAGAGTGAAACATCAGTGTATGGTTGCTTCTCCTATACCCCTTCTGGGGACCTCACTCTCAACCCAGGCTTGTGCCCTGACTGGGAATTGAACCAGTGACCCTTTGGTTCACAGCCCTTGCTCTATCCACTGAGCCATTCCAGCCAGGGCCACATACTTGATTTTTAACTACTGGAATAGAAGTATGGTTTATGGTGAAAAGAGCACTGCATGTGGAGTCAGGAGACTGGCATAACAGTATGTTAAGTAACTTTCCTTTTTCTGGGCCTCCTTAGCTCCTTCATTTGCGAGATTAAAGGGATAGATTTCTTAAGTCTCTGAAAACTAGCAAAATCTGTGATTCTGTGATGAGCTAATTGATTCTTTTCATCATGAAGTAATGACTTGCACCCTAGTTAAATCACCTCTAGCCCTGGCTGGGGTAGTTCAGTGGATTGAGCGTGGGCTGTGAACCAAAGGGTCGCTGGTTCGATTCCCAGTCAGGGCACATCCCTGGATTTCGGTCCAGGTCCCCATTGGGGTCCATGTGAGAGGCAACCACACATGGATGTTTCTCTCCCTCTCTTTCTTCTTCCCTTCCCCTCTCTCTAAAAATAAATAAATAAACTATTTAAAAAAATAACCTCTATAGCTAGATAGAACAATGTAGGGCTCAGGTGGGCTGACCAGCCATCTCAGCTTTCTCAGAACTGCCCCAGTGTGAACATTGAAAGTCCTGCTCACTGTGAATCTTCTTAGTTCGAGGGAAATCGACACAGACAGTCTCCCTCGCTCCAACTATTTTGACAAAGAAAAGACATTTTTCTTTGTAGCTGCTGAAAGCTTTTGTTCTCTTTTTTCACATATGCAAAAAGTGTACATATTTATTTTTTATTGTTGTTCAAGTACAGTTGTCTCCATTTCTCCCCACCACTTCCCCCCACCCCAGCTATACCCACCTCCCACCCTCAATCCTACCCCCCTTTGGCTTTGTCCCTGTGCCCTTGTGTTCTCTTGAATTCTGCATTGACTAATAGTGCTTGCTCTTAAGGGTACAGATGAGCTACTGAAAGGACAAAAAATAAGAAGAGACCATAATATACAAATAAGCACTGTTCTCTGGGTAAGGATAATTCACTGTCATTGCACCAGTCTCTGCGGAGAACTTCTAGGTAACAGGCCTTATGTTAGGCTATGCTATTGAGGGTAGGGATATGGAAGGTTCTATCTCTATGTATTTATGTGTGAGGGCTGGAGAGGGGGGATGTTGGACATCTATCTTGGGAAAGGTACCCACATACCACAAGGTGGTGGTGTGTCATGGCAAAATATGTTACACTGTTCATGGAGAAAGGGAAGGCCAGCGAGGACGACAAGAGGTACAATTTAAAGCTATATAGGATTTGGATGACTTAATTTTTTCATGTTTTTATGTTTACTTTTCTTTTTCTATTCTTCAGTTACAGTTTACATTCAGTATTGTTTTATATTCGATTCAGGTGTCCAGCACAGGGGATTGGCTATGGAAAAGGCTGAGTAGACAATCCCAGGGGTGATGCCTATGCTTCTAGATAAAAAGGCACAGACCCTACTGGTCAGTAACTATTACTGCATGTCCGACTCTCGTCAATGAATACCATGCATTCTGAAATGGGGTCCTGCCATCAGTTAAACAAAAGGAACTCCTCCAAGAGATAAAGAGGTAAGTTTGGGGGGGTGAATGAGATGGTGAGGAGCTGTGACTGAGATCGAGGGGCTTAGGCAAGCAGAATTACAACCTTCACAATTTATCTTTTTTGGTTTTCCCCTCATTTTCAGGGTTACCGCTGAGCTGCCGCAGTCTTGTTTGGCTGTCACCATGGCATTGGGGACATTGGCGTGGTGCAGGGGAAAGGGCACAGGCTTCGGAGGCCCAATAGGCCTCCACCAGTTACTTACTAGCTTTGTGACTTTGACCTTGTTGGAATTCTGTTTGCTCATTGCTAAAATAGGAGCGAACATACCTGCCTCACTGGCTCATTCTGAGAGGTAGTGAAATAATTAATTTGTATAACATGCCTGACATTGTAGCAGAAATATACTGGTGGCTCAGCGAATGGTAAGCTCCTCACCTATCTCCTTCGAGGGTAAGGACCAGGTATTTGATTATTTGCGTAATCTGCTTCAGGTGGCCTCAAAGACACTCCTAAGGGAGAGTTGAAACCACGGAGAATGTGCACCGGAGTCTGCCTTGGTCACTCCCCATACCTCACCTGGGGATTGCAGCCCCTCCATCTCTCCTACCCCGCAGTGTATGTGTGTAATCTAAGTGAGTACATGACACTAGCCCCTCTCATGTCCATAAGGACATGTGTTCCTTTCATTGACCCGGCTTTTCCTGTGTGTCATGCAAGCAGTATGGCAACCTGTGTGTATAGGAAAGGCGCAGCCAGCTACTAATGAGCTGCCTGTGTTGGAGCTGATTCCTGCCATCCGACTCCTATGCACTGGCACGAGCAGGTTAACAGGCAAGATCTCTAGGGCGGATTTCCCTGGTGCAAGGAATAAGACCTTGTCACATCATGGGATAGCTGGGTCACTGAGCGGTCTCATTGCCCTTGCCAGTGTCTTTTTTGTTTGTTTGTTTGGTTACCTTAGAAAGTCCCAGAAGTTCGCTTTCAAAGCTGCTCAATAATTTCCACATAGGAGTGAGATCATATGGTACTTGTCTTTCTCTGACTGGCTTACTTCGCTCAGCATAATGTTCTCCAAGTCTGTGCATGCTGCCACAGAAGGTAACATTTTTCTTCTATTTTACAGCTGTGTAGTATTCATTTGAACCAACTGAACTAACAAGCAAAACAGAGACAGACTCATAGATAGAGAGCAGGCTGACAGCTCAGGGGGTGGGGGGTGGGGGATGGGGGTGAAGGGGTGGAGGAGGAAAGAAAGAGAAATAACTCACGGACACGGACAATGGTGTGGTTTTCTGAGGGGAAAAAGGGGGTAGATGGAAGTGGAAGAGGATATAGGGGGATAGATTGTCATGGGAAAAATACAGTAAAATACATTATGATTCAAAAAAATTAAACAATTAGCCCTGGCTGGTGTGGCTCAGGGGATTGAGTACCAGCCTGCAAACCAGGGGGTTGCCAGTTTGACTCCCAGTTGGGACACGTGCCTGGGCTGTGGCCAGGTCCCCAGTGGGGGGTGTGTAAGAGGCAACCACACATTGATGTTTCTCTCTTTCTCCCTCCCTTCCCTTATGTCTAAAAATAAATAAAATCTTTAAAAAATAATAAAACTTAAAATAAAAATCCTGTGTTTTTAAAGCTTCTCAATGGCTCTGTTAGTTCTCCCTTTACTTTTGTAGAAATTTCCCCCTCCCTTCACCCTTGCCCTTAGAACCCCCAACCCTTCTCTGAACCCTTTCCAGCCTCCTACCAATTTCCCACAAACCCTCTTCTCAACCTCCCCTCAACCTTCCCCGCAATCCCACCATACCTCACCGCATCTCCCTCCACCCCAGCCATTCTCCTACCCAGTGACCCATCCCTACCTCAGGGATATTTAGGACCTCCCCCAAACTTTTAGCTTTTTCTGATCCCCTCACTTCCTCCCATCTTATTTATCCCTATCCTCCTCCCTCTGCTAAGCTAAGAAATAATTCAGACACCAGTAGAAATTGCCAACGTTTATTGATTAAAAAAAATACCACTTGAAAATTTATTTTTATTGGAAATATATTGTTGTGCTAGAGAAAATCTTGATAAGAAAAAATAAAGTCAGTCTAACAGCTATGCTTTCTCTGTGTTAGTTTCTAATATCTATTTTCATGCATATTGTTAGTATAAATTGCAATTAAAACAGCCCCACAGTAATGCAGGGTTCAAAAGAAAAGGGCATGCAGTTTTGGTGAAAGAAAAGCAGCTCAAATTCGTCAGGTTTAGTCCATGATCCAAGAGGCAGGGTCGTTGTACAGGTAGCCTTTGTTCATTGCCAGAGATTCAGTGGAAGTTTCTGGAAGCAGCAAATGCTGATGACAGCTGAGGTAACAGAAGACAGGTTGCCAGGAGCAGTCACTAGGACACAGGATCTACCCAGCAATTATTTCATCACGACGTCTTCTATTCCACCTGTGCTTGAAGCAGTTGTAGTGACAATAACGAGATGGAAAGGACACAGTGCGGGTACTCCACTCTATGTTTGGGTCGTGCGTTTCAAGCCAGTGGATTCCAAGAATCAGAGGGTATCGTGGTGCATGAATAATATCAAACTGGAGCTCTTCGACGTGGTTTCCAATTTTGACTTCGACAGGTGGTGTTTCCTTAGTTATGGGTCCATTTATCAGTGGACGTCCATCTACCGTTTCGAGCATCAGAGGGAAGATGTTATTGCGGATGGGCAGCTTCTCTCGAAGAACCACAGAATGGTCAATGCTATTCCTGTAGGAGCCTGAATCCACCATTGCTTGCTCGAAGAATTGCCGTCTTCCCAGTCGAATCTCAACAGTAAGCCATAGGGTACGGGACATGGATATTGGAAGTGAGGGGGATGCATATTTGTAGATTGGCCCGCCCGGGTTCCCCCTTACCGCCGGGCCTCGAAGTTTCCCGCCTGCTGGGCACGATGAGGCTTGACAGGGCAATCTCTGGCAAAATGACCAGGATGACCACAGTAGAGGCACAAGTGGCCCACACGGCGGCGCGCCCGTTCAGCTTCACTGAGGTGTGGGCGGTTGTTTGCATCCTGCACAGGTCGGTTTTCAGCTGGCGGACTCTCAGGCCCAGCTCTCTCCTCGGAGGCTTTTGCCCCTTCTGCATTTACATCGGGCTTACCGCTTTGCTTGTCTTCTGGGCTGATGCCCTGGGTGATCGGATCAGAGGGGTTGGTGGCTGGGCTTGCCTGAGACAGTTCATCTCCGATAGAACCAGCAAGCCTTTCCTGAAACTGGATGCAGAGGGTACTTTCATCCCAGTTTAGCACCTGAGCGATGAGGTGGAAGTGGGTCACACACTGGTGGACAGGGTCCTCCCCCTGGCAAAGCTGACGGCAGTGGTGGTTGGCATCATCCATGGTGTCTGGATTATCAAAAGCATCCTGGAGCACTTGTATGAAGCTTTCGAATTGCTCCAGCAGGGGGCTTTGAATCTCTACTAAGGGCTGGAACCACCTTCCCGCCTCACCTGAGAAGCGGTTGCCAACAAAGCTCACTAAGGCTGCTTCGGTGGGATACAGGTGCTCTCTGACTCTCATGTAACTACTCAGCTGAACCAGGCCCTCGGGCAGCTTCTGGGCCTTCCCCTTGAAGGCTAAAGGGTATTCTAAGGGGAAAGCTTCAGCCTCTAACCCACTGGGGAACTGTAGCAACTCGGAAGCGGCTGGTGTCTCAATAGCTATTAGGCCCTCCAGGGGCTCCTGGGGCAAGTGAGACTCCAGAGGTTCCTGGGGAGCCTGAAGCTCACAGGACTCCAGGTATGTTGAGGTCTCCTGACCTCCTGGTATCTCCTGGGGCTCCTGAGCATTTGGGGGATCCGGCAGGCCTGAATTCTGGGCCTCCTGGGCCTCTGGGGCATCTTTGGTATCAGGGGCCTCTTGTGCCTCCTTGGCTCCTGGGAGCTTGTGGCCCTCCAGGGCCATCAGGGGCTTCTCGAGCTCCTTAGGCTCTGGAGGCTTTTGAGACTTGCAGGCCGATGAGAGACCATGGGCAGTTGGAAGTGCCTGGGGCTCTCTGGGCTTCTGGGGCTCCTCAAACCCTGGGGAATTTGGGGGGTCCCAGGATGCTGAGGGATCTGGGGGCTTTGAGGGTTTTGCAGGCTCCTGGGCGGCTGCTCGGGGCTTCTGGGGCTCTGGGATCTGGGCCTGCAGGGCAGCATTTTCTTCCATCAGCCTCTGCACCTGGGCCTGCAGAATTTCATTCTCTAGTTTCAGAGCAATATAGGAGGCTGCAAAGTCCTCCACCATCTTTTGAGGAAATGGGCTCGCTTGGGCAGTTTGCTGCCAAGAGAGATTGCGTGAGCTCTTGTGAGGCCTCTCTAAGAGCTCGTCACAGGCAGATGTCAGGCTCCTTGAGGTTTCCAGGAGGTGGGGTTGTGGGCCCTGCCAAGGTTGATTAACAGGAGCCTCTGGGGAGCGGCAGAGGGAGGTATCTCGTGATACACTGTGAAGAGAGTGGGATCTGAGGATCAGAAACGGTGGAAAGCGCTCATTCAGAATAAATCAGAACAAAGTCTGCCCGACAGTGCTGGGTCCCTTTTACTATAGGCTCATATTTACAAGCTTGGTCCTATATGCCGGCTCTGACCCCATGACATTTTACAAACAGCATCTGACCCAGACTGTGCATGTCATTTTGCATTCTCCTTTTGAAACTTAGCATGATATTAGAAACAATTTCTCCCTACTCTTTTCTGCTTTACATAGTCTTGAATTTCTAATGTCTGCTTCATTTCTCAGTGTGACACTTGAATTTTAACAGCTGCTTTCAATGACTAACTCATTCGAGCACTGTGGGAATTTTAGGCTCTGTGGTGGGCCAACCCAAGAGATATTTTTGGGTGGCTGGGGTAGGAGGTGGGGGGGGGAGCTCGTTCTGACACCTCAGAAATCATACCCCGTAAGTAACCGCACAAGACCAGCCACAGGAGAAAACAAGCAATCGTTGACTAAATATATATGTGTATATGCGTTAGCAGACACATGCATATTATTTATAAAATGGCTCAAAATAGTTAAGAAAATAAGCTTTATAAATGTACGTTACCATTCAGAGACTTAGTCCAGGAGCTCTGCTGTCTGCGTACCCATCGCTGAGGAGGGAAGTGTGTGAATGGCTGCGGAGGCTTTGCCTTTTCTGCACACACTGAACTCAAACAAACACACCCACTCCCAGAACACGTTCCAACTCTCCTCTGTAACGTAGCTATTTTGAGTGTGGAAGAGTTTTTTTGACAGTACCTCACAGTTTAGAGCCGCAAGGAAAGTAGGATGCTGCGCCGATGTGAGACAGCCTCATGTACTCACTCCTTGGTTACATTAATAAATATTTGGCCAGGAAATTGGGAGTAATACCACTGCCCTTGTGAAAAGTTGCAAACATTTCTGAATGACCACAGTGGTTTGGGACTTTAATTTTTTATGTCTGTCTCATATAACCTCCCCTCACTCTATCCACACTGGGCTGTTTGTTTAATTCTCACTCAGAGAGCAGCCTGCAGCCCCTCGGCCCCTTCCCCCGCCCACCTATTCAGTCCCTAGGGTCCCTCCCTGCAATGTTTTCTTGGAAATGTTACCATGGACAGATCTAGGCAACATATAATAGGATAAGACTGTGGATGAGGCCAACTTTGTCGAAGGGTACTTGTAGCAGACATGCAGGGTCCCAGGCTCCTTCTGAATGCCTTAGCCCAGGTTCCCTGTCTTTCCTAGAGCCTCTCAGGGGCTCTAGGCTGTGCTCAGGTATCCGCTAAGGGCTGGCCACTTGAGAATTAACCTTGTGCAAGATCTCACCTTCTCTTGTCATGGCAAATCCCAGGCACCCCCGGACATGGACCGTTTGGCCATTTTAGGTTAAGGCTCAGGGGCAACTGTTTTCATCCCAGTAAAGAGTGGGGTGGGGGATTGTCTTTGGCCACTTCAAACCACAGATCAAGTCAGTCATGCTCCCAGGTCGCCTTTAAAAATGGTCAGTTCCACATTAGTCAGCATAATAGGATAAACCCTGGTGGTGGAATGTGCCCAAACCACAGCAAATGGACAGGCTGGACTAGCCGGAGCCGAATGAAGAGGCTTTGAAAAGAAAAGGAAAATATTTTGCAAATCAGGTTATATTTCCTTCCTCCCTCTTAATGTTTTATTCTTTAGAAAAACACCACACACGAAAATACTGCCATCATCAGGGAATAACATGTTCTATTTATGTGCATTTTTCAGATAACTGAAGACTTCCCTTGGAGAATCCAAAACACACAGTGGATATTTACCTTACCAATTAAAGAAAATCAGAGAAATATTTATAGCAAGGACTACACTTCTTTCTCCATTCTTAAGTAAGTGATTTTGAACGTAATTTAATTGATTTGTTAATGGTTTGGGGTCACACTTACAGAAACCAGTTCCTTTCCTGTGTTGTAACACCATGTTGTCTTCTAAAAGCTGGGAGAGGTAAAAAGTGGCCCGTCTCCAAATTCAATATCTCCAAGTTGCTATGCTTTCCAACTTCTTGTAATTTATTTGCCTTTTGTATTTTATTTACTCTTTGTGCTCTCAGGCTGTCATACAGGCCTTTACGAAACTGTTACTCGTACGCCTGTCTCTAGTAAGTATATACAAATTTGGCAAATTATTTAGTCCTTCTAAAACTGAGTCTAAAACTCAGTGTATGAAACTGTAAAATTGAGCTATTAATTGTACTTTATAGAGTTGTTGCAAAGATTTACTGAAATAATGCTTGGAAAAGATTTAGCATACTTCCTAGCAGCTAGTAGTACCCAATAAATGTTAATAAGAAGAAGAATAAGAAGAAGCCACAGTAATCTCACTTTCTTTCTAACTACCTGTGAATTGGAAACTGGATAGGTCAACTTGCTAGAATTGCGTAGGGCTGGCCAGACCCTTGTGATGAAATCTACAGTGCATGCACTTTACAGCATTGACTTTTTTCCCACTCAGAGGTTTTTTTTTTTTTTTTCTTCCTGACTGGGTTATGGATGATTTGCTTTACCAAATAATACTCTAGATTCAGAACTGGTGGCACCTAAGCGGGGATGATGAGATGGTGAGCAAGGGGATTATGGAGCAGCCAAGATAGATGTTTAAAACGTCCATGGACCAAAGCACTGAACAGTGCCTCGTGTACAGGTCTATTTACCCAGTGGATAAATGTGGGGGCCTTTTTATCTCCTCTCACCCCCTGCAAAAGAGCAAAGGCCAAATTCAATGTTCATAAATACAAATTCCAAACTGCCTAAACATAGAGAATTATTCTGAGTGGAAATAAAGAGCTATGCTGACTTTCTGTCAAAATGCCTAAAGTAGTTTTAGTATCCTGAATTAGTCAGGTAAGAAAAGGAGAGGAATCACATGCAAACTCTCACCGTGGTTCTCCTACACTCTGATCCTTCTCAGACTCACAACACAATAAAATGTATGCACCCTTTCGACTGGTCATGAAAGCATTTTAAGTGAATGAGGTGTTAACTGGGCAAATACAGCTTTAAGGAAAAAGAGAAGACAAATACATTCAGTGGACAGATATGAAAAAGAGTACAGTTATGCTCAGTTTCTCAGTAAGTTACACATGTTGACTGTTAGCTTAGGGAGAAAGGGAAGGGAAAGGTTAAATAAGATAAAATTCCATTTCGTACATTCCAGAAAGATTCATCGTTTTGTTTTGTCGGCACATGCACAATCTGAGATATTTGGGGTCTCTGCCTGGGTCTTCCTCCCGAAAGCTGGGTGGGCTGCATCTCCAAGCGACGGAAGCTCCTACTCCTCCCTCTTCCCACCCTGGAGAAAAGTCAACAGGACAGGTTACTCCACAGGTCCCTGGCGCAGTGCCCGACTACCCCTCAGGGGCAGTCCCACCCCAGTGTGTATTTTGTTCAACCTGTTATTCTTCTAGTTACATTAGACTTGCAGCATTTTCATAAGTTTAACCCATAATGTGCTTAGCACACATTGAAACTTTTCACTGCCGTCAACACCATACAGCGCTGGGACAGCATGAGCTCCCCAGTCCGTTAGAAGTTGCAAAGCTTTCCAAGAATTTCCCTCACTCATATGACTGAGATCCAGAACACCCGGTTGTGAAATAGAAGCAGGGTCCACCCCAGTGCAGCTCTGAAGGAGTTGAAGTTTGTCAGCCTTTTATCTCCCTTTATAACATTTGCCATCTTCTCAGTTTATTTGATGTTATTTTTTATTGAATGTATTGGGGTGACAGTGGCTACCAAAAACCATGCAGGTTTTGTATGTGCAACTCCACAGAACATCCCATGTTGTTTCTTGGCCGGTGCGTACTCAGGTGGCCTTTCCCCTGAATCAGCTGCCACTTTGGGAACATGTATCCTTACTGAGATACGAACGAACTCCTAGAGTTTGGAAAGAAATTTCTTGGGGGTGTTTGCATGTTCATATGACATTCTGAAGAGCTATAGCCACATCAGGGCCCTTCTGTGGGTAGAGATATTCTGGGACAGTGGTACAAGTTTGACAACCTTCAGATTGTATCATTCAGGTGGTCCTCTATTTTGTTTCCTTATAAGGCTGGCCTACTAGAGCTTCTAGTGTTAGCAGAGTTTCTTAATCATTTCATTAAACCCTGATGTACTGACCAGGCTGCCTTAGCCAAGGGCTTAAGAAACCATCTTCACAACCTAACAGAGGAAGAGGGGATCTTTGCCTCTTTGCTATAACCTCCCTCCTACGGGTTGTACTTTTTGTAGGGATCTGGACCTTCCTGGAGCCCTGGTCTCTGGGGTTTGCCAATGTTGGCTCACCCAGGAAGCAGACTAAGTCCAAGCTGGTGGCATCGGCTTGTAGAAGAGAGAGACAAAGAGGGAGAAAAACAGAGACAGGGAGGGGGGAAAAGAGTGGAGGGAGGGTAGGGAAGAGGGGAGAAAGAAAGATGGTATGAGAAAATCTAGAAAGAGCCCTGCTGGTGTGGCTCAGTGGATTGATCGCCAGCCTGTAAACCAAAGTCGCTGGTTCGATTCCAGGTCGGGGCACATGCCTGAGTTGAGAGCCTGGTCTCCCATAGGGGTTGCATGAGAGGCAACCACACATCGATGTTTCTGTCTCTCTGTTTCTCCTTCTGTTCCCCTCTCTCTCTAAAAATAAGTAAATAATATCTTTAAAAAACCCTTTAAAATAAAAAAATATATAAGTAATTTACAAAAAAGAAAATCTAGAAAGAAGCTGAAAAACTCAGCATGTGTACATTTTGGTCAGTTAAAGATACAATTTAATTTTATGCTTCAGCATTTTCAAAATCGCAGGATAGGAGACTATCCTTTAATGCCTGGGCTTATCGCTAAAGGTTTTAATCAGGCAGTGGGGGTGGCATTGTCTCTGTAGGGTTGCAGTCTGCTAAAGGGGGTTGTGGTGGACCCTCAGGGGGACCGGACAGGAGGGTTGGAGTGTGCTGATGGGAGATGCAGCAGTGAATGGGGGTGCTGACAAGGGAGTGCATCCAGCCCTGCCAACCCCACATTTTTGCTGTGCAGTACCAATGAGATAATATTTGTGAAAGTGCTTTGAAAAAAAATGTGCTAATGGAAACCGCACAGGTTTTGAAGTAAGGTAGGCCTGGGCTGAATTCCCAGCTCTGCTCTTCACTACCTGTACGATCTTCGCCAAGTTGCTTAAATTCTCTGAGACTCATTTTCTTCATCTGGAAAATAGAGGACAGAGGATAATCCTAGGTCATTGCTGACTTGCAGTAAGCATTAGAAATAACATTAACACCCAGCAATAGGCATTTGCTGAGTCGTAGCTGATGATAAAAATCACAATGATGGTACAATAAAAGCGATTGCCAGTAATTTTCATGTTTTGGGTTATCTATTGTGTCCAAACAAAATTTCTTTCAACTTTTTAATAGAAAGCCACCATAGTTAATACAACTTCTCTACAAATACAAACGTCAAAGTGGTTAAAGGCACTGTGCTGAGGTTTTTCTTTGTGTGTGTGTGTTTGGGGTGTGTATGCTGGATGAGGTGTATAAAGATGAATCTGTGCAATGCTTTTTCTCAAAGAGTTGACAGACCAGTAAGGCAGCAAAATATGCGCTTTAGTATTAACAATGCAGACATCTCCTAGTGGCAAATGTCACATAAGAAGTGCAGGTACAGTCCTACGATGGTGGAAAAGAGAGAGAGCTTGTGAATGCGGTGGGCTGGGTGGAGGGAGTGAGCGTAGAATCTAGGAAAGCTTGGTAAAAGAGGTGACTTTTGAGCGAGGCTTTGGACTTGGGCTTTGAAAGGAGGGTACTATTTGGTAATCCCACTATGGGGTGGGGGGGCATTAGAATGGATTGAAGAAAAGGGCACTCACAATGAAGGAAACAGCACAGAGAAAGGCACAGACCTTAGGAATTGCAGACTATAAATGGACAAGCAGCAGTTCAGTTTGGATGAAACCTGGAGTGTGTGAAAGAAATGTGTAAGTTCACAGACATACAATGTTCTGTACAGCTACTCAAAGGAAAAGTTGAGATTTAGCAGACAGATGACAGTAAAAAAACAAATGTTTGCATATCTGTCTATCTATCATCTATCTTTGTATCTCTGTATTTCTAGATATGTTGTCAAGAAATATGTGATCTTGGCAATTTCTAATGACCCTGTATAATATCTTATTTACTAAAGCACTGGCATCTATTACGGTCCCCTCCCAAGAATACTTGATAGACCGTAAATATGCTCTATCAGCTGATTTTATCTGCGGACATTTTGAAGAACCTTCTAAATATGTGTTTTCTTAACATTCTGTAACTCTGCCTATGATTTACCCCATGCTCAGAATGGGTAAATCCCTCTGCTCCAAGCCAGGTATGAAACGGGCTGAACTGTCTCTCGTTATCTCAATATGGACCTCTTGCTTTAGCTATTTCGTTTCAATTTTTTCCACTCGGGGCATATTTACATGACCAAATTGCATGTCCTTATTTCCTTCCATTCCACTTCTGGCCATGATTATTTTTCTTGTTGCTACCATATTTGATTTTCCTAACGCAGCTGGATTATCTGAAATTGAGTTCTTTGTGTATATCCCTGACAGAAAAATAGGGCCCCTCTTATTCTCTGATTATTTCTTGGCTGAAAGACTGAAGCAGAAAATATCATTAGTCAGGAATCACATCAGATTCCTAAGATATTTGTATGTTCTTCATCCGTGCCAACAGAACAGGGCCAACCAGTATGTGCAAGTGGGAACTGTTACGCTGATGAATTATTTGTCAAGAGCAGAGGAGGAATTTTGGTTTTCTTAATTTTTAAAGAGACCTGGGTGATTTCTTTCTCAGCTGCCTTTCAAGCAGCTCAGGTGGTACTTGGGGCACACTGTTTTGCTTTCGGCAGTTGTGTAACCCAGGTATGGTGCAATCCAGTCACTGTGTTACAGCAGGGCGACTCCAGTACATAGCAAATCAGGACTTTACGGAGAACTCCCTGGGGGGCATTTCTGGCAAGTTGCACAAGAAACTGTTAATCATAAGTGAATCTGGATAGTGTAGATAGAGGAGAATTTTATTTTTTCATTTTCCATTTTCTGTGGTGTTCTTGTGTTCTTTTTAAAATACAAGCATACATTTCTCTTTAAAAACAGCTTGATTGAGGTCTCATGCATGTACAAAAGCTGCACTTGTCTTTGGGGTAACATTTTATGAGTGTAGACATATGCAAACACCTGTGATACCATTACAACAATCGAGGCAATAGACACATTCAACACCTCTCAAAGTTTCCTTGTATGCTTTGTGCGTGTGTGTTAAGAACACTTCACATGAGAGCATACATTTCTTTTATTTTTTTTTTTAAAAGGAGTCTTTCTGCTTAGCCATAGCCTCATGACCAAGTTTCTGAATTTGGCACTCAAAACCTCCCGGGATGCAGTTTTGTCCTACTTTTCCAGCAGCACATTCTTTTTCCTTTGCCTGTGCCCTGCTAGCCCTGTTAGTCTCTACGTTGTGCCTGCTTACCCTGCCTTTGTTTACATGTCCATGCCCTCTGAGTGGCTTTTCACATTTGGAAATCTGACCATCTTTCTAGACCCAGCTCAGAAGCCACCTCCTCCAGAGAGCCTTTCCTGATTTCCCTAACCCACGCTTCCTTGTCTCTCTGATTTGTGCTAGTGTTGCCAACACCGATTGCTGTTGTCAGTTGGAATCTAATTCTATCCCATCTTAGTTGTTTTCTGATTAGATGAGCCAGATTCTTGTCCTGCCCCAGCAAACTGCATCATCGTGGGTAGGTAGCAATCTCTCTGGGTGTGTTTCTTCGCCTAGAAAATGAGGGGTGTTGGATGATTTCTTAAGAGCCTTCTAGTTCTAATAACCTAGGATTTTAATATCCATGAAGGAAACTTTCAAAAACTCTAAAGTACTTATGCAATAGAAACTACAGCTTTTACATTACCAGGTAAAATAGCTGAGTTTCTGACAAACTGCTTATGTGAGTCCTCTTAAAATTTGTTAAAAATTCGACTTCTTTGGTTCACAAAGGTGTAATAGTTAAAGTCCAACTTTCTGAAAAACTGGAAAGCCTATTTTTCACATACTAAGGACACTAATTTGAAACTCTTTCTTCTGTTGGTAGCTATGCCTTCCATTCTTGAGCTACAAATCACTTGAACCTATTTTGATTCAATGTGAATTTGGCATTAATAACCCATTTAAATACTCCATTCCGTCGGGCTTGACAACTTATTAATATCCTGTAACATATCTTAATAATTCATCCTGGAGAAACTGACTTCTTAGAAATGACAGGTAATATTAGTTTTCCCATTCATTGTCCTTGGCAGTAACATTCCCACCACCACCAACAATAACCTAACAATTCTACAGCACTTACTATATATACTAGGCATGATACAAGCTCTTTACTTATATTACCTTTATATTAATTCATTCAGTTCCACAGCAGCCTTCTAAGAAGGGCATTTCCCCCTCTATTTTATAGATTTGAAAACTGAGGCTCACATGGCTAAATAAGGTGCCAGGTGGCCCCATAGCTGGTAAATGGCAGACATGGGACTTCATCGTAAGAATATGTCTTCATATTCTATGCGCTAAACTATTTAAACTATTAAACTAGGCTGCTTCATCTCTGCCTCCAATTTTCTGTGTGTCCCTGAAGAAGTCCCTTCCTTTCTGAGCCTTATTTCTCTATCTGAAAATAGGGAGGCTGGAGTAGTCAGAGATTGAAAACTGACCATCTCTTGCTACCAGTGGCTGGCAATTGTGTTTTGATTGGTCTGTACTTATTTTAAAGCTGATTAAAAATCAGGAGATTATACGAAACAATACAGATTTCCAACCTCTCTCAGAAGATTGAGAAATCTGTGCTAGATTTGCATTCCCACATAGCAACAATCAATAGAAAGTGAGTAAATATTGACTGCTTCCTTTAATTAGAGAATACTCTCCAGTTTTCTGCAGTTCCTACCACTCCCTATTGCCTCACACCTACCTGCTTTACTTTTAAACTTTCTCCACATTGTTCCTTGTAGACATTTGAGCCAGAGCTCTAATCCCTTACATGTGATCTTTAAAGTTCCTTCAAGCTTCAACATTCAGTGATTCTGTGTAAGTAAGAAAAATATAGTTGCTGCTGATAACACGCAAGAACATGGATAGGTCTCAAAGATGTGTTGAGTGAAAAAAAGCTAGAAACAAAAGAGTAGGTGGTACCAGTCTGGCTGATGTGGCTCAGTGGATTGAGTGCCAGCCTGCGAACTAAAGGGTCGCCAGTTCAATTCCCAGTCAGGGCACATGCCTGGGTTGTGGGCCAGCTCTCCAGTAGGGGGTGTGTGAGAGGCAGCCACACTTTGATTTTTGTCTCCCTCTCTTTTTCTCCCCTTTCCCCTCTCTGAAAATAAATAAATGAAATATTAAAAAAAGAGTAAGTGGTACCATCTTCTTACTCTCCAAGAGTAGTTCAAGAGTAGGCAAATTCGATCAACAGTGCTGCAATTCTGAATAGTAATTACTTCTGGAGAGTGGGGATATTGAATGGGGAAGATCATATGAAAACTTTCTGAGTATGGGTGACAGAAATATACTATGTGCTGGTCTGGCTGCTTATCACATGAGTATATGCATATGTGAAAAATCACTGAAGGTTTGTGCACTGTATGGTGTGTTAATTGTATATTGCATTTTAGGCAACATGCTAATAAAAACAATGGTGTTCATTTATTCTCAAATGTTAGTCTTCACAAGGTGGCATCAGAATAATCCAAGATTTTTCCGTAAAAGGACATTCCCAAGACCCAGCAAATACCTACGATTGCAGAATATATCTGAGGTGGAGCCTTGTGATCTATATTTTAAAGTACTGAAAACTCTAGGAAGGAGTTCTGTGTCTGGCACTTTTCAAGCCGGTTCTGAATGAGTTAATTTGTTGGTATGTCAGTGGGATGAGGAGAGGAGAAGGAACTCAAACCCATCAAAACTATTCCAAGCAAAGATTTATTTTCGGGCTTGCTTAGACCTATGCTTGCGGTTGGTGGGGAGAAGTGTGTGTAGTGGTAGGGGATCGGCTAGTGAGAGAATGCTGGCTTTTAAGAAAAATTCATGATTCTGCAAAGGTTCTCAAGAAGGTCAGGACAAATGTTATCAACTTAATTACATTATTTGAAGGCTAGAGGGTGAACTGCTGGTCACAATACTTAACTCTCTCTTGGTTCTGAAACGTTATTGGCAAGGTCTGCCCTCGGCACAGTGTGTGTCTTCTGCTCCGCCTCCCTGCTTTGGGGTAACTTTCCCCTCGGCAATAGCTTTAACCCTTGTGATCCTGCCCAGCAAAACTCATCCTCACTAGTGGGAGTTGGTAACTTTTTCTGCTTCTCTTGCAAGGAGAATTTACATTTAAAAGGGATGCTCAGAAAGCAGTAGTCAGTGTTTAAGCCCAAGAGGACTCCCGGATGCTGGTGTTTTAGGGTGAGGGCAGCAGGACAGCGGGAGAGAGATTTTAGCATATAACTTATTCTGCTTGGGGAGGCAGTCCTGGCTTTACACTTGGAGCTCAGAATAGACTTCAGTTTCTTCCTCTGTAGAATAAGTTGTTGTGTCCTGAGAGGTTGTACAAGGACACATTACTAGAAAGTGCCAAAGTGGGGATCCTAATACCCAAGGCTAGATATGACTCTGTGTGTGTGTGTGTGTGTGTGTGTGTGTGTGTGTTACCCCAAAGCAGGCAGGCGGAGCAGAAGACACACACTGTGCCGAGGGCAGACCTTGCCAATAACGTTTCAGAACCAAGAGAGAGTTAAGTATTGTGACCAGCAGTTCACCCTCTAGCCTTCAAATAATGTAATTAACTTGATAACATTTGTCCTGACCTTCTTGAGAACCTTTGCAAAATCATGAATTTTTTCATTAAATATTATATATATATATATATATATATATATATATATATATATATATATATATAATTACCAACTTGCTTCAGAGTGGGGCCTGCCCTTTACATTCCCAGAACCTTTAAGTACCCACTAAGGTACAAATAAAGATGCATAATGTAATCGCTATATTGCCAAAAGCTTTTGTTACTTACTAGTAACAAAAACTTTACTTTGCCCCCAACAGAAATCAACTCACATGGTATATTTGTCTACTTGAGAAGGGTTCTGTGGGCCTTTGAATATCTATCCTGTTTCTGAAACTTTCTTTGACCTTAATTCTACTGTCCGAAAAGTTGCCAATCTACACTTATCATTCCTCTTCCACTACAAAAAAAAAAAAAAAAAGATTCTGCATGGGGTTGTGTGCTGTCCTCCCAAAATTTGTCTATTAATTTTTTTAATGCATCGCAATCTCAGCATGTGACCTTATTTGCAAATAAGGTCTTTGCAGATACAGGCAAGATGAGTTCATATTGCATTAAAGGGGACCCTAAGTCTAATAAGTCGTGCCCTAATGAGAAAACCACGTGCACACGCTGGGAAGCAGGCCGTGTGAAGACAGAGGCAGAGATTCGAGTGAAGCAAGGATAAACCAAAGAATGCCAGGAACCACCAGAAGCTGGAAGAGGCAAGGAAGGGTTCCTCCTCAGTCTTCCGAGGGAGCACAGCCTTACTGTCACCTTGATTTTTGACTAGAGGCCTTTAGAATATTGTCGATGTAATTCATTATGTTAAGGCAGTCCCAGGAATCTGATAGTCTCTTATACTAAGTTCTGGAAGAGAGGCTCCGGGGTGGGGCATTCTGGGAAGTCCATGACACTTCAGTGGGAAAGCACCTGTTGGGGGGGAGGAGCCACTAGAAGAGGTAAAAGGCCTAGGAAGCCGGAGGGGTGAAAAGATAGCAACATTTTGCAAATTACACACTCAAAGACCAGTCACGTAAAGAATAATCTGCAAAGCCTCATTTAGTTGTCCCTACTGAGGTAAGCTTTCTGTGCTATAGCATACAGAATCAAGAGTGAGCAGTTGTTGCCCTAGTTAGTGCTCAGGAGTGAGGAGTTGAAATCAACTTCCATACTCTGGAGACATGAGCCCTGCCCAGTCTTTTCCTCCCCCAGAAATTGCCCCTTCTAAGTGGCCTCGCCTCAGGGTGATTTACATGAGTACTGGGGCGGGGGTGTGGCAAACAGGACAAGGCACCGTGTGGCCGTTCCTCTGGTTCATTCAGAATTAGGAAATTTGCTCTTACGCTTTTAAATGATCTTTGTTGTTGTTTGCCTATTTAAAATTCATGAGGCTATTTGTTTTTAACCCTTCTTTTTTTCCACAATGCCTCTGTAGGCTTGCCTAAACTTGGCTCTGTTTTCGGCAGCCGGTGATGTTTCACTTTGACTCACCACCCAGGGGAATGGGGGTGTGACCAGGGGGACTTAGGATCTGCTTTGCATTTCACTGCTGGGCCAGAGAAGGGTGGCCGTTGCCAATTCATTTTAGAGTTTATGTTTGGTTTCATTTGTCTCCCTGAGGTAAAAACCTCCATTTGCCTGTCTTTTCACATCTCAAATGCCTCCATCTTGTCTGAGCATCGGTGAGTGGGTGACTGTAACAAGAAGAGACATATCTGACCGTATTGCATCCGATTGTGTAGGTTGCTATTTTGCTAGCCCTATATTCAGTGTGGACCTTTGTTAACCTGGAGCACAGAATCTGAGGCGGATATAGAAAAATGTATATATTTGCCACATAGTAAAGCTGTTGGTGTGACTTGAGGGGTCTGGCAAAGATACCCTTTCCCATTTTTGCAGCAAAGAAAAAGAAACTGCTTTAGTGATTTTGCTTGTGATTGACCTGATAGGAGCAGTCATTGGCACACTTAGGTAGGCCTCACCCATTTAGTTCTTTGTTCCACACTATGTCTGTAAAATGATCATTTATAGTAGTGATTGGAAAGCACAAAGTAGCATATATTGTGCTGTTTATTTACATCATGATTCTTTTTTTAAAGATTTTGTTTATTTATTTTTAGAGAAGGGAAGGGGTGAGAAAGAGAGGGAGAAAAACATCAATGTGTGGTTGCCTCTTGCGTGTCCACTACTCAGAACCTGGCCTGCAACCCAGGCATGTGCCATAGACTGGGAATCGAACTGGCGACTCTCTGGTTTGCAGGCTGGCACTCAATCCACTGAGCCATACCAGCCGGGGCTATTTACATTATAATTCTTAAACCCATATTCTTGTGGGTTAGTAGTCAAAAAGCGTGGTTATTTGCTGCCTGTGAATCTCACACTGTTAATTCCACCTTTTACAAGAATCCTATAATGTCCCTCAGCAATGCTAGTTGCTCTTTGCCAGTCTGGTCTGATGAATCCCAAGCCTGAACTCTTTGGAGAAATAAGTTTAATGGGCATAGTATTAGTCTCTAAATCAAAAGGTCTCAGTGCTAGTAACAAATGGCATTTGTTTAATAACAAATATGTTATTTTCTTTCTATCATATTCACTATCTGACATTACCTTAAATATTTATTTGTCTTCTCATGCACTGCCTGTCTCTTCCAATAGAAGTAACCTCATTTGGATGGGAAATCTGTCTTATTCTCCATTGTTTCTCTAGCACCTAGAATGGTGCATGGCACTTAGTAGGAGCTCAATAAATATTTGTGGAATGAATGAATGAATAATGAGTGATTGAAACACTCTTAGAGTTAGGGAAGCTATAAAGGCCATCCAACCTAGTCTCTCCCTTGATATCTTCTCTAACATCTTTGACAAACTCTCATCCAGTCCAGCTTCAAGTCAGAGAACTCACCATCTCCCCAGGTGGCTCATTTTACTATTGCCAGAGAAGTCTTTCTTAGGTTGAGTTAAAATCCATCTCACTAAAATGTTCAGCCCCTAGTCTTTATCCTGCATTTTGCAGACACACTGAATAAGTTCTAATTTTCTTTTTGTATTTTTATTGATGTTCAAGTACAGTTGTCTCCATTTTCCCTAAGTACTCCCCCATCCCCAGCCACCCCCAACTCCCACCTAATTTTCAATCTAATGGTCCTTCGACCAATTTTATGAAGACTTTGCTGATATTCTACATCAATCTCCTCCATGTGAAACAGCCTCAGTTGCCTTAACTGTTTCTCACAGGCTGTGGCTTTGACTACCCTTCATCATCCTGGTACTCTTCTGTGGCCACTTATTTCTGCACCAGCATTATGGTCTGGGAAGTGCTCGGGATGGTACAGCTAGCCTCTCTTTGCTAGACAGAAGTCCATTCATCAGCAGTATGTGGGTCTGTCTGTTCAACACATGTTATATTGCACTGTCCTATGATTCATTCCATATTTCATGATTTTGTTCACAAAGACACCACGAGACACATTGTAAAATGACCTGCTAAAATCCAGATGTGTCAGGTCTATACTATTTCATTAACCTGCTAGTATGGCAACCATATCCACACCCTTTGCATGATCATAAACTATGTATTTGAAATGACAGATGCCAACATGTTTGGAAAATTTAAAAATTTAAAAGCACTTAAGAACTTCAAAATATCATTATAACTGTTATAAACTTTTAAGATGTATGTATGCATATATGTATGTATGTATATGTTTATTTATTTATATTTTTTAAGATTTAATTTATTTTTTATTTTTAGATAGAGGGGAAGGGAGGGAAAAAGAGAGGGAGGGAAACATCAATGTGTGGTTGCCTCTCACACGTCCCCTACTGGGGACCTGGCCCTGCAACCCAGGCATGTGCCCTGACCAGGAATTGAACTGGTGACACTTGGTTTGCAGGCCAGCGCTCAATCCACTGAGCCACACCAGCCAGGGCTTAAGATGTATTTATATCTCTACATTTATATATGCACCTCTAGATAGATAGATAGGTAGGTAGATAGAATGTGATATGTATGTGTTCTCTATATTTGTGGCTGGAACATCACTGGGGAAATAGTTAACATGGTCAGTTCTGACAGTAAATCCATATAATTAGACTTCTCCATCAATGCTTCAGCAAGACGAGGAGAAGAAATACAGACTCCCCTTGGTCTATTGTTTCCTTATGTCAAGACACAGCCTCAAAGGTATAACCGTGCATCTGGCCATCTTTGGACCTCTTTTTTTAAACAATGATAGAAGATACTTTTTTCTTTCTTATTTTTTCTCTCTCCTGTAAAACACATATTCAAGAGAATGTAGTCTGCAGGAAATCTGGAGGAAGACCTTCCATGCTCAAGGTCTTTGCCCTCCTCCCCAAACTTCTATTGTTCCAAGGAACACTGTATTCTCTGGTTTGAACGACTGAATAAAACTATAGTGTGTAAGTTTGCTTCGGATATTTCTGTCTTTCTGAGACAGGCAAACATAAAATGTTTTTGTGTTTGAGGCATATTAAGTAGTCATATAATCCTAACCTAAAAGAGACCCTCACCAAATTAAATAAAGCATTTGAACTTGCCCAAAACAAGGACTTTTAGAAACTAAAATTCAAATGCTTTCTCTCTCTCCTGACCCCTCCCCGTCTCGTCTCTTCCATTCCTCTTAAATCAAGCCCCAGTTTTTGCTCCAGTTTAAAATCTTTCCCTTCTAAGTCATTTGCCAATTTGATTAGTAGGTTTCCTGCCAGCTCAAAAACTCTGATTCATTAACTACAGACTAAACATAAGGAATATTTCATTACTTGACTATAAAGATTCAGTGAGTTCAGGTTATAAATATACATCCTGTTCTCTTAAGGCTTGAATTTTAATAAATGTCAGTTTTCCTTTAGCTTAAATTTGGTCATTTTCATGCCTCTTTTCTAATATCTCTGATATTTTCATCACTTTTATTATTAATTGCTTGTATTTTTTCTTTAAATTGACTCTGAAATTTAAATATCCATTTTATCATTATCATAAACATTAGGGGTTTTTTTTTTGGCATCATGGGCTTGATATGCTAGATAATGTTAAAAACAAAAAGATTGTCTATGTACTATTTAAAATTATCTACAGCCCTTGTTGATTAGAATGTCATCCCAATACACCAAGGTTGCAGATTTGATCTCCAGTCAGAGTGCATACAAGAAACAACCAATGAGTGCAGAAATAAGTGGAACAACGAGTCAGTGTTTCTCTCTCTCTCTCTCTCTCAAGTCAATTAAAAAATTAAGGCTATATATTAAACACCAGAAATATATATATCTAACTAAATAGCCTGACACATTCTGACCTGACTTCTATAGTCTTGACTTAACAAACTATAGCTTTTATTTATGTTAACTCAGAAATTCAAAAGTGTATTATAAGTGTCATGAATTCAATCAACACTACCCAGTATAATACCTATTTGTGGGGCAAGGGACTGAGACAACTGGTGATGTACTAAGCGAAAAGGTCCGTGTCTCCTCATTGTCTGCCTTCTTCGCTGGGCCAGTTTTATAATTTTCTTTAGTCTTCAGCCACCTCCATGGTTCAGAAAAATCTCAAGAAGTTTTTTTGGATTTAACCATTTGCCCTTGAAGAGCTTGGATTTGAGCGTGGTAGAAGGATACTGGAAATAACATGAAAAAGCAAAATGAGTCTTCTCACAGCTGATATAAAACTTCAGTTGTTTTAGCTGGATTAAAGTGAGCTGGATTAAAAACATCCAGAGTACAGTTAGAATGGTCCTAAACAGCAGTGTAGTTGAGTCTGTTGTGCCTGTCGTGCAGGTGAATTGTCCTAAGGACCTTATGCTCATCCTTCTAAGCCCTTCAGTACAGTCGCCGCTCTTCTCTCTCTCCTACAAGGAGCACTGTACCTATGGTCCTGCAGCTCCTGGGTCAGAAATTGGCAAATAAGAGAACGGCATTGTCATTACCGTAGAGATTTAAGTTTGTAAAAGCAGGTCCATGTCCAGGAAGTGTTTGTTGTCTCTGAGACATTATGTCTATAATTCAGAGCGTCACCAAGCAAGGGCTGGATGGGTCACCTTATTCAGCTTTCTTCAACCATGTTTATCTAAATCAAATGACCTAGAATACTTGTGTCCAGGCTCAATTCTGCTATCTCTAAAACAAAGCAAATCAAACAAAAACAAAATAACACAGTCCTTTTCACTGGATTGCCAGTATGAGTATTGACTTGCCTTGAGCTATTATTATAAAGAGTAATTCATGAGTTAAAGTGAGATTTCAAGATGTACAGAGGTTTTGGATTTTAACAAAGATGTATAGTGGATTCCTCACAAACTTTTGAGATGGTTTAGAGGGGTCATTACAAACAAAGAATATCCTCACAATATACTGACCATGTGAAGTTTATAATGTTTTATTAACAAACTGCCACTGGAGTTCCAGTGTCACTTAATGTCACCTCCTAGATCATAGATTGACATAACCCAACATTTAGATATGATGTTTGATTTCAGAAGAGACCTTAGGAAAAAAAAACACAATAACGGTCTCCCTGCAATTCACTGGCTCTAGAACACTGAACAAGGAACCTAGAGGTACAATAGAACAGATTAATGGTTATCAACTTTTAAAGTATATCAGAATCACCTGAAGGGTTTCCCCAAACAGAAATTTCTGGGTCCTACCCCCAAAATTTCTGACTCTGTAGGTCTGCAGTGAGGCTGGAGAATTTGCGTTTCCCAAAAAAGTTCCCAGTTGATGCTTATACTGCTGCTCTGATGTATCACACTTTGAGAAACATTGGATTAGAGCCACATGTGGTAAAGAAGTTCCATGACCTTCAGAATAGATAGCATCAGCATTTTCATAAAAGTTTAAAAGACACATAGCCCTGGCTTGTGTAGCTCAGTGGATTGAGCACGGGCCAGTGAACCAAAGGGTTGCCAGTTTGATCTGCAGTCAGGGCCCGTGCCTGGGTTGTGGGCTGGGTCCCCAGTGGGGGGTGCTCGAGAGGCAACCACACATTGATGTTTCTCTCCCTCTCCTTCTCCTTCCCTTCCCCTTTCTCTACAAATAAAGAAATAGAATCTTAAAAAAAAAAGATACATAGAAGAACATTTATTGAGCATCTACTGTGTGTGATGTACTTGCTAGATGCTTTGCAGTCCAGGGGTGTCCAACCCGCGGCCCACAGTCTGCATGCGGCCCAGGATGGCTATGAATGCAGCCCAACACAAAATTGCAAATTTGCTTAAAACATAATGAGATTTTTTTGTGATTGCATTTCACAATGTATTTAATGTGTGGCCCAAGACAACCCTTCTTCTTCCAGTGTGGCCCAGAGATGCCAAAAGGTTGGACACCCTGCAAGTTTACAGATATATAGTTTGTTTTTAATCTTTCTTTTTTATTAAATCATTTTATTGCTGTTCTATTACAGTTGTTCCAATTTACACAGATATTTTATTGAATTTTATTGTCAATTCATTCTCCCTGCTTTTCAGATGAAAAAGAATCTTGGCAAGGTGAACTTTGCCATGCTCACACAGCTCGTAGCTGGCAGAGCTGAGACTAAAACCCAGGTCTGTCTGGCTTTAAGGCTTACACTTTCTCTACTAGATCCCATTGCCAAATCAATTGCTTTTTGAAATGTACATAGAGATGACTGTTTTGCTTACAGAGGCAATGTGACCTAGGGGAACTTCAGTTAAATGAGTGCCAGGACCATCAGGCTCCAGCCCTGACTGCCACTAATTTTTTTCTCCTTGATGTATCAGTTTATGTACCCATTCTCTCATTTATCCATCCATCTATCCATCATCCATCAATCAATTCATGTGTCCACTTATGCATTCATCAAATGTTTGAGCATTCAGAGTACTTTAGCCCCTAATGGTGTGTAAGTACCTTCCCTTGTTTAGGCCTCACTTTTCTCGTACATGCAATGAGAAATTTGGACTAGATGAATTCAAAGGCTTCTTGCATTCTTGAAAGCCTTATGATACCCGAAGTTTCTGTTTCTTCACCAATAAAAACTTGCAGATCTTCATAGGCAAATAAGGTGTTATCCCTCATAAAAGTAAATTCATAGGAATGACCCTGTGTGGCTATGGAGCATTATTTGTGGATGAGAAACACATCTTATTAGTAACACAAAAATATGTCATTAATACAATTGGGATGTAGTTGAAAACTGTGGTATTTGTAGCAATGTTATTTTCAAATATTTAGTGAAAATGTGAATAATAATTTTGCAAAAAGCTTAATTTACTAGATTCTAACAAGTTCAAGAGGATTCAAGCACAAAGTGTTTTCTACTTAATAAGTTGTTAAAACCAAATGCAAAATTTGTAACTACCTAGTACTTAGAAGAGTTTAAATTTTAAGTTCTCAAAATAAATTGAATAATATTCACTTATTACTTTATCAGACATTTTCATTTAACCTGAAAAAAATATCCTTTGCTCAAATCTTTCATTCTCATTGCTTTATGCCCTTAAGAAAACTCTTAAGAGGATCATGTGTAAAACTGACAGATGAACACAATATAAAAACAACAACAAAACCAAAAACAATCATGAACGGAACTGTACGAGGGAGCATTGTCAAACATCAGTGACAGGTTTTGCAAGTGGATGCCAGATTTGTCTGGGATTGAGTGAAAGCATGAGATTTCTTACACAAGCCTTGCATTTTGGATTAAGTTTGGCAATAAAATGAATTTTTACCATGTCTATGTCTATAGCTTTAAATTAATTCAAAATTTAGATCTTTGTCATTCTTACATAGCTGATGAAAGCAAAAATATTTCTGAACACTGCAATGTCTATTAGCCAAAGAAACTTCATATTGGAGCCATTTTTAAATTAAATGTTTTATTGTTTTTATATATATATGAAAGATTCTTTCATATATATTTCATATATATAGAATCTTTCTATATATAAATCTTTATATATAATAGAATCTTCATATATATATAAAGAATCTTTCATATATATAAATATATATATAAAAGATTAATCATTTGAGGCATTGAGGCCTTTCCAGTACCAGGGTGATTTGAATAAGTTTGAATTATATTGGTCCTCTTTTCTAATAACCCTTTTCCATGGTTGACACTTTCAAAGAAGGTGCCACTACACTTGAGATGTTACAGAAAAGCTCACTCACTAAGCAGAAAACAACACTTGCTTGAAAAATAGATTTTCAGCCTTTTTACTCTGACGAAAGTGTTGTCACAGGAGATGAACCCTGTCTGAAGATTCGGCCACCACTTAGACTCTTGGGATTCACCTATGACTTTAACAGAATGTTAACAAGGTGTTTTCAGAGATGCATTCTCATAAATTGACGACATGCTCCAAGTGCTGCCTATTTCTTCTTGAAGAGGAAATTTGTTTTCATTTTCCTTAGAGAATGTATTCCCTCCCCAAAGAAAATGCCGAGTCTCCTGTCAAAACGACACAGATTTAGGAAAAACGCTATAGCGTTGGAGCTCACTTTTTAATATTCAGAGTAAGCAAAAGGAGAACAAATTTCCCTCAAAGGGAAAAGTTGGCAGCACACTAAACACTCCTTGTAAAATAAAACAGTTGGAGAAACACCATGTCCTTTCATTGGTTAGTTTTGATAGCAACTATGATTTTAAATAGTTATAGGAGACAAAAAAATACTCTGCTGATTTTGGAAGAAAATGGATTGATTCAGCTGTTCAATGATCAACAGATGACTCGAGATAGTGCCTTTTCTTGCCCTGTACTCACACTTATCTCTCTGCTTTTCCCTGATTTCTCAGTATAGTGCAAACAAATAGATTTTCTATAGGTAGAATAATGAACCTCATTAGATTTTAATTTGTCATCCTGGTTAAAAGGTATTACAATATAAACTTAAAGACCTCGCTCTATAGGGTGGGAATAAAATATTTGTTTCCCAATATATGTGGAATTTAGACTCCTAGCTCCTCAATGCTAGTCCTAATATTGATTCCTGGCTAAGTGTTGAGGAAGGAGTTAACCTCATATATTTTTTTTTTGCTTTCATTTAGGTTTTTAACCTCCTTTTATTCAAGTTTTTTATATATTCGATGAGATAACAGGCTGGGACTATGTGGTTTGGGTGGGATGTTTCAACTAGTTTCAGAAGTTTTTACTCATAAAGACATGCCCAAATTTGTTCAGGAATTTCACAATTATCTTTTTATGATGGTAAATTAAAATATGCCATGGTAGATTTTATTTCCTTCCATGGATGTTAGCATGGATATCTGGATTTCAAAAATTGTATGATTAACATGCCCATGAAGTCTTCTCAGGAAATGGGAATGTGTTTATTAAGTATAAATCCTTTATAACTATAAAATATTATTTATTTATTTTCTTTTTCTTTTTTTTATTGTTTTCAAGTACAATTGTCTCCATTTCCCCCCATCGCCTCCCCCCTGCTGCACCCACCCCTACTTCCCACCTTCAATCCTCCCCCCACCTTGGCTTTGTCCTTGGGTCCTTTATACATGTTCCTTGATGACCCTTCCCTTTCTTTGCCCCATTATCCCCCTCCCCTCTGGTTACTTACAGTTTGTTCTTTATTTCAATGTCTCTGGTTATATTTTGCTTGCATGTTTGTTTTATTGATTAGATTCCACTAATAGATGAGATCATATGGTATTTGTCTTTCGCCTCCTGGCTTATTTCACTTAGCGTAATGCTGTCCAGTTCCACCCACGCTGTCATGAAGGGTAGGAGCTCTTTCTTTCTTTGTGCTGTGTAGTATTTCATTGCGTAAGTGTACTGTAGTTTTTTGATCCACTCATTTACTGATGGACACTGAGGTTGCTTCCAACACTTGTCTATTGTAAATAATGCTGCTATGAACATTGGGGTGCATAGGTTCTTTTGAATTGATGTTTCGGGATTCTTCAAGGTTCTCAACAGTGGAATTGCTTGGTCAAAAGCCAGTTCCATCTTTAGTGTTTTGAGGAAATTCCATACTGTTTTCTGCAGTATCTGTACCAGTCTGCATTCCCACCAATAACGTACTAGGGTTTCTTTTAAGGAAGAGCTAACCCCTATCCTTCTCAGACCATTCAAAATAATCCAAGAAGGAAAACCTCCAAACACTTTTCATGAGGTCAGCATCATCCTAATCCTCCAACCAGATAAAGACACAACAAAGAACGAAAACCACAGGCCAATATCACTGATAAACATAGATGCTAAAGTCCTCAACAAAGTATTGGTAAACTGCATCCAGCAATGTATTAAAAAGATCATTCACCATGGTCAAGTGGAATTCAGGGATGCAAGGATGGTACAATATTTGCAAATCAGTAAATGTAATACATCACACAACGGGAAAGACAAAAATCGCATAATCATATCAATAGATGGGGAAAAAGTATTTGATAAGGTACAGCACCCATTTATGATAAAAACCCTCAGCAAACTGGGAGTAGAGTGAGCATTCCTCAACATAATAAAGGCCATATATGAGAAACCTACAGCCAGCATCATACTCAATGGGCAAAAACTAAAAGCTTTCCCACTAAGATCAGGAACAAGACAAAGATGTCTGCTTTCACCCCTCCTATTCAACATAGTATTGGAAGTCCTAGCCACAGCAATCAGACAAGAAAAAGAAATAAAAGGCATCCAGACTGGAAAGGAGGAAGTAAAACTGTCATTGTTTGCAGATGACATGATAGAAATGATATGTACATTGAAAACCCTATAGACTCTACCAAAAAACTAGACCTAATAAGTGAATTTGGCAGAACAGCAGGATACAAAACCAATATTCAGAAATTGAAGGTATTTTTGTACAGCAACAATGAACTATGAGAAACAGAAATCAGGGAAATATTATTTATTTTATAACCTTTTTATTTGGAAGGAACATTGTAGCCCAATTCTCTGGTATCACAGATAAGGAACCTGTGACACAGGTAGGTTTAATATCTTAACAAGATCACACAGCTAGTAAGTTGCAGAGCCAGGACAAGATTCCAAGTGATTTTCTGTTCACTGTAGAGCTCTAAGAACTTAGAGTTATGGAGGCTGGAGGAACTTAAACACTTAGTTTTCTATATAATGCTTGAATGCACTTGTCCATACACTTGAAAAGTTCAGTTTCTGCTTAATCACTTCTTTTTTTCTTAATTTCTCTTTAAAACTTTTGTTCTATTATAGCTGTCCCAATTTTCCCCCATTGCTCTTCCCTGCTCCACCCTGCCCCCTACTCCTGCTCCCACAGTCATTTCCCACACTGTTGTCCATGTCGATGGGTCATTTATACATGTTCTTTAACTAGGCCCTTCCCTTTCTTCTTCTATGGATGAAAAACTTACCATAATATAAAGAAACTTCTGTTCTTGATGGAAAATACTTATATGGAAGTAAAAGCTTTGTATCATCTGCAGACTAGATCTCGTTTTGCTCTCTGAGGCTGAAGGAAGTAAGTTCAGTTTCTTTTGCCATGACAGACCTTAAAATATTTGAAGTTAACTATCCTGCCCTGACCTCTTTGATTCCTCAGACAAAACAGCTAAATTCGCTTTAGCTTTTCTTTATGATTTTTATTTTTAAGGTTGTTTGTTCAGCACTTGCTATGTATCTGACACTGCGCTGGATACTGAGGACTTTAAGATGAATGAGATTCCATCCTTTCCTTCAAAGAGCTCTAGGTAAGGAGTCAAAGAAAAAAACAACGTCAATAGCTGTGCCGTAAGTGCTAGGATGGAAGTAAGCACAGGATGCTGATGAGAAAAAAACCATAAGCTGAGTGGGGTGGAGAATGTTAGAAAATGTTTACAAAAGGTGATGACGTGCTTCAGCTGAGAACTAGAATCATGGCTGAAAGTGTGGGGAAAGAAGGAGTGTTTGCACAATTGTTAGTTGGTCAGCTTGGCTGGAGTGAAGGATGTTGGAGGATACATGGGACAATAGGCAGAATGAGATTGCAGTGGGCTTTCGAGTTTCCTCACCTTTGTGTATGTTTGTATCTCTCTGTGGATACCAGCGTTGAATACAGAGTCCCGTTTATGGAGACTTTTCAATTCAGACTAAGATCCCATACTGAGACATCATCTGTTTTTGTATATATTGCTACCTTCCTTGATTCTGCTCTTGAAAACTTGGCTCTTTGTGCTAGTGTGTGTGCAGGATTTTACAGTTTTCCTCATTATATTCTGCCATGTTAGATGTTGCTCAGTGTTCATATCTGGGAAGATCTATTTTTTTTCAAGATTTTATTTATTTAGTTTTAGAGAGGAGGGAGTGAGGGAGAAAGAGAGGGAGAGAAACATTAGTGTGTAGTTGCCTCTTGTGTGCCCCACACTGGGGAACCTGGCTTGCAACCCAGGTATGTGCCCTGACTGGGAATCAAACCATCAACCCTTTGGTTCACAGGCCATTGCTCAGTCCAGTGAGCCACACCAGCCAGGATGGAAGATTTTTTTTTATCCTTATTCTCTTATAGAATATATTTCTTATTTCCCCCTGCTTCATGTTGTCATTGCTTCCATGATACCATAATGACTTACATTTTATTGCTGTCAAAATTTTCTTAATTTTTGCAAATACTACCATACATTTTTAAAAATATAAGTTGATATTTTGTCAAGAGTTTTGCTATTTCTCCCCATGTAGATGGGCAACAGTGATTTTTTAAAAAATGATCAACCCTTGGGAGACAAGAATTTACTTTTCTTTGAAGTAATGAAAGATTTTGACATAGAGAAGCAATCAAGCAGTGATTTCTGGAAACTTGCATCATAATTAGAGATAGGAATGATGGCTATTTATTGGAATATGATATCTGATTCCCATTCTAATGATAGTTTATGTGCTTTGTTAAAACTAAATCTTATTGACTGTCATTGTTTCACTTTCTTTCTTTTTTTTTTTTTTTTTGGCTTACAAGCACTTTTTCTTTTTTCTTTTTATTGAATTTTTATTGAATTTATTGGGGTGACATTGGTTACTCCCTGGTTTCTCCCTGGTATCAGGTGTACAATTGTATTATATATATACAATTATATAATATGCAATTTTATAATATGTTATTTATATATTGTATTGTGTATTCACCACCCAAATCAAGTCCCCTTCCATTACCATTTATCCCCCTTTACCCTCTTCTACCTCCCCCACCTCCTTTTCCCTGTGGTAATCACCAGACTGTTGTCTGTGTCTATGAGTTTTTTTGTTTTTTCTTAATCCTGTCATCTTTTTCACCCAGCCCCCCAACTTCCCTCCCCTCTGACAGCCATCAGTCTATTCTCTGTATCTATAAGTCTGTTTCTATTTTGTTTGATAATTTATTTTGTTCATTAGATTCCACATATAAGTGAGATTATGTGATATTTGTCTTTCTCTGATTGGCTTACTTCACTTAGCATAATGCTCTGCAGGTCCAATCATGCTTGGGGAATGGTGGGGGGAGTGTTCCCCACCCGACTGTCACACAACTCGGACTGTCCTGGATTCTGTCCAGACAAGGACAGGGAGGAGCCATAGTGAGTCAGGAGGTGGGGGCCACTGAGAGCCCAGAAAGCGGAGCTTTCAGATTTCCCACGAGGGGTTGGTGCCAGTCAGGGTCACAGGAGTGTGAGGGAATGGCCTCCAAAGCCATTCACTGACCCATCCCTGAGTCTGCCCAGACCTGTACACCCTGGTTAAGACAGCTGACTGCTCAGCAGGGCATGAGCTCTGCAGTGTGGAAGGAGGGAGAGTCTAGAGGGTGGGGCTATTTCATTCCTCCAGGCTGATGCCACATGGAGGGGAGCGCTCCACCCAAGAAAGATGGTGTCTATGTTATTGGAGAGGGACTCATACAGGGGTCCTGATGCCTGTCTCTTCAGCTCTCCCCCCAGAGCCACAAACCCCAGACTCTCCTTGCATGACTCTAGTTCGCTCCACTCTCCCTCAGCTGGAGTCCGGGGTGAGTGGCTGCAAATGAGAATTTGTGCACTGGCCCTTTAAGAGGATGCAGTGGGTCTAGCAGACTCCACTCTCTCCCTGGTGGACAGAATCCCTGCTGATTTTCACGGCCAGATGTTATGGGGCACTTCTTACTGGCTCTGGTGCTCTGGGCTGGGGAGCCCAGCTTGAGATTCCCGCACATCTCCTAGGGAACCCCAGAAGCTGACACATGACTCCGGAATCTCAGCCACTCCCTAAAGGAGCAGGGCTAACTGCTTTTTGTATCTGCCCTTCCTGCCAGTCTCAATGTGGCTTCTTTTGTAAATCGTTGGTTATAACACTGTGTTCAGCTAGATTTCAGTTGGTTATTCAGGTTGATTGTTCTATATTTTAGTTGTCATTCTAGTTTGGTCCTGGGAGAATGTGAATGTAACTTCCACTACTTCACTGACATCTTTGGTCCCACCTGCTTCACTTTCAATTAAGGTTTTTGACAAAGTACAAACCATAAACAATTGGTTACTTGAATTGTACTCATGCATCCATGATTTTATGAAGTGATAATATAGGCAAAATTAAGGGGTACTTTACAATCGCTAACACTTGGGGTTCTGTGGCCTCTTAGCATGTCCATAGAGTTATCCATGAAAACATTTTCCCAGCTCACAACATGAAGTGACACTAAAGGATGGAAGTGAGTTGCTACTCTCTTAAACTCCATGACATGCTTTACAGCTTGTGTGGAGACTTCACAGAATGTAACTCTCTATTACTACAGGGTGGAAACTTTGGGAGTTCCAAGGGTCTGGAGAGCATCTAATCTAACCCCTCAATGTTTGCAGTGCAGTCCAGTGCCGCAAATGGGGAAATAACTTGGGTGAATTTGCAGTTTCTCAGACAGGTCAAGTAGTTCTCTGAACACAAAGTTGTCCCATTTGGTCAGATGCAGATTTAGATTACATGTCTAGATTTTATAATTCATGCAGAGAAATGACTCTGCTCAGGCAATCTTTTGTGGAAGAATGTCAGTATTGAAAATATCTCTTGGCTTTGGACCAGAAATAGTAGGGTGTGAATGTACAGAAGGATCTAAAAGTTCTTGTGTGCACGCACCTCTGTTACAGATAGGTTAAGGTTGCTGCCCAGATACTCTTTTGGCAACATGCTTCAATTTGAGCTTTTCCCACCTACTTTGGTTTTGTCACCAATTGGAAATTCACGATATGTTTTTGGATTCCAAGAAAAAAAAAATAGGCCTCTTATATGTAGAACATATTTTTTTCCTCTTCAGTGGAGAGAAAAACTGAATTTGTTTTTGGAGAAGTCAGAGATTGTTTCGCAGTTAAAATTCAATTTGGGCTGGAGAAATTCTCAAGCACTCTATAGGCAAACCTTTTTTTTTTTTTTTTTGGATTGTAGCTGGTTAAGTCTGGAGTCTCTACTTAAGAACAAGTAATCTCAAAACTGAGGACATCCTTCTTTCTTTCTGCTGCATAGAATTCCATTGTGTAAATGTACCATGCTTCTGATCCATTCATTTACTGATGGGCACCTAGGTTGCTTCCAACACTTGGCTATTGTAAATTGTGCTGCTATGAACATTGGGGTGCATAGGTTCTTTTGGACTGGTGTTTCAGGGAATCAACAGAACAAACAAACAAGCATAATATAACCAAAGACACTGAAATTGAGAACAAGAGAGGAGAGGGGTAGGAATTTCAAGGGAAAAGGGGAAGGGTTTAGAGCAACAAGTATAAAAGACACATGGACAAAAACTGGGAGGGGGGTGGAAATGGGAGGAAGCTGGGGGGGCTGGGTGGTGGGCTGGGGTGGGTGTAGAAGATGGAAAACTGTACAAGAACAACAATTAAAATAAAATTAAAAAAAAAAAAACAACTGAGGACGTGTTTTATCAGCCATAGTGTAGGGCTGGTTTAATAGCAGCCCCTGTTCTCCCTGCCTTCCAGTGGAGCCTTTCCTCAACAATGTTCCCACTTTCCTGTTTAGCAGAGTTTATGATATTTGCCTTTGTTACTGGCTTGTAAAAATTTACAGCTTCCAGAATTCTTTCATCTCATTCCTATCACACACATGTTGATAAGTTATTGACACTTGATATAATGATGACAAAGAGGCAGGGCTATTTGGGGAGGAGCAAAGATAAGTATTCTGCTCAGAATTTATTATGCCTGAAACCCTGCAGATGCATTGTCTCCATTTGCCTCACAATAACCTTATGAGGTGCTACTTTTGCTCCCTTTTAATAGGTGAACAAGTTGAGACTCAGAGAAGATAAGTAACTTGTCCAAGAATATATACAGTATATTAGTGTTGGAACTGCTATGCAAACCCAGGTTTGTCTGATCCCAGCATTTAAGTTCTTAAGTACAACAAGGCTATTCAAATTGGGGAAATTGATGAGAAATGTGGTGCTCTGTCTACATGAATTGCATTTGAGTAGTGGGTCGAAGTACAGAAATAAGATCCTCATGAGTCTGTTGAGAGACGTAGTTGATGTAGTAAAGAGGTCCTAGTCTTTACAATGTAACAGACCTTGGTTGGAATCCTTCTTCTGCCAGTTAGTAGCTGTGTGGACTTAAGTTAGTAATTTAACCTCTCTGAGCCTGATTTCTCTTATCTGTAAATTGGAGATAAAATATTTACTTATTAGTATTGTAATAACTATTATACAAGATGATGAATGTTACGTGCTTGGAAAATAGAAGAGCCCAAACTTGTGGTAACTGCAGAAATTAAATTTATTGATAGCGTTGTTGTTACCTTCAAACCTTTATCAAATTGGGAGATAAGGAGCGTATCAGGATAAGGAGTCTATTTCTAGATTTCATTTTTTGGGGCTCTCTGTGGAGGTGGCCTTCATAAACATTTTGCAGAATATCTGATGAGCCTTTCTACTCTAAGTAAGTGCTCATTTGCAGAAAATCAGGAATTTGGGGGTATTTTCAACATTTTTAAGAACTACAAGTTTCTGCTATGTATATGGCATTGTAAGTAACAGAAAGAGACATATGGCCCTGGCTGGTGTGGCTCAGTGGATTGAGTGCAGTACTGCGAACCAAAGGGTCACCAATTGATCCCCACTCAGGGCACATGCCTGGGTTGTGGGCCAGGTCCCCAGTAGGGGTGGGCAGAGGGCAGCCACACATTGATGTCTCTCTCCCTGTCTTTTTCTCTCTCTTCCCCTCCCTCTAAAAATAAATAAATAAAATCCTTTAAAAAAGAGACATATGATCTAGGGAGGGATAACAGTCATTGAGCAATTTATATGTTATCACATTTCATCTGGTTAATTTGCTCAACAGACACTTAATGAACAACAGTAGTATTCAAGGCACTAGTACAGGTTGTGGCTGAGGTAGAAAATAAATGAATCCTATACATAAAATCTTAGCCCCTGTTTCCATGGAACCCTGCATTCTAGGGTGAAAGTAAAAAGTGCCTTAAGAGAGTCAATACATGGGGCAATGAGAAATCAGAACAGGAAATGATGGCTCCTTGCTGGGACTGAGTGCAGGAGGTAGCATTTCAGTGGAATCCTCCTAACTTGGAGATAAAAGAGGGAAGAGAGTGGATGATTTTAGACCTATTCTTTTGAATCCCGGTATAATTTGTTTTTCTATTTTGAAGGACAGTAGAGTGTAATGGTCACAAGTGCAGGCTCTGGAGCTAGATAGTCAAGGTTCCAATCCTGGCTCAGCCACCTACTTCTTTATTCTGTGACTCGATTCCGTCATCTGACAAATGCAATAACAACAGAGCCGTCCTCATTGAGTTTTTGTAGGATTAAGTGAGATAAATGTACATAAAGCTCTTATTACAGTTCCTGGCACATATTAAATGGTTGATGTGAGCTATTTGTTATTATTACTAGGCTTTTGATACTGACGCAGCTGACATGTTTAATTTCACTGTAAGTGAAATATCCTAGAATCATTATGCTTGAACGAACAATAGGGAAAATGTAACGAGATGGTTACAAAGATGAGTGCTGAGGAAGGACAAGTGTTTTGCTGTTCACTCAATAAAGGCCTCAGAGGCACTGGCGAAAGACCAATATGTGGAGCTTGCCATGTATCCTTGTCTGCGACTCAAGTTAACTCCACACCCGGCACACAGTGTGTGCTTAATAAAGTCTTGCTGAATGATTTTATAAACAAATAAAATTTGTTTTATTCTACTTTTTTTTTTATTGAAGGTAGAAGGTGTTTAAAATATCCCAACCTGCCCTGGCTGGTGTAGCTCAGTGGATTGAGCACTGGCCTATGACCCAAAGGGTCGCCAGTTTGATTCCCAGTCAGGGCACATGCCTGGGTTGCAGGCCAGGTGTCCAGTGAGGGGTGTGTGAGAATCAACCACACATTGATGTTTCTCTCCCTCTCCATCTCTATCCCTTCCCCTCTGTCTAGAAATGAATAAATAAAATCTTTAAAAATAAATCCACCAACCTGTTCTGATAAGAACTGTGCTTCCCTGAAGTGATTCTTTCAATCTGCAGAATATAATTGATCACTATTGCACATTGTTTCAGTAATCATAACTCAAGAAACATTTGAACACGGCCTGAAAAGGCATACAATGAAAATGTTCAGTTTTACTCTTTTGCCTTTCCATCAGTGAGGAGATGTGCAAAGAGCAGAATATCCGACTATGACTTTTTAGGTTTCCTTTTCTACAGGGATTCAAAGGAAACCCTGAAATCATACCATATCTTAGAGACAGATGGAAGGACATGCAATGATTACTGACTGTAAGCTTCTTAAGGGTAGAATTCGGGTCTGGATGATTTTCCTCTCCTCAGCACCTTGCCCTGGTTCTTTCTCCTTGAAATGACTGACTCTTGAAAGAAAAAAACTCATTTAACATTAGGAGCTTCACAGGAACAAGTCCCAGTTCTGGTTGGTGGTTGAAGGAAGCAAAAACGGGGACAGTGAGAAGGAAGAAAAGGCATGCAGAAAGGAAAACCTGAGAGTGCTGACATAAAACTTGGCTGACTTTCACAACACAGCACAGGGCTTGTCCTGGGCAGAGTACCGTATTTTGCTGTGAATACTGCGCTCCCATGTATAACACGCACCCATGTTTTGGTACCTACTATACTATCCACGGCATTATTACACCCATCATTATACCCGTGATGTGTAATGATTGTACCCCTGTATAATGTGCATCCTTATCTGTCCCTCAAAAATTTGGGCAAAAAGTGAGTATTATACACAGCAAAATACGGTGCTTGCACTGGCGAGGTTCGAGAGTATCTGAACAGAAGAGCAGGTAGCGATGAAGTGAAAGATCTAATGACATATGCGCTCTTCAAACAATTCAGACTTTTAGATCTGATTTGAAACCCATTGGCCTTTCCAAAGACCTTTTATCGCAGGTTTACCTATGAATCGGAAGCGCTTTTCTGCTTGGTTCTGTTTCCAATATGACCCAGCACTGATTGCCCTTATTATAACACTTCAACATCTTTTTCCTCCTAATTTCCTCTCATCTTAAAAGTCACTTTAATTCTAAGAAGGATTTAAGTCTCCAATTTTCATGTGTCACAACAACCGCTGAAAATTCTTTTCTCTCTGGCTCATGGAAAATTGTTGACTTGGACAGCAGTAATGTCTTCCAGCTGGAGGAACTATTCATGTGCTAAACTAAGAATGCTGATGTGCATGAGACTAAGGTATCCTTCGTGCAAAACTGTACGCCTGCATTTGGGTAGCTACCAAATGACTGGGTGGTTACCCTGGACTTTTCCACATGTAGATCTATATTTCTGTTAACTAAGAAAAAGATACTGGACAGAATAGTGTAAAAGCTCATTTCCCTACAGCAGTTGCAATCTGGGTACACATCTCACCATCACATTCCACTCTTTTTATAGCTCTGGATTTATTTCCCTTCCTGTTAGGTTTCAGGGCAGCTGTAGGTGAGACTTTGTACCTCCTGCTAGAAAGACAATTGACCTAGCATATGTCTGGGTCTCTGTCAACATCCCTCATTAGCTTTGTACTATTTTGTTCTTTGCCAAAACTTTCTGTTGAACAAAGATTGATGTTCCTGGCTGAACTGTAATGGACCAGATTCCATCTCTTCACTTCTTCTAAGATGGGCCCTTGGCCAACTTGTAAAAGCAGCACAGTTGGAGCCGAGTTCAGCCCTTGCTTTCACGTCCACAGTGGATCTCATACTCTGCACATTCTCTTGTTCCACTATCAAGATGGACTTTTTGTCAAGTAATAAGCAGACGTGTCCTGAGATGTAACCACAGGGAAAATCTTGCTGGGTTATCTCTTCTAGAATGCATTTGCATTTTCTCAAAGGGTCAAGCTTTGAGCCAAATAATGACTTGATAATGATGCAATCTTTATTTGAGAAGTGTTTTCCCCCTGTGGACATTGGCAGTTTGGTTAATTTGTGTATACAAAAGACTCTTTGCATTTGCCTTCGACCTCCTTTTTGAGTTTTCATCCCCATTTGTTAGGCTTTGTTTGGCCTTTCTCAAGGCACCCCTTTTAGAAAGTGTGGGAGAGATGAGCAGAAAGGACAAACTCTGCGGACAGACTGCTTGCATTAAATCCTTTTTCCATCTTTAACTTGCTGTGTGACTTTGGACAAATTACTTAACTTCTTTATATCTGAGTTTCCCCATCTGTAAAAGAGATAATCATAATCCCTACCTCCTAGCATTATTCTGAGGATTCAGTGAGAAAATATGTAAAAGACACTTAGATCAGTGTTTGGCAAATGGCATGTGCTGTATTAGTGACAGCGATTATTTTTATTATGTCCCACCCTTCTATTTTCACTGTTTATGTGGGCACTAAAGAAAAGTAAAGAATGAAGGGAAGCAAGATTGTAGCTTGGAAGTCCCTTAGAAGAGACTGTAAATATTCCTGTGTCTTTCTCTCTTCTACTATTCAAGGTGTCACTTTTGTATCTCTTCTATCCTTTTTCTTTTCAGAATTTTCAAGCTCCCCAGCTAATTTCATGAATTGCTTGGTCTCAAATTCCACCAACTTTAGCAACCAAATTTTCTCTCTCTCTTTTTATGGGCCCCTGCTCCTTGACTTATCTAGCATCATTATAATTCACTCATCTGTAGGATAGCAGGATACCGTCGGGACCTTTCTGCCTTAGCTGTTATTTCCCAGCAAGGTCCTTGGGTTAGCCTCTTACAGTGTTTGTGCTTAAAATGTGACAGTAGTTGTCCTATTTTTTACATATGTTCTTCATGTTTAAAAATAATTTATTTATTATTTTTTATTGTCATTCAAGTATACTTGTCTCCATTTTCACCCCACCTCAGCTCCCGCCCCACCTATTCTTGATCCTACCCACCTTTGGCTTTGTCTGTGGGTCCTTTATACATGACTTTGATGACCCTTCCCCCTCTTTCCCCCGTTATGCCCTCTTACCTCCTCTCTGGTCACTGTCAGTTTGTTCTTTAATTCAGTGTTTTTAGTTATATTTTGCTTGCTTGGCTGAGACAATTGAATTGGATTTGTGTACTATGTTATCATTTTATCAGAAACCATACCACTTTTCTAATGAATTCTGGGGAGGGGGGTTTAAGAAAGGCAGTAGTGTAGATGGTTGGGCTGATGTTTGACCCAGCGGAGCGGTCTTGAGCCTAATTACACGGCTCATTACTCTATTTGAGCTTCTTTCCTTGTGAGGGGTTTTAATGAATCTTATACGAATCTTACTATGATCAAGTGTGCTGGATGTTTACATGCGGAGCATCTACTTTTCATTCCATTGAAGACACGAACTCATTGGGGCAAAGGAATTAGAGAATCAGATGGGAACTGGGGTACTGCTAACCATGAATCTCTTGGGTACAGTAAATGTGTGTGTTTGTGTGTGTACTTTCTTTCATATTAGGATTCCCAGCAAATATCCAAAAGGGTTACATGGCATAAGTAACCTCCTATAAATTTAGTTGTACATCTGTGGGTTGGGGATTCATGCTCCCAGGGGTGCTGGTATGTCGTTTGTAACACAGGTATTGGGAAATGCTAGACAAACTCCTGACAGAGCTAACTTCTCACACTACTTCTGTGTCAATGGACAGAAATTGTCTACTTAAACAACCGATAATTTCTTTGTTGGCATCACCAAGAGCTGGAAACAGAAACCAGCCCCTGAAACGTCTATACATGGAAAACCAAATGAGTGTGGGTAGCAGAAAATAGTTACATTGGCAGATATTAGGCATGCCCTGTTCACATTCAAGACATACTTCATGTAAAATCCCAGCTTGTCCTAAGAAAAGCCATATGTTCATTATGAAAGACGAGGAAAGTTAAACAACATTTTGAAAGTTAGGACTCTTGCTCATAATAAAAAAATGGATATCGAATATTTCCTAAATACGAACAACAGTTGAGTGAAAAGATACATGGCATATATAGAAAAGATTAATGGGAAAATGTAAGGAAACTCAGACAGTTTTCATTTTGAACGTACCATCTACAGTTTTCACCAAAGCTTCCAAAAACAAGGTCATGAAAAATTAGGCTTAGTTTAGTTTACTCCAAAATATATCCTATGAAAATACATTTTATATACTCAGCAGTTTATAATACTCTACATAATTTTTGAAGAAATTAAACATTTGAGATAAAATTGATTTTTATTGATGTATAATTGATATACAACAAATTCATTTCAGGTATACAATGCCATAATTTAATATTTGTATATGCTGCAAATTATTGCTATCGTAGATTTAGTTAACATTTGTCACTATACATAGTTACAAAAGTTTTTTTCTTCTGATAGAAATTTAAGGTCAACTATCTTGGCAGCTTCCAAATATGCAATACAGTATTAGTAACTATAGTTGCTCTGCTGTATATCTCCATGATTTATTGATTTTATAACTGAAAGTTTGTATCATTTGACTTTTTCACCCATTTTGCCCACTTCTGACCCTCTGCCCCTGGCAACTACCAATCTGATCTCTATATCTATATCTTTGTATTTTCTTATTAAAATGTACATATAAGTGATGTTATATGCCATTTGTCTTGTCTTTCCCTATCTGTCTTATTTCACTTATCATAATACCCTGAAGGTTTATCCATGTAGTTACAAATGGTAAGACTTTATTTTATTTTTTAAGAGATTTTATGTATTTATTTTTAAAGAGAAGAGGAGGGAAGGAGAAAGAGAGGGAGAGAAACATCCATGTGTGGTTGCCTCTCACGTGCCCCCTACTAGGGACCCGGCCCACAGCCCAGGCTTTGCCCTGACTGGGAATCGAACTGGTGACCTTTTGGTTCACAGGCCTGTGCTCAGACAACTGAGCCATATGAGTCAGGGCAACAGATGGTAAGACTTTGTTTTTAATGGCTGAATAATATATATCACATTTTTTTACGCATTTATCGTCTGATGAACATTTCAGGTTGTTTCCACATCTTGGCTATTGTGAATAATGCTGCAATAAACATGCAGGTGCACATATCTTTTCGAGTTAGTGTTTTAATTTTCTTTGAATAAATAGCCAGAGTGGAATTGCTAGATCATATGGTATTTTTATTTTTCAAGGAACTTCTATACTGTTTTCCACAGTGGCTGTACTAATGTACATTCCCACCAACAGTGCATGAGAGTTCCCTTTCCTCCACATCCTTGCCAGCATTTGTTATATTTTGTCATTTTGATAATAGCTGTTTTAAAGAAGTGTGAGGTGATATCTCATTGTGGTTTTGATTTGCATTTCCCTGATGATTAGTGATGTTGAGCATCTTTTCATGTACCTGTTGGCCATCTATATCTCTTCTTTGGAGAAATGTCTGTTCAGGTCCTCTGCCCATTTTTAAATAATATACATATTTTTGCTACTGCGTTGCACAAGTACACATACATCAATGTAACAGAACAGGGAACAGAAATAGACCAACTGATTTTTTGAGGTATAATTTTTCAAGATATATTTCATGTACCATGTAATTCATCCTTTTAATATATACAGTTCAGTTTTTAGTATATTCACAAAGTTGTTCAACCATTACTACTATTGAATTCCAAACTATTTTAATCACCCCCAAACAAACCCCCATCCCATTCCCCTCAAGCTCTCAGCCATAGATAACCACTGATCTACTTTGTCTCTACGGGTATGCATATTTTGGGCATTTTATATAAATGGAATCATATACTATGTGGCCTTTTGTGTCGGACATCTTTTATTCAGCATAATGTGTTCAAGGTTCATTCATGTTGTATCACAACTCAGTATTTCATTCACTTTTATGGGGGGAAAAATAATTCAATGGACGAAATATAGACTTTTCCAACAAATACTTCTGGAGCAACTGGATATTATAGATAAAGAAGAAAAAAGAAAACTTCAATCTAAATCTCACACCTTATATAAAAATTAAGTCAAAATGGATTGCAAGCTTAAATATAAAATGTAAAACTATAGAACTTTTTAGCCCTGGCTGGTGTGGCTCAGTGGATTGACCATGGGCCTGGAAACCAAAGGGTTGCTGGCTCGATTCCCAGTCAGGGCACATGCCTGGGTTGCACGCCAGGTCCCCAGTAGGGGGACACACGAGAGGCAACCACACATTGATGTTTCTCTCCCTGTCTTTCTCCCTTCCTTCCCCTCTCTCTAAAAATAAATAAATAAAATCTTAAAAAAAAAACCTATAAAACAGTTTAAAAAAAGCATGGGAAAATTTTCATGGTCTAAGTTTAGGCAGAGTACTTTGAATTGACACTATAAGCACAATACATAAAAGGGAAAAAATTATGAATTAGGATTCAGTAAACTGAAAAATGTTCTGTGAAAGACTGTTAAAAAGATAAAGTGAAACAGTAACAGCAACATTTCAAAAACTAATAATTATGAAATACCTTAAAGTTTGGAGGAGGTGTGAAATGATGGCTTTAACTGTCAAGACTATGATAAATATTCAGATACCTATTAATTATTTAAATTAACTAGATAAGCAACCCACTGCACAGTTGGGAACATGAGGGACAAACTGTTGTTTCATTTTAAGATTTTTGAAGGTTAAGGTCATAATTACAATCAGAACTCCATACAGGCTAGACACATGTGGGATACAATTCATTTAAGCTTTACAGGAAATGGTGCATTTAACTCTCCTCTCTTGTTTGCCACATACCTCCTAACTGGGCCTAATCTTTTGCAAACATATTATTTTATTTTTTAAAGATGTTTATTTATTTATTTTGAGAGAGAGGGGAAGGGAGGAAAAAAGAGAGGGAGAGAAATATCAATGTGTGAGAGAAACCTCAAATCAGTTGCCTCTGGCATACCCCCAACTAAGGACCTGCCTGGCAACTCAGGCATGTGCCCTGAGTGGGAGTCAAACTGGCGAGCCTTTGGTTCACAGGCTGGTGCTCCATCCACTGAGGCACACCAGCCAGGGCTTTTGCGAATATTTTAAATATTGTAATGGACCTGGCAAAAGCCATTTGCTACCTTTCTTCTCTGACCAGGCATACAAGGTTAGCCAATATTTGTATAAAAAAGAATACCAGAGTGCTGTACTATATGAAAATAGCAAAGTTCAATTATGAAATTGTGAAATTATTTCATAATTAAATTGCAACAGCTCTGAAGAATTATTTCACAAAATTCTATAAGAATTCTTGGGAAGGCATAGTACCTGGTATTCTCTTCTAAAACAGAAAAGTACCATATTTTGCTATATATAATGTGCTCCCTCGTGCAATGCACATCCATATTTTTAGCCCAAACTTTCAGGAAAAAAATATTTCATTTTAATTCTGTAATTCAATTATTTATTTATTTATTTATATTTAGAAACAAAACCAATGATCATATTGCAGGGTATTATTTTGCATATGGATATTGTTATTGCTTTCTAGAGTTACACTTTTAGTCCATAAGCATAAATAAAAGAATTTAAAACATTTATATAGATACAGAATTAGTGCTACCCATGTAAAATGTGCATCCTTATTTTTCCCTCAAAAGTATGGGCAAAAAAGTATGCATTATACACTGGCAAATACGTTAACTATTCTTTGTATTACTGCTGATGATCTGAAAACACATGTATGAGACTTCAAAATTGGTAGCCTCAAAGTTTTACTACCTAATTCCTAGATAGCCAAAATATTTGTCTAGAATTATTTTTTAGATTATACTTTATTGATTATGCTGTTACAGTTGTCCCATTTCTCTCCCATCATTCCCCTCCACCCTGCATACCCCCTCCCACCCACATTCCCCCCTTTAGTTCATGTCCACGTGTCATAATTTCTTTAGCTTCTACTTTTCCCACACAATTCTTGCCCTCCCCCTGTCTATTTTCTACCTACCGTCTATGCTACATATTCTCTGTACCTTTTCTTCCTCTCTCCTCCTCCCACTCCGCTGTTGCTAACCCTCCATGTGATCTCCATTTATGTGTTTCTGCTCCTGTTCTACTTGTTTGCTTAGTTTGCTTTTGTTTTAGGTGTGGTTGTTAATATCTGTGAGTTTGCTGTCTTTTTACTGTTCATATTTTTTATCATCTTTTTCTTAGATAAGTCCCTTTAACATTTCATATAATAAGGGCTTGGTGATGATGAACTCCTTTACCTTGACCTTATCTGAGAAGTGCTTTATCTTCCCTTCCATTCTAAATGAGAGTTTAATTGGATAAAGCAATGTTGGATGTAGGTCCTTGTCTTTCATGACTTGGAATACCTCTTTCCAGCCCCTTCTTGCCTGCAAGGTCTCTTTTGAGAAATCAGCTGACAGTCTGAGGGGAACTCCTCTGTAGGTGACTGTCCCCTTGTCCCTTGCTGCTTCTAGGATCCTCTCCTTCATTTGAATCTTGGGTAATGTAATTATGATGTGCCTTGGTGTGTTCCTCCTTGGGTCCAACTTCTTTGGGACTCTGAGCTTCCTGGACTTCCTGGAAGTCTATTTCCTTTGCCAGATTGGGGAAGTTCTCCTTTATTATTTGTTCAAATAAGTTTTCCACTGGTTGCTCTTCTTCTTCCCCTTCTGGTACCCCTATAATTTGGATGTTGGGATGTTTAAAGATGTCCTGGAGGTTCCTAAGCCTCTCCTCATTGTTTTGAATTCTTGTTTCTCCCTTTTCTGTTTGGTTGTTTCTTTCTTCCTTCTGGTCCACTGCATTGATTTGAGTCCCAGTTTTCCTCCCATCTCTATTGGTTCCCTGTGCGTTTCTTCATTTCACTTATTGTAGCCTCCATTTGTTCCTCTAATTTGTGACCAAAATCAACCAATTCTCTGAGCTTCCTAATCACCAGAGCTTTGAACTGTCCTTCTGATAGGTTGGCTACTAGTGCTATGAGCTCTGCATCTGATAGGTTGACCACCTCTTTGTCACTCAGATGAATTAGCTCCAGGGCCCCTATCTGTTCTCCCTTTTGAGCCATCCTTGTTTTTGTTTTTGTTTTTGTTTTTGTGTGGTTGTGGCTGTTACGTAGTAAGGGGTGGAACCTTAGGTGTTCACCAGGGCGGGGCAACCCAGTCGCAGAGTTGTGACGAGAGGGAATGATGGCACTTGCTCCACTCTCTCTTGGATTCCAGTCCCCTGCACCGCTTTCCCCAAGCAAACTGGGCCCTTCTGGTGCTGATTTCCATGTGGGTGGGCCTTTGCATGTTCTAGGACCCTGTGGGTCTCTCCAACAAACTCTCCTGTGAGGCTGGGATTCTCTCCCAGCACTTCAATACCCACAAGTGTTTTCAATTTGCGTCTCTAGGCTCCACCTCCCGGCACCAGGGCCCTGTGCTGCACAGTCCATCCTGCTACCAGTTTTTGCCTGGCTTATCTGTGCGCAAATGTGTGACCGCCGTCAGCGCCTTGTGCGCCTTGTGCGCCTTGCTTGGTCTTCTTGTTGCTTCCCCTCGCTTGGTAACTGCCGCCTGTGCACCCAGGACCACCAGCCACGGCCTTTTCCTGCTTCAACCCCTCTCTGCTGGCCGCCGATTCTGCCCCTCTTACTTGTCTGGGTGAATCGTTGTCGGACTTCCATACAATTCAATTTTCTATCTGTTCTGTTGGGATTTTTTTGGTTCTATATTTTTGTTGTCCTTAATCTTGGTTGGGAGAGGAGGTACAGTGTGTCCACCTACACCTCCTTCTTGGCTGGAAGTCCTAGAATTATTAAATTAAACAAATCACTTAAGTAAAATTTTCAGAAAAACTCTATACAAAAGTAAAATGTAAGCATGTGGGATGGTTTTGACATTGTACCAACTGCATAAACAGTCACACTTTCATAATACTGTAACTTTTTAAGCAACTTTATGTATTGAATAAAACATCATAAGGCTACTATTCCAATTCTACAGGGTATTCTGCAGTATGATTAGCTGTACAAATGCCATTTTTTCAAAACATTTACGATTATTTCTATTTCTTTAAATCATGATCTCTTGTAATTTATGTTTTTAAATACTTTTATTCCTTTTCATACAGATTAAATCAGAACTTCTACTGACAGATACGTGGCACTGTTTGCTGCTGGGTATTCTGTAAGATGCTCAAGTTTATTGGCAATAAATTCTTCTTTTGTGTAAATGTTTATCCTCATGAAGCATGGAAATCTTACTGGTGATAAAGCTGCTCAAATGTGTACTTCTTTTGCGTGAGATTCTTTGACAAATTTTATTGTGGGTGGAATGATATTATTTTTTACAAATGAATCTTCTATAGGCATAATCATTTCACCTTTAAAGCTGTCTGACAATACTACAAAATTTTATTTTTGAACACCAACTTCCCTTGATTTCATATTGGTTGGATGAAAGTTCTTCCACGGTATCATATTTTGTATAGCACTTTCACATGTGCAAGTCCCCAGTTTCTTGAGTAACCAAGAAGAGAAGGCATAGCAAATTCAGGAATGTTGCTCCCCAAATCCTGTTTACAGGTGCTTAAATTGCCAAGTGCTGATATCTTGCCATTTGGTCTTCAAACGTGCCATTTTATTTTGCAAAATAAGCATGCTCAAAGGTACAAAGAGCCATTGGGTTTCCTTGAGACTTTAATAAATATCAAGAGTTTGGACATACTGTCTGAACATTTTCATAATTTCTCATTATGAAATTTTCATTAATTTCATAATTTCTTTATGAGAGCACAATGTACCAGCAGATAAAAATCTACAAGATTCTGAAATCATCACCCACTCTTCTGTTTGTGTAGGTTTTGTTTTTTGTAGGTTTTTCATCTCCCTTTTGCACTTATATTAGTTACAGGAATAAAATGACAAATGAATAACTCGCATCTCTGTGACTGATAAGTAGGCACTATGCTATGGATGACTTCTTCATGAAATTTGTAGTCCTTGCTTCTCACTCTGGTTTTATCTCATTCTTGAGGAACTGTATCCACCAGTAACTGAATAAGGAGGATCAATACTGTGACACAAAGCTTTTTTCCTTAATGAGGCTACATGTATCAATTCACCAGTCTATGCCACAGCTATTTTCCCATGAAGTGTTCGGTAATTCTCCAGTTCAGTTTTCTGCAGTAGTATATCATACATGCCCAATTTCAATATTTGAACTATATAATTTCTTCAAATTATCTTCAGTAAAGACATGATCTGTGAGACCAATTGCCTTGTATGTTTTGAATGTTGGCACCAAAATCCCATCACTGGTCATAATAATCAACAGTCTCTTGCTGCTGCTCCATGAGCCCAGGGGTGATTTTATGTGGCTCATCTACATGCATGGGCTGTTAAGCCCAGACTATTTTAATTTTCTATGAAGATAGATACTCATTATTTGACTTTGTAAAAAGAAGTAAGTGGAGAAAGATATTGCGTTTGGGAAAAAGAAATGCCAGAGTGGCCAATTTTAGGGATAGTGTGTGAGTTAAGCCTGAAGGGACTGGCCGTTTTCATATTGGTCATTATAATAGGGACATACTTAAGGCCAAGGTGTACCATACCCAACCTTTGTGGTGGAGATATGTATCAGGTGTCAGGAGCTGAGGGTAAAGGCATGCACTTCCTTTAGTGACTGCCCTGCTTTAAGGTCAGAACTGAGGACTGTGTGTTTCTACGAGAAATTCAGTAGGCAAAAGAGTCCCTGACACTAAACAAGACTGGGAGTATGTGTCAGATAGGAAGCTGGTGTGAAAACGCACATATGCACTCACAAATTTACCTTTGCATTTTTCTGCTTCCCTATTAAAGTCCCAATCCCTTCAGAAAGCTTTGTAGTTTTTCCCTTCTTCGGAAAGTACCATCCAACCTCTTTCCATCTGAACGTTATACATTTTTCAAGGTTCAGCTCAAGTACTTGTCATGTCCTCACATACAACCATTCATTCGCCTATTCATCCAGTCAACAAATATTTAATTTTTTGTTATTAAATTATCTATTACAGGTTTATACAGCTGAAAGCAATCTATAGTCATTTTAGAAATTTGTATCTTTTAATGTCATTTACCATGTTTGGACTATGCTTTTTATGACAAATATGTTATTTTTCTTAAGCATGAGGAAGGCACAAACCATGCTTATTTATCTTTGTGAACTTCACAATGACCCAAATATAAACTGGCATGTAATTTTTGGATGTACCCTGATGCCCTTGAGAAACTTCTGAACTTCCTGAATAGATGAAGAGAGTCACTATATTAAACACAGCCAGAATCCTTGGTGAATACTTTTCTCATGAGTCCACATTTATTAGAAGGAATCATTTGTAAAAGTTTTGTACTTCACACAAATAACACTTCCAAAATGAATTTCTAGTTTATTGAGCAGGTAAAACCACACCAAAATGAGCAATCAGAGTCAAGATTTCATTGTTACTATACAGGAAAATGGTAGATTTTTGTACATTGATTTTGTATCCTGTAACTTTACTGTGTTTGTTTATTGCTTCTAATAGTTTTTGTGTTTTTTTTGATGGAGTCTTTGGGGTTGTCTATGTGTAGAATTATATCATCTGCAAAAAGGGACACTTTTACATCTTCTTTCCCAATTTGGGTTTCTTTTATTTCTTTTTCTTGCCTTATTTCTCTGGCTAGGATTTCCAGAACTATGTTGAATAAGAATCGTGAGAATGGACACCCATGTCTTGTTCCTGATTTTAGAGGAAAAGCTTTCAGTTTTTCACCATTGAGTATGAGTATGGCTGCGGGTTTGTCACATGTGGCCTTTACGATGTTGAGATACTTTCCTTCTATTCCTATTTTATTGAGTGTGTTAATCATCAATTGGCTTTGTAGCTTATCAAATGCATTTTGCTGCATCTATTGATAATATATGATTTCTATACTTTCATTAATGTGGTGTAGTACATTGATTGGTTTGTGTAGGTTGAACCACCCTTGTGCTCCTGGAAAGGACCCCATTTGATCATGATATATTATCTTTTTAATGTATTGTGTTCAATTTGCTAGTATTTTGTTTAGGATTTAAACATCTCTATTCATTAGAGATATCGGTCTGTAGTTTTCTTTTTTGGTGTGTTATCATTGCCAGGTTTTGGTATCAAGGTTATGTTGGCCTCATAAAATATTAGGAAGTATTGTCTCTTCCTCAGTTTTTCAGTCTTGAAATCTTCTTTGAATGTTTCGTAGAATTCACTAGTGGATCCATGTGGTCCTTGACTTTTCTTTTTTTGGGAGGTCTTTGATGTTTGTTTTAATCTCCTCACTGCTGATTGGTCTATTTACATTTTCCAGTTCTTTGTGATTAAGTCTAAGAAGATGATGTATTTCTAGGAACATTTCCACTTCTAGGATACTGAATTTGGTGGCATATAGTGTTTCATAGTATTCTAGTTTGGTCCTTTGTGTCTCTGTGATGTTTGTGGTAACTTCTCTTTCATTTTTTATTTTGTTTATATGGGTCTTTTTCCTCCTTAGTGTGTCTATCCAGGAGGTCGTCAATTTTATTAATCTTTTCAAAGAATTAGCTCTTTGTTGTATTAATCTTTTGTGTAGTCTTTTTGTTCCCAATTTCATTCAATTCTGTTCTCATTTTTATTATTCCCTTCCTTCTACTGAGTTAGGGTTGCTTTTGTTCTTCTTTTTTTAGATCTTTAAGAGTAATGTTAGTTCAGTTATTTGGGATTTCTCTTGTTTCTGGGGATAGGCCTGTAATGGTATAAACTTCCCTCTTATTGCTGCTTTCACTGCATCCCAGAAGTTTTGATATATCATGTTGTCCTTCTCAAAGGTACTACTGTGTTAAATGGGCAATAAGATTTCAGGAATGGAACAATTTTAAAAGTTGTGTCTTACCCAAAATATCAAGTCTCCATTCTGACAAAGAGGGCACTGTAGGTGCCTTTCCTATGTCATGGGTTCATTGGTCAATTAGAATACAGTAGTTAGCAGTTTGACCTGAGGAACACCTTTGTTGAAACCAAGTTACAGGTTCTATTGACAAAAGGAACGAGTAATGACTTTGGATGAACGCGGAATCCTCTATTTATTATTCCTATAAGAAGAGGCACAAGCAAATTTAGGCCAAGCCCATTGGTCAAAATAAAATTCTGCTAAAACCTGGAAGAGTACAGGCTAGAGAAGGTAGGTTCAACTGGGATGTTTTGCCTAAGAACTGTGGAAATTGTTGAAAATAAGGTGGCAGTGGTGGTGGGGGGGGGCTTCCTTTTCTTTCTTGCCTGATGTTCAATGAGAAAGCATGGGAGAAAAAGTTAGAGGAGGATTTGGGGTTGGTACCAGCTAAACATTTCTTGACAGTAAAATCTGTCCAAGGGGATGTGACAGGCTTGCTTAGGGCATTTCAACATGTATTGTGCAATATTTTTGAAAGCTAATTATAGAAAGCACTCTTGTACTGGCAAGAAGCCTCTAAATGCTTCCTATCTTTCCATTTGGTGTTTAACTGTATGATCACTTCCATATTTTTACGGTCTTGTTCTAACACATATTTGAATGGCCAGTTAGGAAAATAAAGGAGATTTTGGTTTGCTAAGCCTTGGGTCTTCAGGAAATCAAATGCGGGAAAATGAAGATAGGAAGAATGTGTCATGAATTTGTTGTGTCAGGTGGAAAAAGTGGGCATGAGCTTTGTTAATAGGCAGGCAGTTAGTTTCAGTAACCAAAACGATGGCAGAGTAGAAGGAGCAAGGGGAGAAAAAGAATTATCTATTTGATAGGGAATGTTGCTACTCATTGGAATGGGTTCCTTTTGCTTCTTACTGTTTTTGTAGTGTCTCCACAGAAGGTTAGTTGGGGGCCGGGCCTAGGCACAACAGTGAAGTAACCAGTTTGTGGTCAGCAGCACCCTGCCCGTACCTTTTCTCGTTAGAAGAGTGCTGAATAGGACTTCAGAAATCACCTACTTTATCATCTGTATCCTTTTTTGATAGAGGGAGTAATTTGAATCTGGGAAGGGAAAAAGATTTCTCCAAGGTCATAGGATATAATTTCTAGAAAAGGCACTAGAACCACATGTTTCAACTCATAGGCCACTGCTCTTCTCAGGGCATCATGGTGTTTATGGAGTTCCATGCTTACTTTTAGACTCCGTCCACTCCTCATTTGCTTAGCACTCTGGCTTCTCTTCTAAGTAGAACCTAACGACAAAGTCAGATCTTTCTCTTATCCGTTGTTTTATTTCATGTGCATGGCCTTAGTCTTCCTCCATCATTTCCAGAGTTCTCCACTATTCTAGGGAACAGATGATGAAGCCACATGAATCTGTTCATGGGAATTCGTGTATCTTTAACCTACAAGGAGACTCTCATGGCAGCAATTTCAATGAACAAATCAGGCTTCTGGGGGCAGTATGGTCTTTCTAGGGTTCTCCAAATCTTAGCATGTATATGAGTGCCTAGTTGGCCAAAGCAATGACTTGCCCTTTGTTAAGATATGTTGGTTTCTTGACTTTCAAGGTATGAAAGTGGCCTGCTACCCAGCTGTACTGGCTATTATTTTGTATTCAAGTTTACTGTGGTCTCCTAGTTAGGGCCTGAATCTTTATTAATAAATTGCCTCTTTAAAGGAAATTTTAGTGACTTACCAGCACATTGGACCTGGATAAGACATTAATTGGGCCTATTATAGATTTCTGAAAAAGAAAACCCTACAAAAAGGACACTTTGCAGTTTTATTTTAGTTTTTATTTCTGCTTTTAATCATAAATTGGCCATGTTTCACTCGAGAGCAGTTTAAATCACCCAGAAAATGTTTCCAGCCTTTATACAAAAAAGGCTGTCTTTTGGGTACTTTTTCCTATTGCAAATATTTTTGAGAAACAGACTTCTTGGCTTCTTTTGCAATAAATGTCCTTGATCCATTAGATGAAGCTGTTCTTTCTTTCTTCAAAACTAACTTATAAACATTTTAAAATATAGTAGTCTTGTAATCCCCCCTAACATATTAGAATTGTTTAATTTTTGGAGCTGCCAAGTCAGCCCGACAGAAACTGTGACATGCTCATATGTATCTGAAAGTGACTGCTGGCTTTCTTTCTTCGGTTTTATAAAATTTGCAGCTGAGGAGATCTTCCCACCCACCCCTGACTGAGAGGATATTCTGGTTAATGGCAAGGATTTCTTTAAAGGGCTGTGTCCTAGAAAGGGCCTCTCTATGGTCAAACAGTGTATATCAGATTTTGAAAGAACTTTTTCTTCTTGGTGTGCTGTACTTTGAAGAATGAAAGTCAATAAACCAAAGGTTCTGGTATGAAAAGAGATGCCAAAGTCACAAACATTTACCTGAAAGAAGTAACAGGATATAAGAGTCAAAAGTGGAATGAAAGTTCCTGTGGATCATTTTAGTGGGCTGAGTTCATTTCAGAGCAGAGCCAGAATATTCCAAAGGGATTGCAAAGGGACATGTTTTTCCTCCATCTCAAACCTAAAGGAAAACAAGTGTCTTGCAGTGAAGCTTCATCGAACATAGTTTGCGCAATCTTTTTTTTTTTTACACAGTGAGAATGAGGTTACAAAATGAATAGAAGTTTAAAGTTAGCAAATAACTAGCTGGCAAGCTGAAGTCATTCGCATGTAAAATGTTTTTAAATTGAGATATGTTTGATATATTAGTTTCAGATATACTACGTGATTCAATGTTTGTACAGATTGCAGAAGTGATCATCAGAATGTCTAGTTACCATTCATTACCATACATAGTTACCCCAATTTTTTTTCTTGTGATGAGGATTTTTATAATGTTCTCTCTTAGCAACTTTCAAATATGCAACACAGTACATACTATTAACAATAGTCACCATGCTATACATCACCTCCCATGACATATTAATGTTATAACAGTAAGTTTGTACTTTTTGACCCACTTCACCCATTTTGCCAATCTTTCACCCCCTCTCCCCTCTGGCACCCACCAATTTCTTCTCTGTATCTATGATTTTGAGTTTTAGATTCCATATAAGTGGGATCATATGGTATTTACCTTTCTCTGTCTGACTTATTTTAGTTAACATAATGCCCTCAATGTTAATTTTTATGGCTGAATAGTATTCCATTGTGTGTGTGTGTGTGTGTGTGTGTGTGTGTGTGTGTGTGTATATCTCATAGCTTCTTTATCCATTTATCCACTGACGGACACTTAGGTTGTTTCAGTATCTTGGCTACTTTAAATGATGCTGCAGTAAACATGGGGGTTCATATAAGTTTTTGAATTAATGTTCTCAGTTTCTTTGAATAAATACCCAGAAGTGGAGTGGTTGGATTCCACGGTAGCTCTATTTTGAATTTTTTGAGGAAACACCATACTGTTTTCATGGTGGCTGTACCCATTTACATTCCCACCATCCATGTACAAGGGTTACCTTTTCTCCATATCCTCACCAACTCTTATTTTTTTTCTTTACGACAATAGCCTTTCTAAAAGCTGTGAGGTGATCTCCCATTGTGGTTTCGATTTGCATTTTTCTCATGATTAGTGATGTTGAGCACCTTTTCATATGTCTGTTGGCCACTTGAAAATGTCTATTCAGATCCTCTGCTAATCTTTAAATCAGATTTTTTTTTGCTATTGAGTCATATGAGTTCTTCATACTTTTGAATACAAGTATATATATAGTCTTGATTTTTCTCCTGAAGGGACATTCAGTTAGATCTTTGAAGGGCCTTTTCAGCCAGAATAACTTAGCTCCAAGGTAAACAAAAGCCCTTTTTCACTTCACACAAAACTAGAGTATTTCGGTTTTGTTTAAACTTGTAAAACTGCAAATATTGCAACTTTCATGCACGTTCACAGTCATATTTCTGCTCCTTTAATTACAGGCTCTTCAAAATGCCCGGAAGACTTATGTATGACAGCTATATTACTCTTCCAGATTTTTCCCTGATAACTTTTTCTCTCAATAAAACTGATGTATTGGTACCAAAATGGGCTTTTATATTCCAAAGAGGGAGAGGAGTTATAGTCAAAACTATGCTAGCCTGCTTGTGTCTTTAACAACTCTTTCATATAGCTCTTGAACATTTGTTCTGTGAACAATTGAAGTTGGCTTTTCAAGTCTCTCTCAGTGGATTTTATTTTATAATTGGATGAATAATGGTCACACTGCAATATTTAGGGCTACTAAGAGGACTTCGATGGGAATCAAATAGGCCAAGGGACATTTAGAGTTTTTATGTCTTTGCGCATGAAAACAGAGCAGGACTGTGTTGAGGGGAATGGTAGAGTAGCAGTTTCTGTGGAGATTTTCATTTGACAAATGGCGTGCAGTAGCGCAGATAAATTTACTACTCATTTGAACAGTCCCAGTATGTTTCTGTTTTCTAATATAAGGAGCAGGAGACCAATGTGGTAGACTGTAATAATGTTATATTTCTTGTTATGTTGTATTTATGTTATATTTTATTATGTTATATATTATGTTACAGATTCTGTGGTCACAAACTTCTGTCCCTATAAATAGAAGGCACACTGATTAAGGATTGTGTCCCTGTACAGCATGTGGCAATCTTAAAATAATTAAAAACACTTTCCCCTGAAAAATATTTATGTTAAGTAAACAATTTAATAATGAAGAAATAGAGTCAAGGGTATGAGGTGTTTACTCTTTTCGCTAGCCAAGGGCAATTATTACTAATGCAAATATGTCTGAATCTACCACAGCTTTGTGGGTAGAAATAAAAGTGTTTTTTTTTTTTTTTCTGGAAATCCTGGTGACACGATCCAGAAGGCTGGAGGAGGCTTTTATGGGTTGGGAATTGGTAGGCCTGAAGTCCTCTGCATTTTGTGGTGAATACACACACACACACACACACACACACACTCCTCTTCCCTGGTGTTGTAAAAGCAGAGCCTGCAAATGGTGAACACCTATCTGGACTCGGAGATGTGCTTTCAAACTGACGAGGGAGGCAGCTGCCCTCTAGAGGGGATTAGCCAGGATTTCTGTTCACAGTAGGCTGCACTTTGAGTCCCTTTAGAAAATTGATAGCTTCCAAATGTTCTTTGTGTTCCCTACAATAAAGGGTCTCTGAGGCAGAGCCAAACTTAGAGCTACACACAAAAGAACATTATTAAATATATACTTCCCTTCATTGTGCCTCGGCCCCTCCCTCACCCACACTGAATTGGTGAAGATTAGTTGAAAGAAATACCTTTAAAACAATGGAGAAACTGGAACAAAGACCACCACGGTGAAGTAACTCAGGGTAAAAAACAGCCCTTTGAGCCTCATTCTCGCCATACTTGCTGGAATATGAACAGCTATCTAACTAAAAGGGCTCAGAGATTTGGTCACGAGAAGATAGTTACCTGAACTCGTATGTGAAACACTGAGGAATGGTTTTGTTGGAGCCATCAAATTGTTCTTTTCTCTTTCGTATTAAAAAAAAAATTATTGTACTTTTCTCAATTACCATTTAGTCCCCTATGCCTCCCCCCCGCCACAATCACCACCCTGTGTTCCGTGTCCATGAGTCCTCTTTCTTTTTTGCTTGATCCCTGCACCACCTAAACTGTCTCTCCCCCACCTTAGCTGTCATCCTGCTCTCCGTCTGTGCATCTGTTTCTCTCTTGATCTCTTCCACTAGCCACCACATCCTGTCACCTCCTTCCCTTCCTTCCTATTCCAGACACCATTTCCATGAGACTTGTACAAGCATTTTCCAAAGGAGTTCTTTGACTCCTTCACCTCCCATCTGAGAAGCTGGGCACTCCCTGTCCAGTACTGGCTCCATTTAGTGGCCCTCTTTGCCTGTTACAGTTCCCAGACTGCTGAAGACCCATCTGGGGAAAATTGCATATCTCTGCTCATTAGCTCCACTACAAATGTGTGCTTTCCAACTTCAGCTGGATCCTCAGCTCTCGTCCTTAATCTTCTTCTCATCTGTAGTTGGCTCCTTCTTCCATTTCCCACTGCAGCTGTTCCAAAACTTCATTTTTCTTCCCAGGCCCCTACTTCGGGCCTTCTCACTGTCAGCAGAGGAACTACATTTTCTCGTTTCCTAAAAAATGCCACCAGGTAACAAGTCTCCCCTTCTTCCTCAGCCAATGCCCCTGCAGTCATTCATTCTTTTTCTTCTCTTCTCTTGTATCATTGAACCTCCATTTTCACTCTTCTTACCTTTTCATCCAGCTTGCAAATGTGTCCCAGTACCAACTGTTTTGCAGACACCAAATCTTTCATTTCTCCTCTTTACTCCTTAAGCTACATCTGCCGTATTCCTTTTATAACCACACTTCTTTTTTTGTAGTTTTTTAAAACCATTTTATTGAGTTATGACTGGGATACTGAAAGCTGTCCCTATTTAACATATACAGCTTGATGAGCTTAGAGATAAGTAGATACCTGTAAAATCATCACCTCCAAAAGTTTTCTCCTCTTTTTATTATCATCATCATTATTATTCTGTATAAGAACATTTAACATAAGATTTACCCTCTTAGCAAATTTTTAAAATATTTCATTTATTTATTTACTTATTTATTTTTAGAGAGAGGATAAGGGAGGGAGAGAGGGAGAGAAGTATCAAAGTTCAGTTGCCTCTCACATTCCCCCTACTGGGGATCTGGCCTGCAACCCAGGCATGCGCCCTGACTGGGAATCGACCCAGTGACCCTTTGGTTCACAGGCCCGTACTCAACCCACTGAGCCACAGCAGCCAGGGCTCTTAGCAAAATTTTAAACTTACAATACAGTATTGTTAACTAGAGCTCTGTATGCTATACAGTAGATCTCTAGATCTTACTCATGTCGTATAAAGGAAACTTTCTACCATTTGACTGATACTCCCTGTTCCTCCCTGCCCTACTCCCTGACAATCACCATCTACTCTCTGCCTCTGAGTTTGACTATTGATTTTTTATACAAGTGGAATTATGCAGTATGTGTCCTTTCATGATTGGTTTATTTCACTTAACATGAGGTCCTCCAGGTTCATCCATGTTGTTGTAAGTGGCAGAATTTGCTTCTTTTAAAGTCTGAACAATCTTACAGGGTATGTATATACAACATTTTAAAAAAATCTATTCATCTGCCAACGGGGATTTCGGTTGCTTCCACTTTGTGGTCATTGTGAATAATGCCGCTGTGAACGTGGGAGTGTGGATAGCTCTCAGAGTTCCTAATTGCAATTCTTGTGGGTATATATCCAGAAATGTGGTTGATACATCATATGGTAATTCTATGTTTTAAACTTTTGAGGGACTTCTAGATTTAATTTTAATAACTCAAGCAATCAGTAAACATTTAGAGCATTCAGTATGAACCTGTATAACCACACTTCTTGAAGGCATAGTTAATATTTGATGTCTCTAATTCTTCACCTTCAATTTATTCCTCAACCCACATGTGTTCAGATAGTGGGCCCTAGAGTGCTACTAAATTTGTCACAAAAGTTACAAAAGTCAGGAGTTCTCCTGCATTTTTCTCCTCCATTTCCCATTTTCCAGACACACTCACTTTTCATTCTTGTAGATGTTAAATTAGTGGCCACTCAATCACCTGCTTTCTAGCTCCCCAAATTGTGTCACTATCTCCTCTTGTGTTCTCTTTGTATTTGTGTTTATAGCTCTAAAAAATCCATAATATTCTATTAATGGGGTTTCAACATGGAACAAAATTAGGTGCTTAAGTTCAACTGGTAAAACTTGTTTGGAACTGTTACTCTCTTTTTGTGGTATTTCTTATTGCACTGTTCTGAGATTCCTTTCTCATCTTCTTATACCTATTCTCCCTGGGTGATCATATTTATGCCCTTGGCTTAAGCTATGAACTTTATGAATATAACTCAATAATTTATATCTCCAGCTCTGAAATTTTCCTTGAGCCTCAGACCATCCATTTATATACTAGACTTCTCCACCTAGGTGTCTTACAGGCATGCCCTGGCTAGTGTGGCTCAGTGGATTGTGTGCTGGCCTGCAAACCAAAGGGTCACTGGTTCGATTCCCAGTTAGGGCACATGCCTGTGTTGTGGGCCAGGTCCCCAGTAGGGGGCATGTGAGAGGCTTAACCATTTCCTGTTTCCTTCCTTCTCTTTCTCCCTCCCTTCCCCTGTCTCTAAAAATAAAATAAATAAAATCTTAAAAAAACAAACAAACTCATCCCTTTCCTTTAAACTGTTACTCTCCCCTCCTGCCTTTCTTCTAGCTAATGGTGCCACTCAGTAGCCTAAGCTCGAACATATAGAGTCCTTTTTATCCATCTTTCTAACAAGGAATCTGTGTGTTTCTTGAAAGGTAGAGATGATGTCTCATTAATTTCTGTGTCCCCTAACCATTAGACCATTTCCTCAGATAATAAGAGTAGGCACTCATATAAAAGTTTATGACATTGATGAGAGCTTTCTTTCATAGTCTAAATATAGCATAAGGCTAAAGACACTGCATAGGCGAAGAAACACATAACAATGTGGTTAGCTTATGTGGAGTTAAATTGCATATTTTATGAAATGCTTGACATGAGACCAAGTTATGCATGATTTATTTGTGATTAAAAGTATCTCCCTCATTGCGAAACAGTCGAATTCTTATATGGATGTAAAAGCAGTTGTGTAACTTTTGCCTCCCTCTATATATGTGTAAGTCAAATCCTTGTTTGGAGATTAAAAACTCCTTGTGTCTTAATAAGGACCTCTGAAGATTCTTTAAAAAGCACCAGAAATTATTACTTTAGAAATCTTAAGTGTCAGCTAACACAAATGATTTTAATACAGCTTTGTATTACCTCTTCGAGTAGGCGCCCCATTGTTCTATTTTGATTAATGTAAAATAACAACAATTATCTCTGGGACACATATACAAGTAGGCTTAATACACAAGAAGAACAAAATGTTCTCTTTTTTGGCCATTTTTTCTCTTGGTCTCTAAATAGAAACAAATAAATCCACACATGAATGTCTTTGTGACATTTATTTGGATTTTACAATGGCTAAAGTTCTTACACTCTTTCATAATGTTATGAGAATATATGCTTCTGTATCTTTTTCACAAATCAAACCTTCCAGGCCAGCCTATTACTTTGAACTGGGTTCAGCCATATATACCATCCAGATAGTCTCAATACCACATTGCTATCTCAAGACTGTATCTTTATGCCAGATTCTGAGAGCAGCAAGACAAGCGGAGCTTACATTCTAAGTGCAGCAGAGGGGATAGGGAACCTCCAACTGCCCCATCCAGCTCATGGGTCACATCTTTCAATTACCTTCCCCGATGAGGTGTTAAGTTAACTTGATTGTGGTAGTTATTTCACTGTGTGTGTGTGTGTGTGTGTGTGTGTGTGTGTGTATAAAATCTTCACATTGTACACTGTGAAAAAACGTCACATTGTACAACATTACACAATTTTGATTCGTCAATCATACCTCAATAACGTTGGAAAAAATTACAGGAGAGATAGGTCGATCATTTTTGAAGGCAAGGGACTTCATCTTTTACCGGAAAAAAAAAAAAAACCTATATTAGAAAACTTCTGGTCCTTAGCTAAAGGGAGGAATAAAATTTTCTACCAACTTGATTCCTGTCTTAAAAATGGGAACATCAGAAAAAAATGGAACAGATGCCTGAGAAGTATTCAACACAAAAAAGAAAATCCTCTTTTCCTTTATAATCTTGCATTTTTCTTGCTACCTGAATCCTACCTGAATCCTGCTTTACTTGTTGTTAACTTCCCTCCCTTGTCTTTTCCCTTTCTTCACCATCAGCCTTTAAGAATTCTTTACTTAAGTCCTTGTAGTTGAGCTACAGCTATGCTTAGGTAAACACAAACAGGGGAAAAAAGGTACAAAGTAGGAATTTGGATTTGTAGCTGTTTTTCCGAGTGTAAACTCCCTGGCTTGTGAATTCTGTGGCATCAGGCACTCCATTTGGTTTGCATTTCTCTCTAACTAAATGGGAAAAATTACTCATAATTGAGTGGAACAGATTGCAAATTATTTAGTCCCCAGTGGAAAAGAACTAGGGATGCTGAATGAATCAGTGATGCAAATGTAGAAACTAAGAGTGAAATCACTGTAACAGATGAAGGCCAAAAATGCCAGAAAACACAAAAAATGACTGTCCAAAAGATCAATAATGATGCAAGGCTCCCAAAGTCTACTACTGTCTTTCAAATACACAGAAAGTTCAAATTTGAAATTAGGTTAAAATTTAAAAGAACATGAAGGCTACAAATGACTTCTGTTTGCTATTAGTTTACTGTTTAAAATTATTTATTGCATTGCATGCACCAATAATATGAAATACATCAAACTCATGTAAATTATCGGGATTTAAAAAAATAAATCAAATAATTATTGTTTGTACTATAGGTAAGACTTATGGTAAATATTTGAAGGATACAATTAACAAAATAGAAGCTACTATCTTAGAGCTTTACAAATTAATGGAGGAGAGGGAAGACAGGACAAAAAAATGATCAAAGCTCATACAATTTTTCAAACTATCTCCAGAAAGTTTCCATTTGGAGGTCCTACTGCCCCCTAAATTTTAACATGAGTAAAGCCAGTACTTTCTTTTGGGTAAAAAATTATATGTTCCATTTTTGTATCTTGATACATGGTAAATTGCCTATGCCCTTCCTTGCCCTCTCCCTGAACTTTCTATAAACACTCTTCTTCCAGTTTCTTTTGAAGTTAGAATTTATGCAATTTTATATGTGTCTAGAGTATCTTATGAAACATTTACCCCCCACACACACACACTATACCCTTCATGCACTGGCTGAAACTAAGATGTTTATAATTTCCCAATTGGTTCTTATTCCTTTTTTATTGTCATCAATGACACCTCATTTTTTCAGTTTCCTTGTATTTTTTCTTGCATATTTCCTCTTCTCCATCCTTTTCACTATTCAAGGCAAGGCTAGGCCTTTATCAACACATGCTTGGACCTCTACAGTATCGTCATTCCTTGGAGATACAGTAGACTTGGTTCCAGACCACCACAAAAAAGTGAATATCACAATAAAGCAAGTCACACCATTTTTTTTTGGTTTCCTGGTGCATAGAAAACTTATGTTACATTATACTGTAGTCTCTAAAGTTTATAATAGCATCATGTCTAAAAACATACATACAGACTTCCAGCCAACATGGAGGCATAGATGGACACATTGTGCCTCCTCGCACGATGAAAATTAAGGACAACAAAGATTTAGAAACAAGAAAACAACCAGAACTGATAGAAAATTGAACTGTATGGAAGTCCAACAACCATTCATCCAGACTGGTAAGAGGGGCGGAGTTGCAGCAGGAAAAAGTGGAGGTTGGTGGACCTGGGTGTGCAGGCAGCAGTGGTTGGCAGATCCCAGGCACACAGGCGGTGGCTAGAGGACCCTGAGCATGGGGTGGCAACGGTGCAGAGCCAGTGAGGCCATGCAAGGCAGCTGGCTGACTAGGTTGTCCCACATTCACGTGCAAATAATCCAGGCAAAGGGGAAGTGGCTGAAGGGACTGGAATCTGAGAGAGCAGAGCAAGTGCCATTGTCCCCTCTTGGACCCCACCCCCACATATAGCATCACAACCCAGTCATTGGGCTGCTCTGCCCTGGGGAACACCTAAGGCTCCACCCCTCACTGTAACAGCTGTGCCCAGACCAAAAAAAAACCTCACAATGACTCAAATGGGAGAACAGATCAAAGCCCCAGACCCAATTCATCTAAGCGACCAAGAGATAGCCAACCTATCCGATGCATAGTTCAAAGCCCTGGTGATCAGGATACTCACAGAATTGGTTGATTTTGCTCACAAATTAGATGAACAAATGAAGGCTACAGTAAGTGCAATGAAGGAAAACACACAGGGAACCAATAGAGATGGGAGGAAAACTAGGACTCAAATCAATGGAGTGGACAAGAAGGAAGAAAGAAACAAACAGAAAAGAAGGAAGAAATAATAATTCAAAAAAATGAGGAGAGGCTTAGGAACCTCCAGGACATCTTTAAGCATCCCAACATCCAAATTATAGGGGTACCAGAAGGAGAAGAGGAAGAACAACAAGTGGAAAACTTATTTGAACAAATAATAAAGGAGAACTTCCCCAATCTGGCAAAGGAAATAGACTTCCAGGAAGTCCAGGAAGCTCAGAGAGTCCCAAAGAAGTTGAACCCAAGGAAGAACACACCAAGGCACATCATCATTATATTAGCCAAGATTCAAATGAAGGAGAGAATTCTAGAAGCAGCAAGGGATAAGGGGACAGTTACCTACAAAGGAGTTCCCATCAGACTGTCAGCTGATTTCTCAAAAGAGACCTTACAGGCAAGAAGGGGCTGGAAAGAGGTATTCCAAGTCATGAAAGGCAAGGACCTACACCCAAGATTGCTCTATCCAGCAAAGCTGTCATTTAGAATGGGAGGGCAGATAAAGTGCTTCTCAGATAAGGTCAAGTTAAAGGAGTTCATCATCACCAAGCCCTTATTATATGAAATGTTAAAGGGACTTATCTAAGAAAAAGAAGATAAAAAATAGGACAGTAAAGAGGCAGCAAACTCACAGATATTAACAACCACACCTAAAACAAAAGCAAACTAAGCAAACAAGTAGAACAGGAGCAGAACCACATAAATGGAGATCACATGGAGGGTTAGCAACAGGGGAGTGGGAGGAGGAGAGAGAGGGAAAAGGTACAGAGAATAAGTAGCATAGATGGTGGGTAGAAAATAGACAGGGGGAGGGCAAGAATTGTGTGAGAAATGTAGAAGCTAAAGAACTTATGACACATATACATGAACTAAAGTGGGGGAATGTGGGTGGGAGGGGTGTGCAGGGTGGAGGGGAATGATGGGGGAGAACAGGACAACTCTAATAGCATAATCAATAAAATATATTGAAAAAAACATACATACTTTAATTTAAAAATACTTTATTGCTTAAAAAAAGCTAATCATTATCTCAGTCTTCACTGAGTCATAATCTTCTTTGCTGGTGGAAGGACTTGCTTCAGCATTGATGGCTGCTGACTGATCAGGCTGGTGGTTGCTGAAGGTTGGCTGGTTGTGGCAGTTTCTTAAAATATGTGAAAAAATTTTTGCCACATAGATTGACTCTTCCTCTTATTAATGACTTCTCTGTAGTGTGCAATGCTGTTTGATAGCATTGTACACACAGTATAACGTCTTTCAAAAGTGTAATCAATCCCGTCAAAATCAGATGCTTCTTTAAAAATGAAGATTTTGTAAAACTGTAAGTCCTTGTTGTCATCTCAGCAGTCTTCACAGCATGTTCAGCAGAAGTAGGTTCTATTGCAAGAAACCCCTTTCTTTGCTCATTCATAGGAAGGAACTCCTCATTCATTACAGTTTTACCGTGAGACTGCAGCAGTTCAGTCCCATCTTCAGCCTCTACTTCTAATTCTCATTCTCTTGCAATATCCACAGTATCTGTAGTTACTTCCTTCACTGAAGGCTGAAACCCCTCAGAGTCATCCATGAGGGCTATAATTGCTTCTTACAAACTCCTGTTAATGTTGATATTTTGGCTTCTTCCCATGAATCCTGAATGTTCTTAATGACATCTAGAATGGTTAATCCTTTCCAGAAGATTTTCAATTGGCTTTGCCCAGATCCATCAGAGGAATCACTATCTATGGCAGCTGTAGCCTTCCTTAGAAAATGTAGTTCTTAAATAATAAGACTTGAAAGTTGAAATTACTCCTTGATCCATGGGCTGCAGAGGGGATGTTGTGTGGGCAGGCATGACAACAGCAGTAACCTCATTGTACATCCCTGTGAGAGCTCTTGGTCAACCAGGTGTGTTGTCAATAAGTGGTGATGTTTTGAAAGGCTTTTTTCTGAGTAGTTCTCAACAGTGGGCTTCAAACATTCAGTGAACCAACCATGTTGTAAACAGATGTGCTGTCATTCAGGCTTTGTTGTTCTATTTATGGAGCAGAGGCAGAGTAGATTTAGCCTAATTCTGAAGGGCCCTAGGATTTCCCATATGGTAAATGAGCACTGGCTTCAACTTAAAGTTAACAGGTGCATTAGCCCCTAACAGGAGAGTCAGCCTGTCCGTTGATGCTTTGAAGCCAAGCACTGTCTTCTTCTCACTAGCTCTGGAAGCCCTAGATGGCATCTTTTTCCAATGTAAGGCTGTTTAATTTACATTTAAAAAGCCATTGTTTAGTGTAGCTACCTTCATTAATTGTCCTAGCTAGATCTTCTGGATAATTTGCTGCAGCTTCTATGTCAGCACTTGCTGCCTCACCTTGTACTTTGTTATGGAGTTAGCTTTCCTTAAACCTATTGAATCAACCTCTCCTAGCTTCACACTTTCCTTCCACAGCTATATGACTTCTCTCAGCCTTCACAGGATTGAAGAGGGTTAGTGTATTGCCCTGTGTTAGGCTTTGGCTTAAGGAAATTTTGTGGCTGGTTGGAGCATCTATCCAGACTGCTAAAGCTTTACGCTGTATCAGTAATAAGGCTGTTTTGCTTTCTAATCATTTGCGTGTTCACTGGGGCAACATTTTATTTAATTCCCTTCAAGAACTTTTTTTCTTTGCATCCACAGTTTGGCTAACTCTTTGGCTCAAGAAGCCTAGCTTTCAGTCTGTCTCAGCTTTCAGCATTCTTTCCTCACTAAGTGCGATCATTTTTAGCTTTTGATTTGGAGTGAGGGATATGTGACTCTTCCTTTTAGTTGAACACTTACAGGCTACTGTGGGGGTATTAATTGGACTAATTTAAATATTTTTGGGTGTGAGGGAATAAGAAAGCCTGAGGAGAGGGAGAGATGGAGAAACAACCAGTGTGCGGAGCAATCACCAAAAAAATATTTATCAGTTAAGTTCACTGTCTTATATGGGCACAGTTTGTGGTGCACCTGAACAATTACAATAGTAACATCAATGGTCACTGATCACAGATCACCATAGCAAATATAATATGATGAGAAAGATTGAAATATTGCAAGAATTAACAAAATGGGCTACATAGACATGAAGTGAGTCAGTGCTGTTGGAAAATAGCTCACGTAGACTTGCTCATTGCAAAGGTTGCTATGAATCTTCAATTTTTAAAACAGCGATATCAGGGAATCACTAAAACATATTATGCTTGTAGTCTGCTAAGTGATCTTGCTTCTCACCATTTGATTTTCCACATTACTGCCAGAGTAATCTTTCTAATGCAAAACTATGACTGGTGCATGCTTACAGAATTAAAACTCTTGAAAAATAATCATGTTGATTTTTCTCCAAATAATATTCAGAATCATAGTCTTCTTCATACCCAGTGCCCTACATTAGCCCTGCTTCAGATATCTGGTGGAAAGAGGTAAAGTTCATCAAATGAAAAACTTCTGTACAGTGAAGAAAACCATCATCAACAAAAAAAGACAACCTACTAAGTGGCACAATTTATGTACAAATGGTGTATCTGATTAGAAGTTGATATCCAAAATATATAAGGAACTCACATAACCCAATAACAACAAAAAATTAAATAATCCAATCAAAAAACCAGGAGAGAACATGACAAGACACTTCTTCAAAGACATACAGATGACCAAAACTCATGTGAAAAGATGCTCAGCATCATTAGTCATCAAAGAAATACAAATCAAAACCACAATAAGATACCACCTAGCACTAGTCATAAAGGCTATTATTAAAAAAGCCAACAAATAACAAGTGTTGGCAAGGATATAGAGAAACTGGGACCCTGCTGCACTCTTAATGAGACTGCAAATTGATGCAGCCACTGTGCAAAATAGTATAGTGATTCCTCAAAAAATAAAAATGGACCTGCCTTATGAACCTGTAATCCCATTTGAGTATTTATCTGAAGAAAATGGGAACGCTAATTCTAATAGTATATGGACCCCATGTTTACTGCAGCATTATTTATAATAGTCAATATATAGAAGCAACCTAGGGGTTCATCGATAGATAAATGGATAAAAAAGATATGGTTCTTACATATACAATGGGGTATTATGCAGTGATAAAAAGAACAAAATCCTACAATTTGCAACAAGATGATTGGACCTAGAAGGTATTATTCTAAGTGAAATAAGTCAGACAGGAGAATACAAATACTTCATGATTTCACTTGTATGTGGAATTTAAAAAAAAACAATATAAATGAAAAAATAAAACAAAACAAAAACATACTCATAGAAACAAAAAACAAACTGATTGTTGCCAGAGAGAAAGGGGTGACAGGACGTGTTAAAATGGTGAAGAGGAATGTAGTTGACAATAGTGTAATAACTTTGTATGGTGACAGATGGTTACCAGAAGACAGTGTGGTGAGCACATTATAAGGTTTGTAAATGTCAGCCCTGGCCAGTGTGGCTCAGTGGATTGAGCACTGGCCTGCAAACTGAAGGGTCACTGGTTCAATTCCCAGTCAGGGCATATCCCTGGGTTGTGGGCCAGATCCCCAGTAGGGGCACACGAGAGGCAACCACACATTGATGTTTCTCTTCCTCCCTTCCCCTCTCTAAAAATCAATAAATAAAATATTTTAAAAAACAAAAAAGGCATATAAATGTCAATCACTATGTGGTACACCTGAAACTAATCTAATACCAATCATACTTTAATAAAAAGGAAACAAAATGCCATTATATTTACTGTTTTGAAAAGCAAAATTTAATTACTACATTTATGTAATTTAGACCTCATTTTTCACCAGCAAAACTGGTTTCCTCAACCCTCAAACATCCTTGTGCATTTCTACTTCTGGCACTTTTTCTGTCCTAGTAACAAAGCCAGATCTTTTTACCCTGCTCACTACTGCTTCATTACTTTCTTTGTCTTCAAGTCTAATTTTGTATTCCTTCTCCTCTATGAATTTTTCTGTGGAAGAACCAATGCATAAGATTTTCTTCCTTTGCAAACTCTTACAGCATCCAATAGGATATTACTGTGTAAAATCTATGGTAAGGAACAGGGAGGTTATTGCAAGTGGGGTATTACTAGGGAGGCCGGAATGTTCAAGATATTTTAAAGGGCAAACAAGTAAGCATTTATAACTTGAGTAACAGATTGATGTAAGGTAGTGCTGAGTGATAAATTTAGAATGAGATGAAGCTGTTTTGTGGGAACCTTTAATATCAAGCCAAGGAGTCTCTTGTTTCTGTGAATTTGTAAGATAGACTTGTTTACACTCAGTAATTTAACATCATGTATATTTTATTAAAAATAGTTATTCTCCAAGGAGGGCATACAGAGGATCCAGAGATACATGAAAAGATGCTCAATATCGCTAGCTATCAGAGAGATGCAAATTAAAACCACAATGAGATACCACTTCACACCAGTCAGAATGGCCATCATAAACAAAGCAACAAACAAGTGTTGGAGAGGTTGTGGAGAAAAGGGGACCCTAGTGCACTGTTGGTGGGATTGCAGACTGGTACAACCACTGTGGAAAACAGTATGGAATTTTCTCAGAAAACTAAAAATGGGTCTACCTTTTGGCCCAGCAATTCCATTGCTAGGATTATATCCTAGGAACCCTGAAACACCAATCCAAAAGAACCTATGCATCCCAATGTTCATAGCAGCACAATTTACAATACCCAAGTGTTGGAAGCAACCTAGGTACCCATCAGTAAATGAATGGATCAAAAAACTATGGTACATTTCCACAATGGAATTCTATGCAGCAGAAAGAAAGAAGGAGCTCCTGCCCTTCACAACAGCATGGATGGAACTGGAGAACATTTTACTAAGCAAAATAAGCCAGGTGGTAAAAGACAAAAACCATATGATGTCACCTTTAACAGGAACCTAATCAACAAAACAAACAAACAAGCATAATATAACCAAAGACACTGAAATTGAGGACAGGCTGACAGTCACTAGAGGGGAGAGGGGAGGGAATTTCAGCAGAAAAGGGGAAGGGTTTAGAGCAACAAGTATAAAGGACTCATGGACAACAACTAGGGGGGTGGAAATGGGAGGGAGGTGGGGGGTGGTTGGCTTGGATGGGAATAAAAGGCAGAAAACTGTACAAGAACAACAATTAAAATACAATTAAAGAAAAGAAAAAACAAAAACAAAAAGAAATTTCCCAAAACAGAAAAAAAAAGTTATTTGGGAATTATTCGTCAGTGGATGGTTTTCCTTCCCCTTGTCAAATAATGAGAAGGTTTATTAATCCAGATTTTTATTTTGTTGATTAGGTTCCACTTAAAGGAAGACCATATGGTATTTGTCCCTCACAGCCTGACTTATTTCACTTAGCATAATGCTCTCCAGTTCCATCCATGCTGTTGTGAAGGATAGGAGCTCTTTCTTTCATTCTGCTGCATAGAATTCCATTGTGTAAATGTACCATGCTTTTGATCCATTCATTTACTGATGGGCACCTAGGTTGCTTCCAGCTCTTGGCTATTGTAAATGGTGCTGCTATGAACACTGGGGTGCATAGGTTCTTATGTACAAAACAAACAAGGAAGCAAAATATAACTAGAGTCATTGAAATTAAGAACAATCTGACAGTAACCAGAGGGGAGGTAAGAGGGGATAATGGAGGGGAATGGGGTAGGGTTTTCAGGAACAACTATAAAGGACACATGGACAAAACCAAGAGGGGATGGAATCAGGGGAGTGAGGTGAGGATGGGTGGGATGGTGGGGAGTGGAGGGGGGTAAATGCAGACAGATGTATTTGAACAATAATAAAATACTTTTTTTTAAAGAAAAAAATATTAGTTTATAAAAAAATGGAATCTGCCTGGCTGATGTAGCTCAGTGGATTGAGCACAGACTGCAAACCAAAGGGTTGCTGGTTCAATTTCCAGTCAGGGCACACACCTGGTTTGCAGACTGAGTCCCTAGCAGGGGCCACTTGAGAGGCAACCACACACTGATATTTCTCTCCCTCTCTTCTTTCCTTCTGCTCTCTCTAAAAAAGTAAATAAATAAATAAAACCTTTAAAAAAAGAATGGAATCTGAGAAATAACTACTTTTAAATAAATGTCACCATAGAGATGATGTAAATGTGTTCAAAGAAGTTTTAAAATGTATCTACATTGTCAGAATGAAAGAAAATAGGTACAGCTGGAAAAAAATCCAGATTTTTAATATCCTCACCCAAGAACATGTTTATTCATTTTAGGGAGAGGGGAAGGGAGAGAGAGACAGAGACATTGATATGCGAGAGAAATACTGATCAGATGCCTCCTGTATGCACCCTGATGAGGATTGAATCCATGTCCTAGGTATGTGCCCTCACTGGGAATCAAACCTGAGCCTGTGACCTTTGGGTGCACTGGATGATGCTCCAACCAACTGAGCCAAGCAGTCAGGGCAGTCCAGATTTGAAGAAGTAGAGAGTAGATGGAAAGGCATCTGGTTTGTGTGTTAGGATAGGTAAAGTTATGGAGGCTAAAATGCACAAAGATGTTTGAGGGATTGGAATGTTTGATAGAATGAGAACTTATTATGTTTAGTTTAGCTTTATTTATTACTGTAGTTTTTGTTTCTCATATGAATCATTGTGGACTAATACTATCTTTAGTGTCACACATTTATACATGTTGAAAGTGAAAAATGGTATAAGATTAAGTACTGCAATATACCTGATGAGGTGGTGTTTAAAATAACGAGACTTCAAACAAGCATAATATAACCAAAGACACTGAAATTGAGAACAAGAGAGGAGAGGGATAGGAATATCCAGGGAAAAGGGGAAGGGATTAGAGGAACAAGTATGAAAGACACATGGACAAAAGCTGGGGGGGGGTGGAAATGGAAGGGAGCTGGGGAGGGCTGGGGCGGAGGGACGGGATGGGAGTAGAAAACAGAAGACTGTATAAGAACAACAATTAAAATAAAATTTAAAAAAATTCAAAATCTAAAAAAAAATAAATAAATAAAATAACAAGACTTCAAAGCTGTGACCTTTTGTTGAAATAGTCATTTTCATTAAATAAATCTTTTGTATTTTTATTTAAAGTCCCAATGATTTCAGTAAATATAACAATATGTTATACATAGTTACCTTATTCAGTAAAGCCAGGGCATGGGTGAGACCATGTTACAAGTTGGTTCTTTCAATATTTCTGACAGTAGTTTCTTGATGTGGCAGGGGCTCAGTCAGGCAGGAGCCACGCAAAACCATTACATTGTGAGTTACCACCTTCAGGTAGAAACCAGTGAGAAGGAATTTGGAAACCTAAATAAAGATAGTGTTGGCTTAAGGACCAACAAAATTAGATGGGGTGTATGGTTGGAGATCGGGAGAGGTGGTTTTATAAAAGTATCTGGATTAAATGGCGAATTACATAGCATATCAGCAATTTTAGAATAACAGTTTTTTTTCACTTGTAAATTTTATTTTATCCCTCAATTACAGTTGATGTTCAATATTATTTTTTCCACATTTTTTATTGCTCAACTACAGTTGTCTCCATTTCCCTCTCACCACTCCCCCTGCCCCAGCCATCCCCACCTCCCACCCTTGATCCTGCCCCCTTTGGCTTTGTCCCTGTGTCCTTTATACATGTTCCTGAAAACCCTATATGAGTTTCAGGTGTGCAGCATAGTGGCTAGACAATTATGTAATTTTCAAAGTGATCCCCCTGATATTTCTAGTACCTACCTGGCACTATACATAGTTATTATAATATTATTCACTATATTCCCTGTGATATACTTTATATACCCATGACTCTTTTCTAACTACCAATTTATACTCCTTAATCTTTTGTCACCCAGGCTGCCAACTGCCCTGCCGTCTGGCAACCATCAGTCCGCCTTCTATATTTATGAGTAAGTTTCTGTTTTGTTTATTTTTCTTTAGAGTCCACATATAAGTGAAATCTATATTTGTCTTTGACTTATATCACTTAGAATATTACCCTCTAGGTTCATTCATGTTATCACAAATGATAAGATTTTATTTTTTATGATTGAGTAATATTCCATTATATATATATATATATATATATATATATATATATGTAACATTTCTTTATCCACTCATTTGTCTATTGATGGGCATTTGGGTTGCTCCTCTATTTTGGTTATTGTGAATAATGCTGCAATAAACATAGTGGTGCACATATATTTTCAAATTAGTTTTAAGTTATTTTTTGGATATATACCCACATGTGGAATTGCTGGGTCATAAGGTAGTTTTGTTTTTTATTTTTTTGAGAAAACTTCATATTGATTTCCACAGGAGCTGCACCAATTTGCAATCCCACTAGCAGTGCATAAAGGGTCCCCTTTCTCCACATCCTCACCAGGACTTGTTGTTTGTGGATTTATTGATGGTGGCTATTCTGACAGGTGTGAGGTGGTATCTCATTGTGGTTTTAATTTGCGTTTCTCTGATGATTAGTGACTTCGAGCATCTTTTCATATGTCTATTGGCCCTCTGTATGTCCTCTTTGGAGAAGGGTCTATTCAGGTCCTTTGCCCATTTTGTAATTGGATTGTTTATTTTTTTTGGTGTTGAGTTTTGTAAGTTCTTTATAAATTTTGAGTATTAACTCTTTACCAGATATATCATTGACAAATATCTTCTCTCCAGTGGATTGTATTTTTTAACATCTTATTTATTTATTTATTTATTTATTTATTTATTTATTTATTTATTTATTTTTAGAGAGGGAGAAGAGAGGGAGAAACAGAGGGAGAGAAACATTTATGTGAGAGAGAAACAACTGTGAGTTGCCTCTTGTACGAGTCCCCACTGGGGACCAGGCCCACCTCCCAAGCATGTGCCCTTATTGGAAATTGAACCAGTGACCTTTTGCTTTGTGGACAATGCCTAAGCAACTGAGCCACACTGGCCAGGTTGTATTTTCTTCTATTTTTTAAAAAGATTAAAAAATATTAGTAGAGAAAGGGAGAGAAAAACACAGGGAGAGAAAGATCAATGTGTGTTTACGTCTGGCATGTTCCCACTGGGGATGTGGCCCACAACCCATGTGTGCCCTGACTGGGAATCGAACTGGTGACCCTTGTGTGTATTTTCTAGATAATTCCCTTTTCTGTGCAAATTTTTTTAGCTTGATGTCATGCCATTTGTTTATTTTTTCCTTTGTTTCCCTTGCCAGAAGAGATATAGCAGAAAAAAAAATTACTAAAATAAATGGTCAAGATTTTACTGCCTAAGTTTTCTTCTGGGAGTTTTATAGTTTCAAGTTTTACATTTATAACTTTAATCCATTTTCGGTTCATTTTTTTTTTGTATATGGTGTAATAAGGTGGCCCAGTTATATTTTTCCAAGTATCTGCCCAATTTTCCCAACACTATTTATTGAATAGACTGGCTTTACCCCATTATATGTTCTTGTCTCCTTTGTCAAATATTAATTGAACATATAGGCGTGGGTTTGTTTCCAGGCTCTCTGTTCTTTTCCACTAACCTATATGGCTGTTTTTAAAAAAAAATATTTATTTTTATTTTAATTGTTGTTCAAGTATAGTTTTCTGCCTTTTACCTCCATCCCAGCCCACTCCCCAGCCCTCCCCACCTCCCTCCTGTTTTCACCCCCCCATTATTGTCCATCTGTCCTTTATACTTGTTCTGTTGTTTTGATTACTATGACCTTGTAGTATAGTTTGATATCAGGTAGTGTGATTCTTCCAATTTTGTTCTTCTTTCTCAACATTGCTGTGACTCTTTGGGCTCTTTCATGGTTCCATATAAATTTTTGGACTATTTGTGCTAGTTCTGTGAGATTGTGCCATTGTTATTTTCATAGCAATTGCACTGAATCTAGATTGCTTTGGGTATTATGGACATTTTAATAATGTTAATTCTTGTCCATGAGCGTAGTATGTGTTCCAATTTATTTGTATCTTCTTCAATTTCTCTCTTCAGGGTTTTTACTTTTCTGAGTACAGGTCTTTTACCTCCTTGTCCAAGTGCTGGAAGCAACCTAAGTGCCCATCAGATAATGAGTGGATCAAAAAACTATGGTACATTTACATAATGGAATACTACACAGCAGAAGGAAAGAAGGAATTCCTACCCTTTGAGACAGCATGGATGGAACTGGAGAGCATTATGCTAAGTGAAATAAGACAAGCAGTGAGGGACAAATACCACATGATCTCACCTTTAAGTGAAACCTAATCAACAAAACAAGCAAGCAAATAGAACCAGAGACATTGAAATTAAGAACAAACTGACAGTAACCAGAGAGGAGTGGGGAGGGGGATAATAGGGGATAATAGGGGAAAGACTATCAAGGAACATGTATAAAGGACCCATGGACAAAGCCAAAGGGGGTAGGTTCGAGGGTGGGAGGCAGGAAAATGTAGACAACTGTACTTGAACAACAGCAACAACAAAAAAAAATGAATTTATTCATATGTATTTTATTTTTTGATGGAATTGTAAATGGGATTGATTTCTTAGTTTCTCTTTTTGATAGTTTATTATTGGTATATAAATATGTAACCAGTGTCTGGATATTTAATTTTGTATCCTGCTACTTTACTGAATTCTTTTATCAGTTCTGGTAGTTTTTTGGTGGAATGTTTAGGGTTCTCTGCATACAGTATCATGTCATTTGTAAATAATGACAGTTTTACTTCTTCCTTTCAAATTTGGAAGCTTTTTTATTTCTTCTTTTTGTGTGATTTCTGTGGCTTGGACTTCTAGTATTGTGTTGAGTAAGAGGTGAAAGTAGACATCCCTGTGTTGTTCCTGATCCGAGGGGAAATGCTTTTAGTTCTTCCCCATTGAATGTGACGTTAGCTATAGGCTTGTTATCATATATGGCCTATATTATAATGAGATATGTTCCCTCTATTCCCACTTTGATGAGAGTTTTTTATCGTAAATGGATACTGGATTTTCTCAAAAGTTTTTTTATTAATCTATTGATATGATCATATGATATTTATACTTTGTTTGCTTTATGTGGTATATCATGTTAATTCATTTGACAATATTGTATCAACCATGCATCCCAGGAGTGAATTCCCCTTAATCATGATGGATGATCTTTTTAATGTATTGCTGGGAGTGGTGTTATAATATTTTGTTGAGGATTTTTGCATGTATGTTCATCAGGGTTATTGGCCTATTATTTTCCTTGTAGTGTTTTGGTATTAAGAAAATACTGGCGTCATAAAATGAGATAGGGAGGCTTTCTTCCTCTTGAATTCTTTGGAATAGATTGAGAAGGGTAACTTTTAATATTTCTTTGAATGTTTGGTAAAATTCATTTGTGAAGCCATCCAGTGTCGGACTTCGGTTTGTTGGGAATTTTTTGACTATGGCTTTGATTTTATCAGTTGTAATCTGTCTGTTTAGATTTCCTGTTTCTTCTTTTTAAAAAAGTTTTTATTTATATATTTTTAGAGAGAGAGGGAGGGAGAGAGAAAGAGAGGGAGAGAAACAACTTACATGCCCCTACTGGGGACCTGGCCTGCAACCCAGGCATGTGCCCTGACTGGGAATTGAACCAGCAACCCTTTGATTCACAGGCCGACACTCAGTCCACTGAGCTACAACAGCCAGGCCTCCTGTTTCTTGTTGATTCAGTTTGGAAGATTATATGTTTTTAGGAATTTATCCATTTCTTCCAGATTGCCCATTTAATTGGCACATAGTAGTTTGTAATATTTTAAATAATCTTGTATTTCTGTGATGTTCTTACTTCTCCTCTTTGAATTTTGACCTTATGTTTGGGTCCTCTTTTTTCTTTATGAATCTGGTTAAAGTCTTATCAATCTTGTTTGTTTTATCAAGGAACCAGCACTTGGTTTCATTAATCTTTTTGTATTGCGTTTCAGACTCTATTTCACTTATTTCTGACCTGAACTTTATTATTTACTTTGTTTTACTCATTTTGGGCTTTGTTGTTCTTTTTTTTGTTGTTGTTGTTCCTTTAGGTGTAAGGTTAGATTGTTTATTTGAGATTTTTCTTGTTTTATGATTTAGGACTGTAATGCTATGGATTTCCCTCCTAGGACTGCTTTTGTTGTATTGCATAAATTTTGGGTTGTTGGGTTCCCATTTTCATTTGCCTGTAGATATATTTTTATTTCTTCATTAATATCACTGTTAATTCATTTATTGTTTAGTACCACCTTATTTAGCCTCCATGCATTTGTGTGTTTCTTCATTTTTTTCTTATGACTGATTTCTTGTTAGATACTATTGTTGTCAGATGATGCTTGATATGATGTCAATTTATTTAGACTTGTTTTGTGTCACAATATGTAGTTTATTCTAGAAAAGTTTCCATGTGCACTTGAAAATAATGTATATTCTACCACTTTGGGGTGAAATGCTCTGAATATATCATTTAAGTTCATTTGATCTGGGGTGCCATTTAAGGCTGCTCTTTCCTTGATTTTCTGACTGGAAGATCTATCCATTGAAGTCAATGGGGTGGTAAAATCCCATCCTATGACTGTATTACTGTCCACCTCTCCCTTTATGTTCATCAAGATTTGTTTTATATATTTAGGTGCTCTTATGTTGAGTGCATAAATGTTACAAGGGTTATATCATGTTGGATCCATCTCGTTAGAATTATGTAGTGTCCTCCTTTGTTTCTTGTTATAGCCTTTTTTTTTTTGAAGTCTATTTTGTCAAATATAAGTGTTGCTACCCCAGCTTATTTTTTTTATTCCATTTGCATGGAATATGTGGGCCTCCTGCCACATGGCCGCAGACCTTTGTGATGGGGTGGGGTCTCAGGAAGTCTTCAGGGGTGGGGGCAACAGAGTTTTTCAGGCCCAAAGCGACCAAGATTTGGCTGTGTCAAAGGAGGACTCTGCACCAGTGGTATAATGTGAATGAAAACTCGTACTTGCTCCAGAGACACACCCCTCAATCCCTGAGCCTCCCTAGGTCCAACCACACCTCCACACCATGGGCCAGCAGCTGATTTCTCTGTAGCGCATGAGCTCTGAAGGGTAGGATGACATGAAGTCCAGAGGGTGGGGCCATTGCATTCCCCAGGATGCCACATGGAGGGGAATGCTTCACCTAAAAACGGGTGTCTGTGGGCAGTGTGGGAAAAGGACTCAGCATAGGGACCCTGGTGTTTGTTCCTTCAGCTCTGTCCTCAGATCTGCAGAATCCAGCCTGTCCTCACATAAGTGTAGTTTGCTCTGAGCTGCCCTCCCTCAGCTGGAATTTAAAGTAGTTGAGAACAATATTTCCTGCACTGGCCCTTTAAGAGGGCACCTGGGTTTCTAGCAGACTCCTGTCTCGCCCTGGCAGATGAAATCCTTGCTGATTTTCACAGCCAGATGTTATGTCTGCTTCTCTTCCTGGCTCTGGTGCTCTGGGCTGGGGTGCCCAGCATGGGGTTCAGACCCCATGCTCCTCAGGGGGGAGCTTTGCATCTCAGATATCCCGTATATCAGTTGCCATATCTGGGTGCAGGGCCAGCTGTTTTCATGGCTCCACCCTTCCTACGAGTCTCAATGTGCCTTCTTCCTTAAGCTGTTGGTTATAATACTTCTGTTTAGCTAGTCCTCAGCTGGTTATTAAGGTTGATTACTTTAGATTTTAGTTGTCTCTCCAGTGTGGTCCTGGGAAGAGGTGCGTGTAACTTCACCTACTCCGCTGCCATCTTGCCTTTCTCCTCAATGGGTTTTTGAAAGGAATCATATCAAACAGCCACATGGACAATTGGAAGCCACACTCTAGTTTTCCCTTTTATTATTTATTTTCTGGACACAGAAATTAGCCATAATGACTGAGAAGGGCATATAACCCAAGATGAAAACTAGCTTTTATTAAAATAATCTAGAAATGAGAGTAGCATCTTGCTGGTGAGAACGGAAAATAATATAGTCCCTTTGGAAGACAGTTTGGCAGTTTATTGCAAATTTAAACAGTTTTATCATGAAATCCAGTAATCTCACTCCGTGGTATTTACCCATACGAGTTGAAAGCTCACAAAAACCTACACACAGGTATTTATAGCAACCTTATTCAAAATTGCCAATATTTGAAAGCAACCAAAATATCCTTCAGTAGGTAAATTGATAAACCAACTGTAATACATCCTGATAACAGAACATTATTCAGTGATAAAAAATAAATGTTATCAGCCACAAAAATAAGTTAGGGAAATTTAAATGCATATTCCTAAAGGAAAGCAGTTATTCTAAGAGGCTAGATACTGTACTGTTGAGATGGTACAAATGGGTTCAGGGTGAGTGAGAGACAGCTAAGTAAGTGGAGCACAAGAGATTTGTAAGGCAGGAAAACTGTTCTCTATGATGCTGTTCGGTGAACACATGGTATTGTGCACATGCCCGGACCGTAGTGCTGTACACTACAGAGTAAACCCTGATGTAAACCATGAACTCTTGTTAATGCATTGATGCTTGTTAATCAGCTTTAAAACATATATCACAGTAATGCAAGATATTCATAATAACAGAAACTGTGTGTTGGGGGAGTATTTCGAAATTCTGTACTGTTTTCTCAATTTTTCTGTTAAACTGAAACTGCTCTGAATAATGAAGTATAATAATTAAAAAAACCTCGAAATGTAAAATCTGTAGGGGAATCTTTATTATATATTTTTTCAAGGTCATGTAAAGGAGTAGTTGGCCTTATTTTAGTTTTGGACTGCCTTTTGAGGCACTATACCAATTCTGACCCCCAAAGAAAAACATTTATTTATTAATCCATAAAGAAATTGAATTCCATAGTAGTCATTAAGTGAAGCAGTATGAACAGGAATGTGATAAAGCCTCACCTATGTAAACTAATTGGAGGATAGAGGTAGGAAGTATGAATGATAGAATATTTTAAACCTAAATTAATTTATGACATTCAAATATTTATGGTAACTGAAACTAGACTGGCTATTGTATAGTCGAGGTCCTTGGGGGGACCACACTGAGAATAGACTTTCCTGTCTGTTTCCTTTTGTTCATGTATTTTTTTCTCAGCCTGGAATGTCCTTGTATCCACCTACCAAAAGCTTATTCATTCTTTGAATGAACATTCTTCTGTATTGATTTACAGCTATTTGAGTTCATATCTGCCAAATACTTGGAGGCAGAGACCAGCACCTAATCATCTCTATAATAGTCGCATCACTTTGTGCTATGCTTTGTACACTAAAAATATCTTAACATGCCTGATAAGTACATTTATTAACAATTATTGATGTAGACCATAATGGAGTTTTTCAATAGTTGTTTCCTTTTGAGTTCAGGGGTGAAAGGAATCCAAGTGTGTTATAAAGGATTCCCTGAATGTGACCCTCTAAATATAGATCTTAGAGACAATTGCGTTCAACACTTTCATTTTTTTAAAGGCGTTTATTGAGATATAATTTACATAACATTAATGTTTACCTGTTTAAAGTGGGTAATTCAGTGGTTTTTAGTATATTCAAAGAGTAGTGTAACTATCACAGTAATCTAAATTTAAAACATTGTTATTATCTTTCAAGAAGTATTTTTATAATCAATAGGTTTTTACAGCTTTATTGAAGTATAATTGCTCTACAAAACTGCAAAAGTTTAATGAGTATAATTCGATGAGTTTGGACTTATGCATATACTCATGAAACTATCACCACAAAATCAAGACGATAAACATATCCACTACCTCCAAATTTTATTTGTGCTTCTTTTTTTGTGGTAACAATACTTACCTAAGATCTACCCTCTTAACAAGTTTTTAAGTACACAGTACTGTATCTTTATTGTTAACTAGAAGCAAAACTTCGTACATCAGATCTCTAGAACATATTCATCTTTAACCAAAATTTTATGCCCATAGAAAAACAACTCCTATTTCCCCTACCACGCCAGTCCCTGGAAACCACTATTCCATTCTCTGCTTCTGTGAGTTAGAATACTTCGGATACTTCACATAAGTAGATTCACACAGTATTTGTTGTCATGTGATTGGCTTATTTCAGTTGACATAATGTCTTCCAGGTTCATCCAGTTGGTGCAAGTGGTAGGATTTCCTTTTTTGTAAAAGGGCTATATATATTTTAATAGATATATTTATGTATTTCACATTTCCTTTTTTACCCATTCATTTGGTAATGACATTTTGATTATTTCCATATCTTGGCTATTGTAAATAGTGATGAAATAAACATAGAATGCAGATATCAATTTGAGATCCTGATTTCAATTCTTTTGGATATATACCCAGACATGGGATTGCTGGATCATATAGAAATATATTTTTAATTATTTTGAGGAAATTCCATACAGTTCCCACAAACAATGTACAGTTGTTCCAATTTCTCAACATACTCTTTAATACTTTCTTTTTAAATAATGGCCATCCTACTAGGTATGAGGAGGTATCTCATTGTGGTTTTGACTTGTATTTCCTAGATAATTAGTGATGTTGAGCACCTTTTCTTGAGCTTATTGGCCATTTACTTTCTTTTGGATAAATGTGTATTCCAAATATTTGTCCATTTAAAAAAATATGTATTTATTTTTTAATTTTATTTACTTATTTTTAAAGAGAGGGAAAGGGAAGGAAAAAGAGAGGAAGAGAAACATCAATGTGTGCTTGCCTCTCACACACCCCCTACTGGGAACCTGGCCTGCAACCCAGGCCTGAGCCTTGACCGGGAATCGAACCAGTCACCTTTTGGTTTGCAGGCTGGTGTTCAATCCACTAAGCCACACCAGTCAGGGCAATTTTTAGGTACTTTCTTAGTAGTTACTCTTGGTTTTCCAATATTTAGGTTAATTTATCAAAATATGCTTCAGATTTATACTAAAGTAATGCCAACACACTTGCATTTTCATGTGGTCTACTTTAGGGTTTTTTGGCGTGTATGATGTGAAGTAGAGGTCCAAAACAATTCTTTTGATTGTTTATATCCCTTTGGTCCAGTGCCGTTTGTGGAAAGACTATTCTTTTTAAAAAGATTTTATTTATTTAATTATTTTTAGAGCGAGGAGAAGGGAGGGAGAAAGAGAGGGAGAGAAACACCAATGTGCAAGAGATACATCAATCGGTTGCCTCTTGCACGCCCCCAACTGGGAACCTGGGCCACAACCCAGGTATGTGCCCCAACTGGGAATCAAACCAGCAACCTTTTGGTTCACAGGCTGGCATTCAATCTGCTGAGACACACCAGCCAGGGCTATTGTTTCCCATTTAATTGTTTTAGGGCCCTTGTCAACTATCAATTGACATAAAAGTGTGGGTTTGTTTCTGGACTCTCACCTTTATTCTTTTCATCTATATACCTGTCTATCCTTATGCCAGTTATAAACAATCTTGATTACTGTAACTTTATAGTAAGTTTTGATGTTGGTTAAGTGTGAGTCTACCAACTTTCTTCTTTTTTTAAATTTTTTTAAAGATTATTTTGATTATTCTGGGTCTCTTTCTTTCCCATATGAATTGTTGCTTGTCATTTTCTGCAAAGAACTTGGCTGGGATATTGATAGGTAATGTACGAATCTATAGATCAATTGGAGGAGTACTTCTTTTCTAAAAATATTATGTTATCCAATCCATAAACATAGGCTGTCATTCCATTGTTCATACATTTGTAAATTTTTTCAATAACACTTTTTTAATTTTCAATGCACTTTATTAGTGTCTAATAATTATTATTTTGTTATCATTATCATTATTTTATTATTTTATTATCATTATATTTTATCAATTATTTTATTATCATTATAGTTACTTTGGATTTAGATTGTTCTTCTTTTTCAGTGTCTTAGGGTGAAAAGCTAAGACATTGTTTTGAGATTTTTATTCTTTTTAAAACATAGTTGTATTCAACTATAAATTGCCCTCTATGAACTGCTTTTGTTGCACCACAGAAGTTTAGGTTATGTTGTGTTTTCATGATTGTTCATCCTAAACTATTTTGTCTTTTCCCTTATGATTATTCCTCTGAGATCAGATGGGATCAGGCACGTTCAGGATGGTATGGCCTTAGACTTAGGATTCTTCTTTTACCCACTAGTATTTAGAAATACATATTATTTCACCTTCAAAAGTCACAATTTCTTTCTGTTGATGGTCTCTAATTCCATTGAGGGCTGTCAACATATTTCATATGATTTTAATCTTGTGCAATCTATTGACGTTTTATGCTCTGTATATGGCCTATGCTGTAGAATACTCCACATGCACCTGAAAAGAGTGTATACTCTGCTGGTGTCGTAAAATGTGTAGTGGAACTATTCTATTAGGTCTAGTTGGTGCATAGTGTTTTTTGATTATTGTACATCCTTCTTGATCTTCTGTCCGGTCCTCCTATCCATTATTGAAAGCAAGGTACTGATGTCTCCAACCATTACCCTTTTTTTTTCTTTCCCTCTATGTGGGATGGTTGATCTTGAGCCTGCAGGGAGCAAGCTGGCCCCAGACTTCTCCAAGTCCACATTTCTTTGCCTCCAATTCTTACGTGTCCTAAGACAGAGAACTGCAGACATGCCTTCGTAGGAGGTTTCCAACAATTACCCTTTAATTGCATATTTATTCCTTCAGTTATGTAAGTTGATGCTTCATGTGTTTTGTGCCTCTGTATGAGGGTGCATGTATGTTTATAATCATAACAATATTCCTGATAGATTGCCCATTTTATAATTTTTAAATGTCTCTCTTTATCCCTAGTAACAGGTATTTATCTTAAGTCTACTTTGTCTGATGTTAGTATAAGTGCTCTCCTTTTTTTTTTCTTTTTTTTTTTGGTGAGGTATATCTTTTTCTATCCTTTTACTTTCACAGAATTTGTGGTTTTGAATCCAAAGTGTATCCTTCATAGGGAGTCTCTTGCTGGATCTTGTTTTTATAAGTCTCATGATCTGGGGCTTTTGGTTGAATTGTTTAGTCTATCCTATTTAATGCTATTATTGATATGGTTGTAATTTCATATACCATTTTGCTTTTTGTTTTCTATAAGTCTCATGAATATTTTTGTAATACGTTCCTCTTTTACTATCTCTCTTTGTCTTGAGTGACTATTTTCTAGTGTCCTTTTTTGTCGTTTAATGATCTTTATTTTTGAGGTACTTTCTTAGTTGTTACTCTTGGGTTTCCAATATTTAGGTTAACTTGTCAAAATCTACTTCAGATTTATCCTAACGTAAGGCCAACAACACACTTGCATTTTCATATGGTTTTGCTATTAGCTTTGTTGTTATGGATAAGTCACTTTTTCCTTATGCTTTTGAGAGTTAGCCTGTGACTTTAGGCCTCATACTGACATATCCGGATCCAGAGACTTTCAAATCTTGGAATTGTTCAAAAGCCACACATTCTGTTAGTGGGATTTGTCAGCTTCTTTTGAGCAGTTTACATTTCAAAAGGCAGATCTTCTGGAAAGCAGTATGGAGATACCTCAAAAAATTAAAAATGGATCTGCCTTTTGACCCAGTGATTCCACTGCTGGGAATATATCTTAAGAAACCCAAAACACTAATTTGAAAGAATATAAGTACCCCTATGTTCACTGCAGTGTTATTTACAATTGCTAAGATATGGAAGCAGCCCAAATGTAGATGAGTGGATAAAACCACTATGGGACATTTACACAATGGAATACTACTTGGCCATAAAAAAAGAAAATTTTACCCTTTGCTATAGTAGGGATGGACTTGGAGAACATTATGCGAAGTGCAATAAGCCAGTCAGAGAAAGACAAACACCATGTGATTTCACTCATATTTGGAATCTAATGAACAAACTGAACTAACACAGAAAACAGGGAAAGATTCATAAATACAGAGCAGGATGACAGCTATTAGAGGCGGAGGTTAGGGGGTGAAGGGATTGAACATAAAGGAAAAAGGACTTTTGGATAAGGACAACAGGGTGATGATTGCTGGGGAGAGGGGTATATAAGGGGACTACATGGTAATGGAAAAATATAATAAAAATTATATAATTCTAAATAATGATAATTTGGACAGAGTTGAAAGTGCTCTATCAAAATAAAATGTGATTACAATTATTAGTTCAGAAATGATCAGAATTAATGAAGGAATTACTAGCCGTGTGGTTTTGGGCAAATCCTTCACTTTTTGCACCTGATTTTTCTTAAGTATAACATAGGACTTGTGCATACCAGGTAAATAAATATAGGTAAAGCTCTTAGAAGATTACCTGGCATATAATAATGCTCAAGAAAGATTTCTATTGCCATTATTATTATTACTACCTTGACATTTTTCTTACCTATACCAAACTTTCAAGGCTTTTGGGCATTTTACTAAGCTCTTTGATAAAAAATGCTTATTTTCTCTAACTACCAACCTCACCTATAGCAATGGGAACTTGCTACTGTCTAAACCTGTTCAGTTAATGAGAAAGAATTTTCAGTTGCTAGAGAAACAACTAATGGGTGGGTGGGTGATGGTGCTCCAAGTGTAAAGTGTGAGCTAAAAATCGTCCAGGGGCTGTGCTTAAAAAAATGTTTCCTTCCATTTCAGAGATGTAGTGCCTCTGTTTAGAACTGGCTTGGAACCTGACCTAGTGGTCTCTTCCTCCCATTGGAACAAAAGAAGCCTGCATTTAAAAAGAGACGGTAGAATTCAGGATCTCACCTTTCTTTGTTTTCTGACAGGCCTCAATTCATCTGAAAATTAATGCAAAGTTAGCAATTAAATGACTTCCTTTCCTGAACACTACTCAGGTTTATGTGGGTACTATGTTCATTTAGAGAATAGGAGTGTTACCAAAACCCTCAGGCTGACCCTAAGCCATAGGCATAGTTAAAATCCTTTGTTTCCATTTGTACTGTTTCTAAGGAAACTAGCATAGCGCTGAGGCTCTGGCACTTGGGTGAATTCATCCAGTCCTTTGTTATTGCTGGCAGAAAGAAAAATTGATTTGGGTTTGGAGTGTGTAGGTCTGGAGCATCTGGCTATTCTTCTGTAAGTGTGTAAATTCCGTGTTGGAGGTTAGTCGTGTTTCAGTTGCTTTCTTTTCAAACAGATAAAAATGAAACACATACTCCCTCAGGTAGTTCTGAAGGCACTTTTTCAGCTGCAGATTCATTTTCCCCTCAGTGGGAAAGACATCAGAAACTCAATGAAAGCTATTTTTATAGGACTTTTTGGGTTAAGTTTTGTAGCTATTAACTGGCAGTTTGGAGAACACCCTGGAAAAACTTTCATTTTCTCCCTTCCACCTTACAAATATTGGAACGGGCAAAGCTAGAATGTTTGCAGCAAGGAGTGAGGTGAGGGCAAAGGGGGATGGTAGTGGGTAAGATTCAGTACTGTCTTGTTCACGGGACTTTTTTCTTTATTTGTATGCACTCTTTGTTCTAAAATAACACATGATGTGGACTTGTTTGTAAACGGATGAAATGATACGTTTTTGCAGCTGAGAATTTAAGAAAAGTGGCTGTGCTGCTTTGCTTAGACAAGAGAGAAGGTCAGGGACAGGAGGTTTTGTGATCACTATTAATGGTAATTTCATATTAAGCAGATATGGAGTTTGCAGGTGGGAGAGACTGACAATCAAATGGTCACACAAATGAAAGAATTCACACCAGCACATAAAATTATACCTGTGATAAATGTATTGAAGGGCGATGCTATAAGAATATATAATAAACAGCTATGACCTAAAATTGAGGTTAAGGCATGATTACTGGGATAATTTCTGAAGGAAGATTAAGAGTTACCTTGGTGAAGGGGAGGCTATGGAGCAGAAGAGTGCTCCAGGCAGGGGGAATAGCATATGGAAACGTCCATGGGTAATATCTTATAGGAAGGTGCAAGTGGGTCAGGGAGGCTGGAGCTCAGAAACAGGAGAAGTGATGCTAAAAGGACCTGTGACTGAGTGATATGGGAAAAGATCTGGGAGTCATTTGTGAGATTCATCAGAAAGGTACTTGAGGACTTTAGAGAGAAATTAAGACAGACAAATGGGAAGACTTAGAGCTCTTAAGCCAAAGAGGAGAAAGTGAGCTGGTCACACAAACAGACACTGACCGTGATTATAGGTCGACTTCAACCACTACAGTGCATTCAGTTGCAATGATTGAGCGCTCCCCTCTAAAGCTCTTTTCCTTGCACTTTGTTTTTCTCACAAACCGGCTTCCTTTTCACCTTATCTCACTTCATACCACTTGCATTTGATAACTTGGGTCTGGCCACCTGGAAGAATTTCCTCTTCTTTTCTTGCTTTATTTAAATATGAATTGTTCATTAAGGTCCGGTTCATATCCCACCTCCTCTGGGAAGCCTTCTCCTGTCCATGGGACTTTATCTCTACCCTTTGATCTGTTACAGAACTTAACTCTCCATATGACTACTTTATTCTCTCTATAGAATTTGCCATTGGTATCTCACTTTCACATGTCTTATGGCTCCATCTAGACTGTGGGGCATTGCAGGGCAGTGACTCTATCTTTTACTTGTAGGTTGGTAAATTCTACAAGTAATTTATCTACACTGATAAATTCACCAAGAGCTGGTCCTGGCCCAGAGTGGGTAAGTGACCACTTTGTAGAGATACAGCCTATACCAGCATCTGACAGATATGGGCCCATCTGAGATAACTGGAGCCCTGACAGAAAGAATAGAGGCGGGGAGTGTGGAAGCAACAGAGAAAATGCTTTTCACAATCAGTCACAAGTCCTAAGGCTAGTATTAGCTTATTCATGCTCCCTTGTTTACTGGCCTTGACTGGTAGTGAGAACAGCCACAATTGAGCTGAATAAAGAGGGAGGATAGGGAAACTCGAAGCATGTTTTATTTGAGAGGCAGCTTAATTAACACACACGTAAGTTCTGAAGCAGGCGCAGGATCCCCCAGTTCTCCAGGGGCACCGCTCCATTCAGAGGAAGAAACCACCTCCCTGGCCTAAGAATTTCGTTCTAGAGAAGGGGGAGGGGTTGGTGTTGGTGGTAGTTTTGGCAGTGAATGGAGGCGGAGGAGAGAGGATGGGGGTGGGGGGGCACTGGCAGAGGGGAAGGGCTAGCAATAAAGTTACAAATGGATGAGTGAATTCCTGCAACAAATTCATGTCACAGAAAGGGAGGGCTGGAGGAAAAAAATAGAAAAAAAAAAAAAAGGCAGTCAACCAACGGAAAAACAAGGTGCCCAGGGGGGAGGAGGTATACAGTGGAAGATAACTCCCCATTATAACCACATTGCATCTGTACTATTTCTTTTGGGTTTGTGCAAACCTTTGAAAATTCCATGGTAATTAGACTTCCTGCCAGGCAGTTATTCAAGAGACGTGCAGATCCTCCTTTTGCCAGAGTACTCCCTAGTTCATGGAAGGTGGGTATTAGAGGTCCAGGATCCCCCTTCCCCCATCTCCATTTGAGGGCACTTCACTGGCTTCAGTGAATGTAGCATTGACTTGCATTTTTTTTTGTGGTGGTGTGAGGTTTAATTCTACATAGTATAATAGGATGTATTTAAAGTACCATTCACTTTTGCCTTTCCCTGCACCCTAATTGTTATGATCACTTTCGTTGTAATTATTCTCTTATTTTTGGGAAGTATTTTAAACGTTAAAGTAAATAGGGTCTGCTCATAATCCACTCCTCCCTGCTTGCCGGTTTGTTTCCTCCTCCTCATTAGAAATGTAGGGAGGGTAGCAGTCCTGTAGCAAAGACAGGCACACAGGCTTTCTCTGTGGATTAATTGGTTAGGAAAGACACTTTTTATATTGTCAAGTGGCACTTAAGCTGCTAATTCTTGACTGTGAAAACTACTTTTCCTGGGCAATGCTCTTTAAGGAAAAACTTCAGTCCAGTGATTGGTGACTAAGGGAACGATGGAGCACAGGGGATTGGGCGGGGTCTCGGCTCCTAATAATGCCTCCTTATCCAATGAAAAGCATTTCCTTTTGAGACCCCCAGAAGTTCCCCCGGCCCTCAGCTTCAGCCGGGAGTTTGGGCCTTTTCTTGTGTCCGGTTTGTTAAAGGCATGCCGGCTGCAGCATTCAAGAGGGCCATTCCTTAACAAAGGGAAAGAGATAGATGTAAATAAGCTCACATTTTCAGAATGAGCGGTTTGCTGTAAGAAGCTGCGGCAGCCCAGAGTCTGCTACTTTGGGCTGGGCTAACCTTTCCCTGTTAAAAAAAAAAATAATGGATTAAAATATGCACTTTTAAAGTGCGAGTTGCCCTTTCACATGTTTATTAGCTAATTTTCTACAGGCATGAACACACTCATCTAGCACACTCTTTCTTGGGGTAAGTCTCTTTGAGAAAGATTTGATTTGGGCGTTTGTGGGTGGGGGGACGGCGTAACAAACTTCAGTGGAAACGCTTTGAGTGTTCCGGGAAAGAAGTTAGATTTCAACTCTGAAGTGCTGAACAGATCGTCGTGTTGAATGGTAAAAAACAAACAAACCAAAAACCCAAAAAATTTCTATTGTTTTGGCTATAATATTGTTTCAGTGGAGAAGATACAGGATTTTCAGGCTCTTGATTTATGTAAACATAGTTGTCCTAGAGAGCCGACTGAAAATCACAGAGTAGAGCTTAGAAATTCTTTTGGCTTGCTTTATATTTCTTTGGTTTGCAACTGATTGTGAGCTAATGTGGCTCCTATTATGATGAGGTTTCTTCTAGTCAAAGTGTATGGGGCTTGCCTTTGATGCTTAATTGATTTATGAAGAATGTGACATTTGCTACATTGAATAATTCATGAACTTGACTATAAAAAAAGAAACATAAATAAATGAAAAACTAATTCTGGCATAAATTGAATTTGCTATTATATGTGAAATGAATTGTTGTTTTTATGCAAATGCAATAATGTGAACATATTTAAAATTCTCTCCTTGTATATCCTGAGTATTTTTAAGATTTTTAGCAACAAGATCTTGTTGAATTGATAAATATTGTATTTCAGTTACTTTGTTTCAGGAAATGTAGTAATGTAAGTCATCACTATTCCAGCATGGACAAAACCAGACAAATCCAAATCTTCGAACATTTCAGAGTTTGTTTGGGGTTATTCACTTGGCTACCCTACCAAATTACCATCTTTCTTTTTCCTGGACTAACATGAAGATAACAATAATAACCTAAGGTCCAAATTATTCAGTGGCTTTAAACATGTTTATTTTTCAGAACAAACTTCCAAACAGCATATCCCATCAACATAGATTTTTAAACCCTTTTTCCTTGTCGCAGATGAAAAGTTTACACCCCTGCTAAAAAGGATGAGTTCAGCTGATAAACTTGATGGCGTCTGCACTCTAAAGCATCTCCTGCCAATCAGAGATGCGAATGAAAGCCCTATTGGAACAATCAGACCAGCCTTTCAGAATGTGTACTCTCTGTAAGTTAAAGAGAGGACTGGGAAGTTGCCTAACAACAACACTCAGGCCAGGCTTAGTTAGAGCCTCATTTATTCCATTCCCTTTGAGAGAAAATGCATGGGAACTGTGGCCCTTGCTGTGGTGTGGTCAGGGCCTAATTGTGTAGCTGCCATTTTCCTGTGTATATGGTTATCATGTGTTGGTCTGCTCCTTGGTCTTCTTAACAGGGAAGGAGAAGAAACCCTATAATGTGTTTGGGAATGTTACTACTGAAAATTGGGAGCAAATAGGAGGTCACCAACCCCTGGGAATCCAGCCTCATTTTTAGGAGAGGAGTAATTTTATCAGAACAATGCATAGGACAAGTCTACTGGTTTTATAGAGTTTTGTTCTGAAGTATTTTGATAACCTTCTATGTTGGGGGAGAGGGGTGAGTAGGTGACTGGAGAACAGGTAGCAAAGGTTGAGAATTAAACCTTGACAGAGCTGATGAGTCTTCTAATACGAGCAGACAGACAGAGTATGGGAAAAATGAAGTCATTAGGAAGACTTGAGAATATAAATGGCTTCTTGATCTCTGATTAATTAGCTTCTGGCACTAATTAATAGTATTTGCTTCTGATATTAAAAAAAGATCTAAACTATACACGATGACTTATTGTGGTGATCACTTTGCAATACATACAAATATCCACTCATTATGTTCTACACCCACAGCTAATATAACATGTCAATTATACCTCAATGAACATAAATAAAATAAATCTCTCCACAATCTCATGGAGTCTAATAAAAATTAACTCCCCTGACCTCACACTTTGAGGGAGTAATTTTCTTTTTGCAATGACAAGTGGGAGCAGGTGAAAATAACTGAGTGAAGGGGTCAGCGAGGCCATGGCACCAGTTGAAGGCTGCTGTCAATTAAGGCAAAAGGTGGAAGGAGAAAATACACTGAGGTCCACAAAGGAATTGTGAGTTGCTCTCACACAGCTAGCGATGGGGCTGCATGTGGCCGTATTGAATTAATAACAAATATGAAAGCTTGCAGTTATTTGAAATTCCAAATAAAAAAAGAAGTGTTCTTCATAATCTGTATCAGTTGTGAAAGCCATCAAAGAAAGAAATGTTAACGTTTCTGTCTTCCTTTAAGATAAACCAGTAAAATAATATTCATTTTATTCCAGGAATATTGCTCTCTGGAGGGGTGTGAAAGTCAATTCTCCTCAGTATTAAGGTGGTATCAAATATATTTTCAATTGTCTAATGATTTTATTATTTTTATCTTGGCTCTCTTAGATTCAAAACAATACTTCAAGAGAGTTGCAGGATTATTTAGCAGTCCACTTTGCTTAGACCACCTTTGTTCAGAAGAGGTTAAGATGTGAAAATTATGTAAGTTTGGTGCTGGCAAGATGACTGTACTCTACAGGCAGTAAACGGGTAGGGTTCAAATGCAGGTGTTGCTTATGGGAATTGCCAGCTGTCTCTGGCTGCATACAAGTATTTGGTGCAGAGTCATGATCTGAGGATGCTGTAGGCCTGCTTTGTTGGGTAGGCCTAGTCCATCCTGGGAGAGGCAGCAGTGATTGTCAGTGTGCTAACAACACCCGGTCATTGAAGCCTCGCTCCTATCACTGTAGTTCAGCAGAGAAATAAATTTAACTGGGGTGGGAGTTCAGGTTGGAGACAGGGCAGTGTGGGGTCTCCACCTGTTGTTCCAGTTTTCTTTCCTGTTCCCTTATCAAGGCTCTTGCCTAATTGTAACAGTTGTTGCCAGGGGAAAAGAAAAGAAAGAGAGAACAAAGAACCAGCGTAACTTCAGGAAAAACAAAGAAATCTCCTTTGTTCAGTTATTTTTAATTTAATGTATCGCCTGATGGGAGTGGAGAAGGCATTTTGATGCCATTTGTCATTTGGTATCTTTAGATGATTATACATTATACAGACTCATAGACTCTATGCTTATTAACATAACTAAGAAAAGATAGCACAGTAGTGGCAGGTTTGGAAAAGAAAATCTTACAAATTTCATTTGTAATAATGAAATCCAAAACATTTAGATACCATTTAAAAATATGTTGGCTGTCATTTACTTTGATTTATATCATATAATACTTTTTTTGCCCTATGATCTTGACATACATTTTATTGAAAAGTTCTTTCCATGTCACACTATTGTGACTAATTCTGTTTCACAGAATCCATTGGAAGAAATCCCTAACCACAGTACCTCCAGAAAGTTCATTGATTACCCAAGTCTGAGATAAAATTGGTGCCGGAATTTGGTTTAAACTAATGCGGTGAGTACCAATCTCCTGGTAATAGCTTCCTCCAAAATTCTTAAGTTTATTGTTCACTTTTTTTTGTAACCAGTACTTCCAATTTATTACAGATTATCTAATCCCCAAATCAGGAATGGATGGAGCAGTTGTAATTGTGTATTTTCATCCAGGCAATTCCGGTGTAGACGAACATTGATTCCTTGGTTTAAGCCTCTGTGCCAGTGGTATATACCTTGTAAGATGGGAGACATAGTCTTTATTCATATTATCAAGATCAGTATCCAGTAATGTCAGATGAATCAGTATGCAAATTGATAAGTAATTTTCCTGTCCAGAATCTGTAAAGCTGAATTCGTTGGCATGTATGAGCCTCACAGAACTTGGAAATATAGGAACACCCAAACTTTTTCCCCAAAGATCTGAGGCTTCTGCTGAGATGATATATTGTCTCAAGACAATTTCATAATATTAGGTTGAGCAATTTCTCTGCAGTTGTCTTACTCTCTAACTGCTAGGGGAAATTCTACTTTAGGAAGGTTGATGCAATCTTTGGCCCTCTCATGTTGAGGAGTAAACCATATTATTTTCTAAAGATTAGACCCTGTCATCAAGCTAGTGGGAGGCTGGAGTACATTTTGCTGAAAAAAAATCAGGTTAATCTGTGAGAATAGAATTTGCTCATATTAAAGCCTGCGTAGATGTCTTGCTTTTCTTGAACAAAGTATGTAGGGGCGCAAAACAGCCATAGTAATCTCAGCGCAAAGCAAATTCAGTGTAGAGAAGCCATTTTTAGAAGAATATTTCTTGCATCAAAACTAAATAAGGCTGTCAGTCTGTTGTCTGAAGAGATTAATCCAAAAAGCAAAACAAAACAAACAACTCATGGAAACAGATAACAGCATGGTGATGACCAGAGGGAAAGGGGGTGACAGGAGATAGAAGAGGGTTAAGGGGGGATAAATGGTGACAGAGGGAAATTTGACCTGGGGTGGCGAACACACAGTACATCATAGAATGTTGTTGTACATTGTGTTGATGTGAATGATGATGTATGCTAGAATTATGCACTTGAAACCTATATAATTTTATTAACCAATGTCACTCTAAACATTTGACACACAGGGAGGCTTGTTTGAAATGAGATGGGATACAGATCAATTTGCCAGCACGGGTGAAATATTTACCTATGGCTTCCTCCTTATGTAATGTCATAAGGCTGGACTGTATTTTGAAAATGATTATGGAACATCAGCCAGTGCATAGTTATATCAGCTGGGACCACATGGATGATGGTGACCTGTCCTTGTGACTTGGCCTGGAAGATTTCCGTACGGAGTCCTATCTGTTAGCAGCTGCTCCTCTGAGGAGCAACAGTGTATACATATCTGCCATGACTCCAGCATGACGGGTTTGGATCTGTATTTGTTGCAACATTTTTGTATTTTTTAGTTTGTTTCACTGCTAGATATTTATAGGCAAGGATACAATAGGTTCCAGCTTCCTCTGAAAACCATTGTGTCAATGTTCCTAAGCGGCCAACCAGAGCAGAAAGAGGAAACGCTCTGGGAATCAGAAGCACTCTGGTCTGACCCAGGCTCATGAAAAAGGGAGCAAAGCATGAGAATTTGAGTATGCTTTGCCTTCAAGCCTTGTTTTTTGTTTTTGTTTTTGTGTTTTTGTCTCCGGACTATCTTCTGTAGGGAACAAGAGCAAGCCAGCCTTTCTAGGCTACCGGGCATGTGTCAGAATTCAGAGGTTTGTTTTCTTTTTCTTTTAAAGATTTTATTTATGTGTTTTCAGAGAGAGGAGAAGGGAGGGAGAGAAACATCAATGCGTGGGAGAAACATCAATCAGTGGCCTGACCGGGAATCGAACCGGCAACCTTTCTGTTCACAGGCCAGAGCTGAATCCACTGAGCCACACCAGCCAGGGCTAGAGCTTTGTTTTTTCAATGTATCATGTGAAAGGTTAGCATTAGTAAAGTGAAATGATTTAAGTATTCATTTTTATAGGACCAAAAGTTTAACGCCACTTCCTCCAAGAGTCTCAAAGACCCCAAACAAGGTATGTTTCATTAATGTTAGAAATATTTTTTACAAGAACAAAATTGCGAGCATTAGTATGAACTGTCCGAATTGGCTCCATATGTGTAGGTCAGAGTTAAAAATTCATTGGGGGTCAGATTTCTCTTTGGTCAAGCTTGAGGTGACCTGCTTCCTGTCCATTGTCAATGAAAATACACCCACCCAGCACTCTGACCCCTCTAGGTGATTAATTGTTGGAATAATTGGCTGCAGAGGTCTTCACAAGACAATAGTGTAGTGCTACTTGCAGTGGAAGATGTAATTAATTGCGTCAGTCTATTTTTTCTTCTTGATCTCATCTGAAGCTCAAGAGTTGGCCCTTTGCCTCCGTTCAGTGCACAATATGTTAGCCATTTAGGAAAATCTAGTGGTTAAAAAACACTGTTTTGTTTTTTTTTTTTTAAGAAAAGTGAGGAAGCCAGTCAGAAAAGAGAACTTGTTTCTTAGAGAATGTTGTCGATTCTCCTTCAGAATCAGCTTAAGAGCCAAATACCTCTCTGATTCTTTTTAAGCATTGCTCAGTGGGAAATAGTCCTTTGGAAACAACCCTCTTGGATTGTCCCGTTATGTGAAAATTGTGTTGTTAAGGTTGAAACTCAAGCGGGGCTCTCTGAGATGTAAAGTATACGTGGTGTGAGGAGAAGGACAGAAGAAAGACAGTAGTAGGTGTCTAGTTGTGGAATGAGAAGGAAACGCGCTTCTGTGATGTTTCTTTGTGGTTAGGTAGAACTGAATACTGGCAAGCTCATAAAGCTCTTCATAAGCCCTGTTGAATCTTCCTAACCTCAGCCGTGAGGCTTAGAGGTATGTTTATACAGGGAAGAGAAACTGTATAGCCAAGTTACAGAGTGAACCAGCTTCTGAGTCGGAAATAGAACTCCTTGCCTCCAATGCTGTGTTAAGGCCCAGGACCACACCCTGCCTGCTAGACAGCAAAGGTGCTGTGTGTTCAAACAAGGGAAAGCTATGAATAGGGCCTTAGAGGCAGTTTCCCATGCCCTCTCTTCAGGATTGACACTGTAATGCTTTCTTGTCTGTGGTCCTTTCTCTCCCACAATATTTGGTTACTCAAAGCAGCAAAGCAGAAGTATCAGACGTTTGCAGACTGCCTGTTGGGGGCATAGTGCATACATTCTGGGAGACATAAAACTGAATGGAAAACTGGGGAGACAGAACTCACCTATTTCAAACACATCATCTTGGGCAGCACAAAATAATACATAGTCAGTGAGCTTAGCAGCATGCTGTGTAAATGGGTCACCAGTGGGCAGACTGGAGGGACTCTGGGAAGGGGTGAAAAGGCTTCTATTATGAAAGCATTTTGCAAATAAATAAACTTATTGGCCGTACTTATTATAGAAGGCAGGTGCAAGAACATCTTAGTGAAAAAGGCTTGCTTTTAATGTTGGATTTTGCAGTCCTATAATTTTTTAAGATTGTGTAATTATATTAGAGGGATATTTTTGACTATCTTGATTTCTTTCTTTTTTAAAAAGATTTTTTAAAATTTATTTTTAGAGAGGGGATGAAGGGAGAAAGAAAGAGTGGGAGAGAAACATTGATGTGTGAGAGAAACATCGATGTGTGGTTGCCTCTTGCGCATGCCCTACTGGGGACCTGGCCCATAACCGAGGCATGTGCCCTGACTGGGAATCGAACTGGTGACCTTTCAGTTCACTAGACCATACCCAACTCACTGACCTATACCAGTCAAGTCTTGATTTCTTCCAACAATTAAAAAAAGATCTCTAGACCAGGGTAGCGAGTAGGGATGTTAAAATACTATGTAAGTGGTTTCAGCTGTTGACAAGTTTGCCATTTTGTTTCTGTTTCTGCCATCTCATTGGTGAAACCATGTGCAGAAGCTTGTGTCTACAGCTCCCAAAGCAGTGTATGAAATCCATTGACTGCATTTTTCCAGTCTCTTCCTGTATTTTCCTGATCAGCTTCAGTGGCCTTAAGCATAGTCATTGCATACTGTTCTTCCTGAACAAAGAAAGCTGAAATGAGTGAGCTAAAGCAAGATAGAGAAGATGGCATTGGAGTCCTGGCGAAGCAGAAACACCTCGAGGCCCTGAATACAAATAGATGGCAGCACTGACCTCTACCCAGCAACATCTTTTTCCCCCCACCCGTCTCCTCTTTCTCTCAGTTCTTCAGTTTTTCTTTCTCTGCTACTTTCTTTCCCCTCTCCTCTCTGCTCGCCACACCTATTTTTCCTACTTCCTCATCTGGCTCCCCCCACCCCCCATCCTCGACCTTGCTTGTTCTAGCTCCTGTTTCTGTACATCAAGGTTGCTTCTGGCAAATTTGTGCTGGGCTCCTGAGTTAAAATGGTCAAGAAGGAACATGACCTTAGTGCTGTGTTAGGCTCAGGGGAAGCACTCCATAGAGGTGTGTTACATGGGAAATCAGGAATAGCAAGTTCCCAATGTGAACTTGAAAACTTCAGCTATGAAAAATGATAACGCTGCTGTGCACCCTGTATTATCCAAGGTCATCTCTCCCTGTAGGCACTGCAGTGAGTGAATTCTTTTTCTCAAGTCATTTTTTTTCTCTCAAGCCAAACCCTGAAATGACTTGAGGCCTCTATATGTCTGGCAGGTTCTCCCATCCACTCCCTTCTCTTTTATATAGAAATGATCTTTGGCCTGTTCCCTGGGAGCTGGAAGGAAAGAGTAACATAAAGAGGAATCGCTTCAAAAAAAATGCCTTTCCATTTTAAAATATAATCATGTAAAAACCCATTACTGGGTATATCAGAGAACAAAGACCACTTTTATCCCACATCCTCCTCATTCAAAAGAATTCGTTCAGCAGCTGCTTGTCCATAGGGACATATAGAACATTCAAAAGACAGTCCTTGTCCGTTGGCAGCTGTTGATCTAGGAGAAGGTTAGTAAGATTTCTATGTGCAGCTTTGAATGATGTTGGCTCGGATACCCAACAGTGATGATTACGTCAATGACTGCCACACGTACAAATACAAGTGGTGACAGGCAGAGGGCATGTAACTGGCCAGTTCAGAATACATTTCACTTGTATTCACCAGAAAAGGCTTTATTGACTGGGGCCATCTTAGGAGCTAAAGGCATGAAAGTAACTGATGGAATGGGCAGTGGGAGAGGGAGAAGGAAGGTAATCCAGGCTTAGGGTTTAGCACGAGAGAAGCTTGGAAAGGGGACCACAATCTGCAAGAGGGAAATGCTGAGATTGCTATTTGAATTCTCTCTAGAAAGGCAGTGTGATACAGTGAAAAAACTTTTACCTGGAACTTTCAATTAACTGGGGGATCCCTGCTCTCTGAAATCATGTTTTAGAAGAAAAAGGTGAATCAACAATTTACTGTGTTTTGCTGTGTGTAATGTACACTTTGTTGCCCAAATTTTTGAGGAAAAATACGGATGCACATCATACATGGGTACTATTAATTCTGTATTTATTTAAATGTTTTTTAATTCTTTTATTTATGCTTATACATCGAAAATGTAACTCTAGAAAGCAGTAATGATGTCCATATGCAAGATAATACCCTGGAATCCGATATTCAGTTTTGTTTCTAAATATAAGTAAATATGAAATTGAATTAAAAGATTGAAATGAAAGATTTTTTTCCCTGAAAGTTTGGCCCCCAAAATATGGGTGCACAGTATACACGGGAGTGCATTACAATGGCAAAATATGGTACTTCAGGAGTTTAGTCTCCACTTTAAAAACTTTCTTAAAGATTTTATTTATTTACTTTTAGGCAGGGAAAGGGAGGGAGAGAAACATCCATGTATGTTTCTCTTGTAGGGTTGCCTCTTGCACGCCCCCTACTGGGGGCCTGGCCTGCAGCCCAGGCATGTGCCCTGACTGGGAATCAAACCAGCGACCGTTTGGTTTGCAGGCTGGCTCAAGCCACAGCACTGAGCCTCACCAGCCAGGGCAGTCTCCACTTTTTAAAGACCATGTCTCAAAGGTTGCATATCTACTTGTGGTCTTGTGCAATAAAAGTGATACTGAGGCAATGAAGTTTAACAATATTGGAGAGCAGACAATACAATGTAGAGTAGTTTAACAATTATTTGGTTGGGAATAAAAGCAACCTGAATTCTGGTTCTGACTATGTCATTTGTACATTCCAATTCTGACGTTGTAATTGTAAATTACGCAAGCCTCAGGTTCTACTTCTGTGATACGGTAATGATTCCTGTCTTGCCTACCTTATAGTGTTTTTGCGGGAATCAAATAAAGCATTGTTTTGAAAGCTAAAAAGTACCATATAAGTTTCAGAGTATTAGTGTTTTAACTATCAGAATCTGTCCTCCCCCACCCTTGGCCTTGATCTCTCGCCTTGAGATGTAACCACAACACCTCATTCCTGCTTATCAAAATGCCGTAGTATTGCAGTTACTGTATTGAGTGTGACCTCTTCTACTCCTGCAACATACTCTTAAAGTACTTTATGGCATATGGTAGGTACTCAAAAGGTACTTGTCAAAGCAAATTAATTGTTATTTCCAATCTGGATAGGCAGACTATCTTTTACTCCTCAGAAAACATAGATGGAAGGCAGATATGATGAATCATTCCATCTTGTCTCCCGTAGGAGGAAAACAGTTCCTACTAGTCCCTAGTCTGAGAGTGGTGAACCCTGCAGCCAGCAGGCCTCCTGAAAAAAAAACCCATGGGTGACAGAAGATTCATTGACTTCCAATTCCAAGATTTAAATTCAAGCCTCAGACCCAGGTTGGGCAATGCTACTGCCAATAATACTTGCATTGTTGATGATTCCTTCAAGTACAATCTGAATGGTGCTGTCTACAGTGTTGTATTCATCCTGGGTCTGATAACCAACAGTGCTTCTCTGTTTGTCTTCTGCTTCCGCATGAAAATGAGAAGTGAAACAGCTATTTTCATCACCAATCTGGCCCTCTCCGATTTGCTCTTTGTCTGCACTCTACCTTTCAAAATATTTTACAATTTCAACCGCCACTGGCCTTTTGGTGACACTCTCTGCAAGATCTCTGGGACTGCATTCCTTACCAACATCTATGGGAGCATGCTCTTCCTCACCTGTATTAGCGTGGATCGTTTCCTGGCCATTGTCTATCCCTTCCGATCTCGCACCATTAGGACCAGGAGGAATTCTGCCATTGTGTGTGCTGGAGTCTGGATCCTAGTCCTCAGTGGTGGCATTTCCGCCTCTTTGTTCTCAACCACTAACGTCAACAATGCAACCACCACCTGCTTTGAGGGCTTCTCCAAACGTGTCTGGAAGACTTATCTGTCCAAGATCACCATATTTATTGAAGTTGTTGGGTTCATCATTCCTCTGATATTGAATGTCTCTTGCTCTTCTGTGGTGCTAAGAACCCTCCGCAAGCCTGCTACGCTGTCTCAAATTGGGACCAATAAGAAAAAAGTGCTGAAGATGATCACAGTGCATATGGCAGTCTTTGTGGTCTGTTTCGTCCCCTATAACTCCGTTCTCTTTCTATATGCCCTGGTGCGCTCCCAAGCCATTACCAATTGCTTTTTGGAAAGATTTGCTAAGATTATGTACCCAATCACCTTGTGCCTTGCAACTCTTAACTGTTGCTTTGACCCTTTCATCTATTACTTTACCCTTGAGTCCTTTCAGAAGTCCTTCTACATTAATACCCATATCAGGATGGAGTCCCTCTTTAAGACTGAAACACCTCTGACCACAAAGCCTTCCCTTCCAGCTATTCAGGAGGAGGTTAGTGATCAAACAACACATAACGGTGGTGAGTTGATGCTGGAATCCACCTTCTAGGTACGAGAACTGTCTTTAGGTCCAAATATGTTTTCTCCTATGATTATTTTCCTATGCTATGAATAAGAGGGAAGATTTGAAGCTAATGATACTGAGAATAGATTAATGTAATGAAATACAGTCAGATACATTTATTTGAACATTTACTGTACATATGCTGTTTTGTTCAATAATTATAGGTCAAGACTAATTACAGCAACTAAAAGTAGTTGTCAAACTCTTCCTCTGGTTTGAAATTTCATTGTATCACATTATATAAGTGGCCAGTGGCCTTGGCTTTGGTGATATGGAGATTACTTTCTAATTTTTAAAAAGACATTTCCATTCTGAAAGTATTTGGTAATTAGGTTGGGCCTATAAATATAGAACAAATTCAGGGAGTATTTTTAAAAAACATTTTGTATTACTACTGATATATTTTTGTTTGAATTGTTTGAATTTTCATCAAGTTTATTTTAGCACAAGAACATATTTTAGCCTAAAATAATTAATAAGAAATGTATCAAATTTAAAAGAGCTGGCAAATTTATTGTATATATGTTAAAAGCAGAAACATAAGTTGTGTTTGCATGAATATGGATGGGAAGAAACAGAAAATTAACTGGATTTACACATTTGCAGTAACCAGCTGTGTCAGTTTTTTAAAATGTTCTTCCTTTTTTTACACTACATTAAGAATTTCTTATGAAACTTCAAATCCAGGAAGCTGCTAAATAAATGCCTCAGGCAGGTACACAACAAATCTCATAAAACAACAAATGTCCGTAAACAATCTAAGCAACACCAAAATTTTTTTCTTCACATTTCCAATATTTTGTTTGAGGGACTGGTTTCTATAAAATAGTCTCCATGTGAAATTTTGGAGCACAATGCAGCCAGAAAGCTGCTTCATTTGTGTCTCGGTTAGGAGCAAATTGAAACAAAAAATTAACAACAAAGTCATAAAAACAATAAAACGATAAAACAAAAAAAAATGCTTTCTTAAAATGTGCATTAATCATTTGGGGAAGTAGGAGAGATTTGTAACTTTAAATTGCTTATTTTTTCATTTTAAATTTTGGAACACAGTATAGCCAGAGCTGCTGAATTTGTGCCCAGGTTGGGAGCTTATTGAAAAAATTACATAAACCAAACCAAAACCAATACAAACCATAAACAAGCAAACAGAAAAACCAGAAAAACTACAAAACAATAAGAACAGCAAAAGTTATTCCTAGCACTTGCACTAATGTTTTATTTATTTTCTGAGGATCTTTAAACTTAAAAATTTGTATGAAATTTTGGAGTACAATATAGATAGAATTCTGCTGAATTTGTGCCCAGGTGAGGCGTGAATTGGGAAAAAAATCAAAACAACCCCCAACAAACATGAAAAGAAGCACAAATAATTTAGAACTTGTATTTTTTGAGCCTTTGTAAAACTTGAAAAATGGTATAACATTAATATGATGCTTTGGACATAAATGCAGCTATGTACCCAGTTCAGGGGCAATTAAAATAAATATTTTTTAAAAAAAGAAGAGAAAACTTATTTTGTAATTCACTTAAACAACAAAAGCAACAGATTTTTTTTTAAAAAAAAACTACCGTTTATTGGATGAAGTAAATTAAAAAATAGCAAGACTTGTAAGAAAACTTCTGAGTACCATAAAGCTTTAAAGATGATATATTGTGCTTATATCTGAAGTGATGGAAAAAATACGCTCACATACACTACAGAAAAGAATCAAAACACCACAAAATAAGAAAAATATTCTTAAAATGGGCATTAATCAATTTTAAGAATATTTGGATGATACAGCAATTTAAAAATGCTAAGATTTCTCGAGTAAAACTTCCAGGAACAATGCATATTATAAGTTGCTGAACTTGTACCAGAAAGTGAATAAAATATTAAAAACCATAAAACAACAAAAAAGTATAAATTTTAAAGCAATAAGCAAAATTTTAAATCTCTCCTTATCCTTTTTTTCTGATAGTACATAGACTTGGAGACACTAAACTTTTAAGTAAAAATTCATAAGAATTATGTAACTCTAAAAACTGCTGAAGCTGTTCCTGGGTTAGGAACTAATTGAAAAAAATTGCTAAAATAGAACAGTAATAAAAATGAAGTCTTCAAAATCACATTACTTTTTTCCTCATTACCTAAAATCCTAAAAATAATCATGCATTGTCTTATGAAAACACGTTCTAGGTAGAATATATAAGACGTTAGGTTCAGTTAGATTCAGTTAGGTTAAGTTAGGTTAAGTTCAGTTGTCAGGTTATGTTTTAAGATCAAATTAGTAAAGTATGAATAATGTTTTTGTTTCTTTTGGTATTTTTTCTTTTTCATTTCTTGTAAGTATAAACTGTGTGTGAACTCTTGTTTGTGCCCTTGGTTCTCAAAATTATGACATTTTAGGGTGATGGCACCAAAACGTTGAATGGGATATGTGAACCAGGTTGACACAAAGTATATCAATAAACCAGTTTCCTTTTGTATAATTCCGTATTTAGTTTTGGTTAATTTTCCATATTTCAATTTATTTTTATTAAGTTCCATTTTTTAATTAATATGAGTTGGTAATAATAAAAATGTTTGTCATATGAACAATGTAATCAATAAAATTTAATGTATAACTAGATGTAAAATTGACTTATTTTACATTTAAGAACAAAAGCAATCATTCCGTTATAATTGCAACTTGGAGTTTAATTGTTTATTAAATGTAATAAAATATACTCGGATTATCTAGCAGTTATACTTTGGTCACCTCTTCAACTGTGCCTTTATTTGTGGGCATCCTTATTAAAGTATATTTGATGTCAAATAAATTCCCATACTTTTTTTTTGTTTTGTTTTGTTTTTGAGGCTGTCTGGAGGCAAATGCAGAACTGCAAATGGAAAATCCCTGGGTGACTTTTCAGGGATTAAGCTGCAGGAGTAACTACCACCTTCTCTGAATTTTCCAATTTGGCTTTGATTTCTGTGGGGTTTCTTTGCCAAGCTGATTCTGGAATCTGATTTCTTAGATTTGGTGAAATATCCTAGGACAACTGGGAAGTCCGGGGAAAGTCAGGACAAAGAGACGATCTGACAACAAGGAGACGATTTAGGTGTGAGGCAGCCGACTGCTCAATAACTAGAAGAGGTGGCAGCACAGGGAATTCCTAGTTACTGTTCTCTTTCCTTTTAACTCTCGGGGAAAGCAGTGTTAGTGTCTCATAAACCGCATTGTATATTGGTGCCCCATGACATGACAGCAAATACTGCTTTTTTTCTGACATCATGACCAGTGTTGACCAGCCTTAGGCTTTGTTAAAAATTATAGGAACTTCATTGTTAGTGACCTAGGCCCAGTCCTCAAAAACAAAACAAAACAAAACAAAAACCAAAACCAAAAGCGGATGTCATTTGTTTTACATCCCTACTAACCTCCCACCTCGTTTTTGCACCTTATGTTTGCTATGGTTTTACCAAACTTTCTACCTGTCTATCCTGCGGCCCTTTCTAACATCTCTGTCCACCTACAGAAATAGTGCTTCTCTGTGGCAAAAAAATAACAAACCTCTGTCATTGACAGGTTGAATAGGTTTACACTGAGGTGTGAATGCTTGAGCCGTCCACCCATTGCTTTTAAGTCCTCCTTTGGTAATCCCTCCTTTGGTGTTTGCATTTTAGAAAAGGAGTCTAATAATTAGTTCAGTGGGCTGAGGCAGGGTTAGGATGGGGGGACATGACTGTACTGGTACCTGGTGATGATCTCTTGAGCCTCAGCCCCTCTCACGTCATGGCAAAACCTCTGCACTGCAGCTCTCTTGTTCCATTCTTTTAACGTTACCCTGCACACCACTGAGTCTAAAACCCATTGCCTTTCTCCAGACAGCCCTGTTTTCCAAAGCTGCTCATGGTGACTGGGAATCAGTTCTCATTTCATATAGGCTTGGGTTCTTTTGCCCAAATACTTCCTAATTCTTGTGGACTTGGCGACATGGTTCTTTTTCTTTTCTTTTTTTAGAAAGATTTTGTTTATTTTTAGAGAGGGGAAAGGAAGGAGAAAAAGCAGGGGAGAAACTTCAATGTGTGGTTGCTTCTTGCGCGCCCCCTACTGGGGACCGGGTCTGCCACGTAGGCCTGTGCCCTGACTGGGAATCGAACCTGCGTCCCTTTGGTTTGCAGGCCAGCATTCAATCCACTGAGCCACACCAGCCAGGGCTGAAATGGCTCTTAAAAATTGGGACAACTGTAATAGCATAATCAATAAAAATATTCTTAAAAAATATAAAGCAGTTTGTTTCAATAAGGAAACCAAAGCAGAGACTACTGAGTAAAAATTTCCTCTGTATTCAGGCTTTTCAGGAATTCAGTAATTCCCAGTGCTTTGCTGCTTTCCCTCTCTGAGTGTCTGGGAATGAAGCTCTTCCAAACATCCAGAGAGGCATTGAATCCTGGCACACAGGAGTAGAGCCAGTGTAAGGTCTGTGAGGAAAGCCACATAGGCTGAGACTGGGGGGATTTATGTGGCTACTTACCATAGAGGAGCTCCAACCATATGATGAGAAGCTTGTTAACACAGGGCCCTCACTCCTTCCATTGCTAGTGCCGGGCAAACTGCTCAGCTTGTTAACTTTCTCACTCATGTTGGTGATAATGAAGGCCACAAGAATGGGTCGCATGACTCATTTGGGATCCTGGAACTTCAGAATTAACCCCAGTTCAAGGCAGTGAGATTCTTGGGAAACAGTTTGTCTGGGGAGGGGGGATTCTTAGGGATCCAGAATTTATTTACTTATTTAAGAAATCTGTTGGACATCAAGTATGTGTCAGACATTCTTCTCGGCACTAAGGATGCAGTGATCACAGCAGACAAAATGCTGTTTTATTCTGGAGTCAAAGCAGGCGAAATCCAAAACAAATGATTAAACAAGTTGAAAGGTATCAATAATAGGACAGATGAAAGTGTGCAGGGTGGAGGAGAGTGAAGGGGAGAAAATGGGACAACTGTAATAGCATGATCAATAAAATATATTTTAAAAAAAGAAAGCTAGTGCTACAGAGCAAAATAGATCAATGTGAAGGAGGAAATGCACCTGAAACCCAAATCTCAGGCTCCGCAGCAGGACTGGATTAAAACTTTAAAAATCCTAAGCATTAAAAAGAGGAGGATGCCTCTGTCTAAATAAATAATGAAAACTACTTAAAATAAGCTGATGGCACACTTATCAATGCATGTAAGGAAATACAAGAAAGTTCTGATTGTAAAACATCACATTTCTAATGCTTGTTTTTAAAAGAGTTATAAAGCCATGAGTTGTCCAACTTTGGTGCTTAGTCCGCCTCCCTTTGGGTGTTTATGCACTTTTCCAAGCCGCGGAGACTGCAAAGGCCAATGGAGATCCAGGCCTAGGAAACTTCCAGTCACGGACTCGGCCTCCTCTCTCCTGAGGTTTCATTCTGCCACAAGAGGCTTACTTGCTTTCTCTCTGTCTCTGTCTCTGTCTCTGTCTCTGTCTCTTGTCTCTCTCCATCATTTTTTTTTACCAGAAAAAACATGCTCCCATAGAGGGATCTGAATGCTAAGTCTGTGCTGTAATCAATTGCTAGTCTTCACTTTTCCTACTCACTGTGTGAACATGGTCCAGTCTCTTCCTCCCTCTTTTCCTGCATTTCCCCTATTAGTAAAATGAGCAGGTGGTTATCCGTCATCTCTGAGGTTGCTGATAGTTCTAAGGCTGGAACTCCAAACTCATTGATGCTGAGTCAGAACTAACAGTGTTTATTAATAATGTTGTTATGAATAAGGAAATGTTAGACAATATTCTAAGAACTTTATGTGCATTATTTCACAACAATACTGGGAGAGCCTTTATGATTGACCACAGTCTATACATGAGAACACTGAGGCTGAACAAGCTAAAGAAACTTAAAATTGTCATAGAAATGATTAAGTGGCAGTCTGATTTGATCCCAATTCTGTATGTCACTGAAGCCTGTGCTGTTAATTAATATTGCTTTGTCTATCCAGGACGGAGCCTTAAGTACAAGGAATGCGTTTTTACTGGTGGACCTTCAGCCATTACTGAGAGCCTTTGAAAATATTGCACAAATGTGTCTGCCTGTACCCATTTATACACAGCACCAGAGTTTGGATAATAACAATAACAATATTAATGAATACATTTCAAATGCTCAAAACGTGTCAAGAAGTAGCACACAAAATCATATGACCTCATTTTAGATGATAGAACTGAGGCTTAGAGAGCAGAAGGTACTTACCCAAAGACATACAGCCAATCAGTGGTAGAGCCAGACTTGCAATACAGGCTGTCTGATTCTAACCCCTAATCAGCTACAGTGAGATTTGCTCTAAAATATAATTAGCATTTATTGAATGCTTACTATGTGTCTGGTACTGTGCTTTGTGTATATTATCCACAACACTCTTATGAGGTAGGTACTCTTATTATCTCTTGTAAGTAAAGGAACTGAGACACAAAGATTTAAGGAACTTTCCCAGTCTCATAGTAAGTTAGTCTTTATGAAACCCGACATGTAACTGTGGTAAAGCAAGATGAAGCCCTTACCTATTGCCCAACCTCATCTCCTACTACTCTCCTTCGTACTCAAACTTCAGGTACATTGGTCTTTCCATTTAAAAAAACGAAGCTATTGTCTTAAGGCCTTTGCCTTTGCTGTTCTCTCTGCTTAAAATACTTTTCTATTAGGTCTTCACGTGGGTGGCCACTTCTCATCATTCGGGTTCTCTTCCGATCATCCATTCTCCAGTAGATATGCAGTTACTTTGCTCTCTTTATCACACTACGATTTCCTTCGGAGAACTCTCTGACATTATTCTTTTCCTTTGTTTTATTATGTCTGTGTGCATCACTTTATGTAAAAATCAAAGTTCCACAAGGGCAGCAAGCATGTTGGTATTTTTGTCCAGTATAGTATCTAGTTTGTAGTAGACACTCAAGTAAAATATTTGAATGAATCAAAGCAGTCGATTTGGGATGAGAAACCAGGTCTGCATGGCTGTAGGGCTCTGTTCCATACTCTACTGCCTCTTGGTTTATCCTTTGAGCCTTTTTTCCCACGTGCGTCTTTTCTAATTCCTGTATGCTAATTACAATCAGAACTTAAACGTGGAAGAGCAAAAGATTTTTCTCTGAGAATATAATAGGCAAAGTACATACCTAGTTTCCTAAAGAGGCTACTTTCATTACACTGTTTTTTTTTTCCTTCTGAGGTTTTTTTTCCCCCCTAATGTACGGGTTCCCACATATATTTCCAAATATTCAAGGAAGAACTCAAAGAAAGAATACAAATCTTGAGCTTGTTTAAAACTCTTAAGCTATATTTAAGTCCTAAGTAAATAACTCCACCTTTCCTTTTGCAGTTTCCTCTCATCTAATTTGTACTTTCTGGCACTTGCTGGCACTTGCTGGCACTTCTGAGTTATACATCAGACTGGAACCTTCAGCCCATACGGCATGTCACACAACACATAGAGTTGACTACAGAAAAGTATCTTGTTACTGGTGATTCAAAAAAAAAAAAAAACTCTCGTTACTTTCAGCACACATTCCCCTGGTAGATTTTCAGTCATTTTCTTTACTAGAAACCACTGTCTAGCCATCAAGAGGACATGTTTTTACTAAAAAAGAAAAAAAAAGGGAAGGGAGAGAAAACTGCTATGTAATTGGATGCCATCCAGGAGGTGCATACATAGCTTAACTGTAATAGAGTATAATGGCAGCCTTTTTCAAGGAGGATCTGGGGCCAATGCTCACAGTTTTCTGTTTGCAGATTTACTGGGAGAAGTGTGTGCTGGCTTCTCAAATAAAATGTACTGCTATCATCATCTGCCAAGATACTAACTGAAAAGATCCATTATTTTTGATATTTAATACATTATAAATTATATGGGGATTGTGTTGACCGACATGGACATCTGGGAGGATGTTCAGAAATTTTTTTTTTGCTAGGTCAGGTAGACTGAGTGAGTGCCTGTTTGTTCATCAATGACCAATTATGCATTCATAGAGAAAAGGTCTATTCTCAGCTGCTGGTCAGCTAACCTCAGAGGAACTGAGATGGCTGGATTTGAAGGAGGGGATGCAAATGAGCAGTGGCAAGCTGGAATTTATATGGAAAATGTATAGCTGCCTGTTCCCTAACAGAGAGGAATTGTGTGCTGGCCAGGGCTTGAAGGACAGACAAATCCCATCTTGGTTAAGCAGAGCCGAATATGTTTTTGGAGCCTTTTCTCACCTTCCATATTGGCTGTCCCTGCAAACTGGAGAAGGTGCTTTCCCTTTGCACATTGAACAGGAGTTAATCTACTGTCTGACCAATGTCTCCCAATTTGCTCCCAGACTCATCTACAGAAATGCAAGTTGCAAAACCGATGTTGGTGTCTGGTTGCTCACGAAGACTTTTTATCTCACTGTTAATTCACCTGCTTGTTCCCTGCTACAACACTTGCAGTTATGTTTCTGTCCACAGCTTTGGTTTGTTCTGGACGATTTTTGGCTTCATGTTCCAATCTTAATATGTGGAGTGTTTGATACACCTCCCCCTAAAGCAGGGCATGCCTGAGGATTAGGTGTTCCCACAAACTGAGATGGATTTTCAATGAGCTGTTCATTCTCTCTTGCCTGGCCCTGGTGACAAATGGCATGCCTTTGCTAAGTGAGCTGGGGTGGAGTGAATGAAAAACCCCTTTCACTAATTTGAAAAACAGGACACAACAATTAAGGCTTGTCAAACATGCCACCTTTATTGAATTAGCAGATGATGAATTAAAAACAATGAAATTAAAACTTTTAATAAAGTCACAGAGTTCAAAAGCATCAACTGTTTCTGTGAATGTAATTATTTTAGCTGATTATAAAAAAAAAAGTGCCATAAGACCCTGAGATTTCACTTCTGGGAATTTATCTGAAGAAACCCAAAACTCTAACTGGAAAGAACATAAGCACCCCTATGTTCATTGCAGTGTTATTTACAATAGCCAAGGTCTGGAAGCAGCTCAAGTGTTCGTTAGTACCTGACTGGACAAAAAGATCTGAGGTGCATTTACACAATGGAATACTACTCAGCCATAAAAAAGAAGGAAATCTTACCCTTTGTGAGAGCGTGGATGGACCTGGAGAACATTATGCTAAGTGAAATAAGCCAGTCAGAGAGAGATGAATACCATATGATCTCACTCATGTGTGGAATCTAATCAACAAAATAAACTAACAAACAAAATGGAGACAGACTCATAGATAAAGGGCAGGCTGACAGCTGTCATGGTGGTAGCTGGGTGGGGGGTGGAGGGGTTGAGCAAAAAAAGAATAAAAATGGGAAAGAACTCATAAACACAGACAACAGTCTGGTTCTTGCTGGGATCATGGGTATGGGGGAAGGTGGAGAAGGGTATGACAGGAATAAATGGTGATGGAAGGAGGCTTGACTTGGGGTGGTGAACACACAATGCATTGTACAGATGATGTGTTTTGTAACATTGTGCACCTGAAACCTGTATAATTTTGTTGACCAGCATCACCTGAATCAATTGAATAAAAAAAGTAATCAGATATAGGCACTGTGTGTACTCTAAAAGGCAATCGGTGGGTTGCCAGCATAGAGAACAGAGATAAATAACATAACAAGAAGACCCTGGAAGGCATACTTTAGGAAGGGAGCTAATACTGGGAGTCTGGGCATATGGTTGGAGATCAGGAGCTGTGAGTATCTACAATTGTATTAGATACTTAGAAATATTCTGCCTACTGATGGCCTACCCATCCAGATCTGCTTTATTAGGCTGCCTCCCTTATTCTTTCCTCTCTCTATTCCTTCATTTGCTTTAAAAGAGAATTTCCAAGAAACTTAATGTGTGCTGAACAGAGAATTTGTTTTCTCATTACCTTCAAAATGTCTCTGTTAAATTTACATCGTCTGTAGTTCTTAGCTTTTTCAAAGAAATCTTATGGCTGTTTCTCCTTGATCATAGGATAAATAAATAAGAAATATTTACGTATTTCTACAGTAAATTTACCAAAGCAGTTGAAGATACTAGTCAATTATAGGATACTCTAACAGTGAAGCTATGGCAATTTTATTGTACATTTACTATCTGTCATGTATTTTCTTTCTTTTTTACAGATTTTATTTATTTATATTTAGAGAGAGGGGAGAGGAAGGAGAAAGAGAAGGAGAGAAACACCCATATGTGAGAGAAACATTGACCAGCTGCCTTTTGCGTGCCCCCTACTGGAAACCTGACCCTCAACCCAGGCATGTTCCCTGACTGGGAATCGAACCAGAGACCCTTTGATTCACAAGCCTGCACTCAATCCACTGAGCCACACCAGCCAGGACACTATGTGTCATATATTTTCTTACACACACAATTTCATCTTGGTCATGATAACAATTTTGTGGTGAAAATAAAGTATTATTATCTCCATGTGTAGATAATTCAGAGAAGTTAAAATAACTTGCCTAAAATCACACATTTAAGTGGACATCTGACAATATTCAAAAATACCTGTGTCTAGCAATAATGTCCATGTTGTTCCTCTTTTATTTCCTTTATTTTATTTTTATTATATTTTAATTAAATTTATCTGGGTGACATTGCTTGATAAGATTATATAGGTTTCAAGTGTACAATTCTATCACCTGTATATTGCACTGTGTCCCCACCACTCAAAGTCAAATCTTCTGTCACCCTATATTTGGCCCACTTTACCCTTTACTACCCTCCACCCTCTCCTTTCCTCTGGTAGGTAACCACTATAGAGTTGTCTGTGTCTATAAGTTTTTATTTGTTTTTCTTGTTTTATTTCATTTGTTGCTTTCTGTTTTAAATCCCACATGAATAAATTCATACAGTTCTTAACTTTTTCTGTCTGACATATCACTTAGCATGATCTTCTGAAGGTCTATCCATGTTGTTGCAAATGACAGTATTTCGTCTTTTCTTATGGCTGAGTACTATTCCACTGTATATATGTACCACATCATCTTTTTCAGCAATGCACACTTGTTTCCAAAATTCAGTCCAGTCTAAATATTTGCTGCTTTCTTGACTGACTTTCAATCAAGTCTAGGTTCCAATTCATTAGTGCTAGCCTTTACAGCCCTAAGAGATTAGTAAAAGTTCCAGAGATTTCGCCATGGCATTTTTACAGGTGTTTTCAAGAACAATCAAAGCCAGAAGTGTGAAATATGAGTTTCCTCCATCTCCAGTTTTAAAAATCTGGGGCTCAGAGCCTTATTTCTATTCATTCCCTTGCTAAGAAAACTATATGCCCTGGACTCTGGAATCCATGGATAGTGAAATGGGTCACCTTCAGGAAATGCTGTCCTGTAAAATATTGGTGTATTCACATTATTAACATCATTTGGAAGAAATATACTTGGTGAGGTGATTATGTCTTCCTTTAGGAGTACAATTCAAAAATAACTTTCTGGGTACCTATAGAGGGCTCTACATTGTAGGAGACAGATGAATGTGATTTTGACACAGGCCTTACATCCATACTAGCAGGTGCAGGGGTGTCCAATCCCCAGCTCCAGGATGGCTATGAATGTGGCCCAACACAAAATCCTAAATTTGCTTAAAACATGATGAGGTTTTTTTTTTTTGTTTTGTTTTTTTTTTTATGATGACGTGTTGTAATGTATTTAATGTGTGGCCCAAGACAATTTTTCTTCCAGTGTGGCCCAGAGATGCTGAAAGGTTGGACACCCCAGGTAGTTATTCTGTACCTTACTCACAGGAACTGAAGTATTTTGAGCATTAAAATGACATGATCCCCTTGGCTGGTGTGGCTCAGTGGACTGAGCACAGGCCTATGAACAGAAAGGTCACTAGTTTGATTCCCAGTCAGGGGACATGCCTAGGTTGCTGCCAGGTCCCCACTTGCGGGTACGTGAGAGACAACTGATTGATGTTTTTCTCACATATCAATGTTTCTTTCTGTCTCTTTTTCTCTCCCTCTCCCCTCTCTGAAAGTAAATAAATAAAATCTTTTTAAAAAATAAAATGACATGATCAGAGGATCCAAGATGTCAGGAAGGTAGGTAGAGGTTATACTCACTTTCCCCCATGGCCAAACTGGAATTACAACTAAAATAGAACAATCAACCTGAGTAACCAACTGAAGACTAGCTGAACAGAAGTCTCATAACCAAGGACTTACAGAAGAAACCACATAGGGACTGGTAGGAAGGGTGGAGACACAAGAAGAGCTGGCTTAGCTCTCATGGGCAGTGGCTGAGAATCCAAAGGTTTATCTCAGTTGCAAAAGTTTTTTCTAAGGAGCTTGGGGTCTCAAACCCACACTGAGCTGATCAGCATCCCCTTCAGGAGAGACCCACTAGCACCAATCTCCAGAATCCTGGCAGCCCTGCTTTGTGGAGCCCACACCCTGCAGATAAGTAAGCTGCCTGGGCTCAAGATACAAAGCTCAGGGCAGACTCAGGGAGTGTCAGTGACTTAGTTGAATGGCTCTGGGGTGAAGGCTATACCTTCCTGAGCCTGAGTGGTGCTCCCCCTGCAAGAGAGATCCACAAGCTTCAACCTCTTGATTCCCAGTAGCCCTGCCCTGCCAAGTTCCAGCTAATCAGAGCATGGTACTAGTATAAGAACAGACACATAGATCAATGGAACAGAATAGAGAGACTGGAAGTAAACTCATGCCTATATGGTCAAATAATATTTGACAAAAAAATGCAAGAAACTGCAATGGTGGAAGACAGTGTATTTAATAAATAGTGTTGGGAAAATTGGGCTAATGTTGAATTCTTTGAAAAGATGAAACTAAACCACCTTATTATACCAGAATACAAGTATAATAAGTATACTTAATAAAATATATAAGTATATATAAGAATGTATAAGGATAACCTCTAACTGGATTAAAGATTTAAACTAGACTCAAAACCATAAAACTCCTAGAAGAAAATATAGTCAATAAAATCTCACACATTTCTCTTAGCGATGTTTGATATGAACACCCTCAGGCAAGGGAAACAAAACAAAAGTTAAAGAAATGGGACTACATCAAACTGAAAAGGTTTTGCACAGCAAAGGAGATCATCAACAAAATAGATGACCCACTGAATGGGAGAACATATTCGTCAGTTATACTTCTGATAAAGGGTTAATTTCCAAAATTTATAAAGGACTCATACAACTCAAAAACAATAAAACAAACAGTTTAATTTAAAAATGGGCAAAGGAACTCAATAGACACTTCTGCAAAGATGGCATACAGGTGGGTAATAGGCATGTGAAAAGATGCTCAACATCACTAATCATCAGATAGATGCAAATTAAAGTCACAATGAGATATCACCTCACACCTGCTAGAGTGGCTACCACCAATAAATCAATAAACAACAAGAAGTCCTGGTGAGGATGTGGGGAAGGGGACACTTTTGCACTCTTGGTGGGAATGCAGACTGGTGCAGCCAGTGTGGAAAGCAGTCTGTAAGTTCCTAAAAAGTAAAAATTGAACTACCTTTTGACCTGGCAATTCTACTTCTGGATATGTATCTAAATAAATTAGAAACACTAATTTGAAAGCATATATGCACCCCTGTGTTTATTGCAGTGTTATTTAAAATAGTAAAACTATGCAAGCAACCCAAGTACCCATCAATAGATGAGTGCTTAAAAAAGCTGTGGTACATTTACATAATGGAATAGTGTAGGCCATAAAAGAATAAAATCTTACCATTTGTGACTGCTTGGATGGACCTAGAGGGTATTACGCTGAGTGAAATAAGTCAATCAGAGAAAGACAAATACTATATAATTTCACTTATATATGGAACCTAAACAACAATATACGTGAACAAACCAAACAGAAACAGACTCATAGATAAAGAGAACAGACTGATGGTTGCCAGAGGGAAGAGGGTAGGGGGACTGGGTGAAAAATGTAAGGGGATGAACAAGTACAGATTGGTAGTTACGAAATAGTCATGGGGATGTAAAGTACAGCATAGGGAATACAGTGAGTAATATTCAATAACTATGTTTCTAGTTCAGTAGTGGAAATATGAAAGAGAATACTTTATAAAGTATATGATTGTCTAACCACTATGCTTGTACACTGGAAACTAATACAAGTAATACTGAATTTAAACTATAATTTAAAAAATTTTAAAAATGTCAAAAAAACAGTCCACTCCAGGTCACATATATTGAACATATTTTTCTAAATTGCTTTTCAACTGTGTAAATTTTTTTGTGCAAAATAATTTTAAAAAACTTCTTGTACAGCTGAAACTAATGATGTTATACGTCAACTGTATTTGGAAAAAAATAGACACAATAGTTTCATAATGGAAAAAATAATAATAAAATGACATGATTATTTTTGGCCATCAGGAAGATTACTTCGGGACATTTATTCTTTTTCATCATTTTTTAATTTTCAATTACGGTTAACATACAATATTATATTAGTTTCAATTGTACACTCTAGTGATTAGTCATTATATAACTTATAATTTACTAAGTAATCATCCTAATAAATCTTGTACCCTTCAGACACTGTACATTGTTATTAGATATTTTTGACTCTATTCCCAATGTTGTACTTTATATCCCCATGACTAGTCTGTAACTACCAATTTATATTTTTTTATTGTTTTAAAAAAATTTAAAAAAGAGTATTTACTTATTTATTTTTAGAGAGAGGGGAAAGGAGGGAGAAAGAGAGGGAGAGAAACCTTAATGTGTGGTTACCACTCACATACCCCAACCTGGGGACCTGGCCTGCAACCCAGGCCTGTGCCCTGACTGGGAATCGAACCGGTGACCCTTTGGTTCGCAGGCCGGTGCTCAATCTACTGAGCCACACCAGTCAGGGCCAATTTGTATTTCTTTTTTTTTTCAAAGGAAAAAGTTTAGTAAGATCCTCCTTTCACCTTTTCACTCACCCTCCACCCTCCCTCCCATCTAGTAACTGTGAAAATGTGTTCTGTATCTATGAATCAGTTTCTGTTCTGCTTGTTCATTTATTTTGGTATTTAGATTCAATTGTTGGTAGATATGTATTTATTGCCATTTTATTCATATTTTATATTTTCTCCTCCTCCCCCTCTTCCCTCTCCTTCTTCTAGAAGATCCTTTATCATTTCATATAATACTGGTTTGGTGCAGACGATTATTCTAAATGCTCTGTGAAGAATCAATCAGGAAGGAAAGAAAGGAGGGGAACATAAAATTTGGGGGCTTTTCTTAGTCCAGATGACAAATTCTGAGGTGATGACTTAGAGGTAAAAAAAATGAAAAAGATGGAAGAAATTAGTTCAATTTATAACCAATTTGAAGAAGGAGGGAGTAGAGTTGTCCAGTTTGATACCAAGATTTCTGACTTGAGTGACCGAGTAGATGATTGTGCTATTACAAAGATAGAAGACTTTGGAAGAGTTAGAGTTTGAGATAGGGGTAGGGGAATTATGTATCATTAAAAATTTTCAGATGGTGTTTTTGCTTGTTGTCGATTCAGGTGAAGATGTTTCATATATAGTTACAGACATGAATATAAATCTTAGAAGACAAATCTGAAATGGGGTACAGATAAAATGAGAATCTATTGAATGAAAAAGAACACAAGGATGAAAGTATGTAGTATACCACAGGAGGATGAGCCCTTATTGGAAACTAAACAATAGTTAGAGAGATGGGAGGAGAGATTTTCTTAAGGAATAGGATATATTTGATAATTTGTAAATGACCAGAGAGGTTAAGTATGTTCATGGGTTGAAATAATCCAGTGACTGTAGAATCTAAGAAGACATCAATGGCCCTTGTGGGAGTAGTGGTTGGCATGGAAGTGAAATTACTGTACACTGAGGAGTAAGTTGGTGGTAATACAGTGGAGAAAGCCTAATTTTTTAAATTAATTTGCCTGTGAAGGAAAGTAGAGAAGGAAAAAATAAGAGGGAAAGTAGGGCCTAGAGAATAATTGTTGTTGATAACCACTGTATGGTTGTTGACAACCATAATATGGTTGTTTTTAAGGATGCTGAAGAGACAGTAGGAAGAAAATTGCAAGACTATCAGGGAAGAAGAAGAGGATGAGATAAGCAATGGAAAAAGGAATACTACTTTTCAGTGAGCTATTAGGAAGAGAGGAGGAAAGAAGGGCTACAGATGCAGACAAATTTCTAGGTTTGGAGGCAGGAAATTATGGAGGTTCCTACCTGATGACCTCTATTTTTCTCACTAAGTAAGAGATTATGTCATCTGCTCAAAAGAAGGGGCAGTTGTGATGAGGATTTAGAAAAGAGGTTTGGAATTACTCATGAGGACAATGGAGAAGGAATTGACCGGAAGAATTCATGAGCTGCACTGAAGCCTTGTCAGATGAGATTTTTAGTGGTCACTGTGTTCATGATTGTGCAGTTTTCTCCTTTGCAGCACTCTGGGGCTTGGGTTCAAGAGCAGAGAATGAAGGTGCTTAGATTGCCTCCAGGACAGGAGTTTAGCAAGGCACGTGTAATTTAGATAAAAGAGAAGGGGAGTTGAAAGTCCTGGGAAAGAGAGAAATTGGGGTCCAAGGTATCCAAACCAGATAGGGATGAAAGTAAAGAGAGAGACAAGTGGTGCACTGGGATAAAGGGATAAAGGGAGGGGGTGAATGACTAGGTCAGAGAGTAAGAGTAGAAAAAGACTTAAGAGAATTGGAACTAGTTTGTCTTGTGGATGCTTTGTTGAGATGTCTTAGTTTATGTTTTATAGATGAGGCAGTCTTACCTTATGACAATGTTCAGATGTGGCTGAAAGATTGGGTGTCTGAAACAGATTTTATAAAAAATTAATTGTAGATTAACTGGTTAAAAAATCAACAGGTTATGGCAGTAGGTGGATTAATTACATGGACATGGAAATATCTCTAGATGACGTGAAGATTCACAGTGTAAGGTAGAGCAGAACCAGAGTCCATATGAAAGGACTGAGACAGTGATCGACAGATAACATCAAAGTGGAAGGAAAAGGTAGTAGAAAAGGCATGCATCTCAAAATAGAAAAATATTAGTACGTGATAAAGAGAGTTTCGGTCTGGAAGTAAGTGGCAATGGGAAGTAGGAAATTGGCAGTACCACCCTTGGAGATGTGGGTGAGAATCATGGGATAACCAAAGTCAATATTTGATAAAGCTGTTAAGAGCAGCAGTTAACTCAGGATTTGGTAATCCTCTCATTAATAGAGGTTTGAGATTGACCTTTTATTGTTTATTGCATTTGTTGATTAGAATTTATTTTTCTGTTTTTGTCTTTACGCATGGATAAAAAAGTTTTATTTTGTTCTCGAACAAGCAAACAATTTGAGACAATGTGGGATTTTAGAAAGATAATTTGACTAGGATTCAAAGATCTAACTAACCTCTTGGTTCTAACATTTTGTGATCTTGGAAAATTCTTTTTTATTCTCTGAGAGATGTATAGTAGAATACCTCTCATGCCTCCTCTGATTTTGTCACCTTGAATTTAGTCCAATGAGTCTTATTTTTAAAAAATTATTGTTTACTCTATTACAGTTCTCCCAATTTTTCCCCCTTTGCCCTCTTCTGCCCATCCCCCCACCCCGACTCCCACATCCAATCCCCGCACCATTGTCCATGTCTGTGGGTCATTCGTATGTGTTCCTTGACTAGTCCCTTCCCCTTCTTTCCATCATTACCCCCCTCTGCCCTCCCCTCTGGCAACTGTCAGTCTGTTCCCTGTTTCCATGTCTCTGGTTCTAGTTTGCTCATTAGTTTATTTTGTTCATTAGATTCCTGTTATGGTGAGATCATATGGTATTTGTCTTTCACCAACTGGCTTACAACACTTAGCATAATATTCTCCAGTTCCATTCGTGCTGTTGCAAAAGGTAAGATTTCCTTCTTTACAGCTGAAGAGTATCCCATTGTGTAAATGTACCACAGCTTTTTAATCCACTCATCTACGGATGGGCACTTTGTATCTTTCTTCATTTAATTTATCCTGATTTTTTTTTGTTCTGTGGACCCATGGTCCTACTCCTGAAACAAAGTGGTGTGTCTTTAGATGGCCCTAATAAAATGCAAATAAATATTAAAATTGGAAAGGGGAATATACTTATAGCATTATTATTCACAGAGTACACAGACATGTAAATTGAAGTTTGGGAGGAGGTAAGAAAAGTTGACAGATACACACGTGAGGTGTTACCAGAATGGGTGGCAGAGGAAGAACAAGCCTGGTTGAGCAGTTTTGCTGGTAGTGGTGGGAATACAAGTGGAAAAGCAGCCAGGCTCTATTTTTAGGGGCTCTCTGTGGTAGTCAATGGGAGGTTGCTTTGAAGAAAGGGTAATAATAAACTAAGCATCTACTATGTGCAAGGCATTTCACATTCATCATGCCAATTTAATCCTCACACCAACCCTTTTAATTGATTGTTATTAGGCTTGTTTTACAGAAGAAAAAATATGAAAGATTACAAAAGTTAAGTAAAATGTCTAAGCAACACAGCTAGCATGTAGAGCTGGGATTCAAATCCAGATCCGTCTGAATTTAAAGCCCATCTTGTTAATCATTTCATACTGGAATTCTGTATTAATACATCTGAATGCATTAAAGAAGAAGATTATAAGGTGAATCAGTATAAATTAAGAGTTAAGTGTATGGACTCTGCAGCCAGACAGCTTGGACTGGAATTCCTGGTCCACCCCATTAATTACACAAACAGGCAGTCACTCAAGCTCTCCGATGCTCAGTTTCTTCATCTGCAAAATGGAGATGTCAGTAGTATGTATTTCACAGTGTTACTGTGAGAATTTAATATCAATCTGTATATCCCATTGGCCACAATAAATTCTATTAAAAGAATAATCACAAATATTACCTCATAAAAGAACCAGATCCAAAAAACATTCTTATTTTAAGTGACTAAGGTGTAAGAGGTCCCAGGAGAACTTTTGTCCATTCCACAATTGTGATACTGGTCAATACTTTTATAAAATTCTGAGTGCCAATTACCAGTGAGTGCTTCTTCAAGGCGTTTCTTTTTTAATCTTGCCCTTGATAAACATTAGCAATTTGATTCTTGTCCTCTGTTTATGACAATGGACAGAAGGAAATATAATATGCGTGTCTTTGTTCTTACACCTCTTGTGAAATAACCAATTCAGTAAAGTGACTGGCCTGATTACTGAAAAAAAAGTTGAATTGTTAATGTACACATATAATACCAGAGCAGCTGATAAATCAGAAAAACAATGTGTAACACCCTCATTCTGTTAATTTTTTTCACTTTTTATCCAGATAAGCTTCTACAATGGAGAGTTGGCTTCCATAATGTTTTCTTTTACTTTCAGGTACTAACTTATTAACTTTAGGAAGTAGCTATAAGTAACAATTGCCATATGTCTTAGGAAGAAAATAATAAAAAGAAGGAACCCTGATCATACTGAAATTCGGACTCTGTGAGTCTGGTATCTTCTGAGGTCTTCAAAGAGCTCCTAGGGATTTCAGAATGTGAGAGAATTTCCCTTTTCATGTGAAAACAAACTTCTGCCATCCAACTGTGTCTGTGGAATCTTCCAGATTTTGCCAGCATTGGTTTATGATCTGAGCTACACACTCAGTGAGACAAGCTGGGACTCTGAGAGAGAAACTTGAAAGTTTAAGTGTGTTTACCTTTCATTTTGGTGCCTTTGATGTTTGCACTACATTCAGATGACCACGGGTTAACTGACCTCATTAGTCCTACTTCTCTGAGCCGATTCCTTGTAGAAACCAAGATCTGTATATGCTCATTTTTTTTTTCTTGAGTGGGCAAGAACTTCCACAGGTGTGCAACTCAATATTTATTTCCATTTCACACATTTACAGACACTTACTAATTAAAAGCAGCATTTGCTGACTAAGAACAGTTTGAATCAGCCCCAAAGTGTTAAGGAGAGATTCCATAGAACAAGTTCAGACTCGATTTCTTGTAGTCAGGTGTAGAGACTGTCCCACCCTATTCTACCTTCTCATTTTGGCTATACTACGCCTCATAATCCATCTTAGATCTAGACAACACTGAGGGATGGAATGTATTACACTTACACGTATGCCTTTCTCTTCAACTGTGCATTTTCCTGCATCAATTGGGGAGAAACAAATTCAATAAAATAGTTTTATCTGTTGCTCTTCTACTTCTACTGTATTTATGAAGCAGAAAACACTGTCATTATCAGAGTGATCAGAGTGGATTAAATCTGTCCGACCCTCACAAGCTCAGCACTGTCTTAGGACTGTTACGGGCCTAAGAAGAAAGAAAATCTTGGTTTCCCCTTTTATAATCAAATTGGGAAAATGAGAAGAACATGTGACTATCCAGAATAGGCAAATAATTAAGAGGTTAAGCTTTGACTATAATAAATAGATTTGGAATAAAGAGAAGGGAGATCTCAATGTAGAATTATTGAAAAAGGTTTCATGGAATAAGCTTGTTTTATGGATACCTTCCACTTAGTTCTTTTCCTTGTGCTATTTGAAGTCTTTTGTGGTTTCATATAAATTTTAGGATTAGTTATTCTGGTACTGAGAAGAATGTCATCGGTATTTTAACAGGGGATGTATTGAATCTGTATGTTACTTTAGGTAATGAGGTCATTTTAGTAATATTAATTCTTCTAATCTACGAGCATGGTATATCCCTCCATTTATTTATATCTTCTTCAGTGTCCTTCTCAATGTTTTATAGTTTTCGGAGGACAGGTCTTTACCTCTTTGGTTAAATTTATTTCTATGTGTTTTATGCTTTTGATGCAATTGTAAATGGTATTTTCTTAATTTTTCCTTTCAATTGTTTCTTATTGCTGTATAAAAACAACAGATTTTTGTATATTGATTTTGTTTAAAATTTTTTTAAATTTATTTATCCTTAGAGGGGAAGGGAAGGAGAGAGGGAGAGAAATATCAGTGTGTGGTTGCCTCTTGTGCGTCCCCTGCTGGGAACTGGCCTGCAACCCAGGCATGTGCCGTGACTGGGAATCGAACCGTGACCCTTTGGTTCACCGGCCCATGCTCAAGCCACTGAGCTACCCCAGCCAGGGCGTGTATATTGATTTTGTATCTTGCAACTTTACTGAATTCATTCATTAGTTCTAATAGTTTTTTGGTGCAGTTTTTAGGTATTTCTATGTATAGTATCATGCCATATGCAAATAATGACTGTTTTACTTCTTTCTTTAAAACTCAGGTGACTTTTCTTTCTCTTGTCTAATTGCTCTGGCTGGGACCTTGAATACAAGTGGTAAGAGTGGACATCCTTGTCTTCTTCCTGATCTTAAGAAAAAAAAGCCTTTAGCATTTAGTGTTGAGTCTGATGCTAGACTGAGCTTTTTCATATACAGTCTTTATGTTCAGGGGTGTTCCCTCTATACTCATTTTGTTTAGAATTCCTATTATAAAAGGATGTTGAACTTTGTCAAATATTTTTTCCACAGCTGTTGAGATGTTCACTGGTATTTAGCCTTCATTTTGTTGATATGATGTATCATATTGATTGATTTACATATGTTAAACTACCTTTGTTCCTTTGGGATAAATCTTACTTGGTCTTGGTGCATAATCCTTGTAATGTATTGTTGAATCCAGTTTGCTAATGTTTTGCTGACAATTTTTGCAAGTATGTTCATTAAGGATATTGGCCTGTAATTTTTTAAAAGATTTTTATTTATTTATTTTTAGAGAAAGGGGACGGGGTGTGGGAGAGAAACATCAATGTGTGGTTGCCTCTTTTGCGCCCCCCAATGGGGACCTGGCCTGCAAACCAGGCATGTGCCCTGACTGGAAATCAAACCTGTGACCCTTTGGTTTGCAGGCCATGCTCAAACCACTGAGCTATGCCAGCCAGGGCCTGGCCTGTAATTTTTTAATAATATTTTTGTCTGGTTTTAGTATCAGGGATTAGCTTGTAATTTTCTTTTTTTTTTTAAATAATGTTTTTGTCTGGTTTTGGTATCAGGGTAATTATGGCTTCATACAGTGTGTTTTAAATCATTCATTTCTCTTCAATTTTTTGGAACAGTTTAAGAAAGATAGGTATTCAATCTTTTTTAAATGTTTGGTAGAATTCGCCTGGGAAGCTATGGTCCTAGACTTGTATTTGTTGGGAGTTTTTTCAATTACTGCTTTCATTTCATTGCTAGTTATTGATCTGTTTAAATTTTATGTTTCTTCCTGATTTAGTTTTGAAATGTTGTATACTTCTACAAGTTTATCTGTTTCTTCTAGGTTGCCAATTTTTTTTGTCATATACTTATTTATAGTATCTTTTAAAAATCATTTGTATTTCTGTAGTTAGAAGATTATACGTTCTTCCATTATGATTTTACTTATATGGGCCATTTCTCTTTTTTATTGATGAGTTTGGCTAAAAGGTTTGTCAATTTTATTTGTCTTTTCTGCATTCCCACCAACAGTGCACAAGGGTTCCCTTTTTCTCTACATCCTTGCCAGCAAATGTTGTTCATTGATTTATTAATGATAGCCATTCTGACAAGTGTGAAGTGGTATCTCATTGTGGTTTTAATTTGCATCTCTCTGATGGCTAGTGATGCTGAGCATTTTTTCATGTGTCTATGGGCCCTCTGTATGTTCTCCTTAGAGAAGTATCTGTTTAAATCCTTTGCCCAATTTTTAATGGCATTGTTTGTCTTCCTGGTGTTGAGTTGTGTGAGTTCTTTATATATTTTGGAGATCAAACCCTTGTCTGAAGTATCATTGGCAAATATGTTTTCCCATATGGTTGGTTCCCCTTTCATTTTGTTGATATTTTCTTTAGCCATGCAGAAGCTCTTTAATTTGATGTAGTCCTATTTATTTATTCTTTCCTTTATGTCTGTTGCCCTAGGGGATGTATCAGAGAAAATATTGCTACGTGGCATATCTGAAATTTTCCTGCCTATGTTTTCCTCGAAGAATTATATGGTGTTGTAACTTATATTTAAATCTTTTATCCATCTTGAGTTTATTTTTGTGTATGGTGTAAATCGGTAGTCTAGTTTCATTTTTTTTTGCATGTACTTGTCCAAATCTTCCAACACCATTTGTTGAATTTTTACTCCATTTTATGTTCCTGCCCCTTTTGTCAAATATTAATTGATCATAGAGACTTGGGTTTATTGGGCTTTCTATTCTGTTCCATTGATCTATGTATCTGTTCTGACGCCAGTACCAGACTGCTGTATTTTTCAGATTATAAGACGTACCTCCCAAAATTTGGGAGGAAAATGGGGGTGCATCTTACAGTCCAAATGTAGCTTACCTGGCTTGCTGGGGGGGGGCAGCAGTGGAGTGGGGTCACAGGTTATTAAATATTTTACCACATTTTTTGCTTCAAAAATTTTTTTCCAATTTTCCTCCTCTAAAACCTAGGTGTGTCTTATGGTCCTAAAAATATGGTATTTTGACTATCATGGTCTTATAATGTAGTTTGATATCAGATATTATGATTGCTCCAACTTTGTTCTTTTTTCTCAAAATTGCTGAGGCTATTTGGGTTCATTTATGGTTCCATATAAATTTTTGAAGTATTTGCTCTATATCTGTGAAATATGTCATTGGTATTTTGATAGGGATTGTGTTGAACCTATATATTGCTTTGGGTATTATGGGCATTTTAATGATGATAATTCTTCCAATACATGAACATGGTATATGCTTCTATTTATTTGTGTCTTCCTTAATTTCTTTCTTCAGTGTTGTATAGTTTTATGAACACAGGTCTTTCACCTCCTTGTATAATAGCTATTTTTAAATGGCTGATTCACTGTGTGTTTTTAAAAAAATATTTGCCTTTACCTATGAGATTCTTTTACTTTTCTCACAATTTCTTATTTTCTTTTCTCCTTAACAAAGTCCCTTTCTGATTCTGTCTTTAATGTTAACTTTTGCCATTTGAATTACAAAATGTCTTGCTCTCTGTCTCTTTGGTTTCACCCTGTTTATCAATCTCTGTGCTTCTTGAACCTGGATGTTGTTTCCTTTTCCAGGTTAGATAAATTTCCAGCCATTATTTCTTCAAATACACTTTCTACCCCTTGCTCTCTTTCTGTTCCTTCTGGGGTCCCTGTAATGTTCATGTGTTAGATGTTGCAGAGTTCCTTGTAACAATGCTAATTCTTAAATTCTTCTTTCTTTTTGCTGCTTGATTAATCTCCACTAGTCTGTCTTCCATGTTGGTGATCCATTCTTTTGTATTAGCTAATCTCCTGTTGATAATTTTAGTATATTTTCTATCTCAGTGATTGTATTATTCAGCTCTGCTTGGTTCTTCATTATACTTTCTGTTTGTTGAAGATCTCTCTAAGTTCCTCTATTCAACTCTCAAGTTTGTTGAGCATCTTTATAATCATTTCTTTTCATTCTTTTTCAAACAAATTATTTATCTCCATTTTCTTATTTTTTCTGGTGATTTAAAATTTTTTTCATTTGCAACATATTCTTTAGTTTTCTCTTTTTGCTTGAGTTTTTATGTTTGTTTATATAAATTAGACAAAATACCTCTCTCTCTCTTGAAAAGGTGGCTCTGTGTAGAAACAACCTCTGTGTAGTCTATGTGTACTGGGTAGTTGGCAGGCTGGTTGGAGCTAGTTGGTTGCTTTTGGTGTCTGCAGGGGTGGCGGCGTTGAACTATTTGGCTTGAGCAGATCTGGGTGGGGAGGCCGGTTGTGGGTGGTAATGCCCTGTTGAACCTGCTTACCCTGTTTGATCTGAACTGAATTGTGCTCTGGAAAATGTGGCAGGGAATGTGTTGTGGTGACCTTGCAGGTAGGCCGAAGCACCTGGATAGAGATCCTGCCACCCTACAGAGGTGCACAGGCATGTAAACAATATACCCCATTTTCATCAATGGACAGATTATCCCCAGAGAAAATTAATAAGGAAACATTGGCTTTAAATGTCACACTAGATCAGATGAACCTAACAGAGATTTACAGAACATTTCATAGAAAAGCAACAGAATGAACATTCTTCTCAAGTACACTTTGATCATCCTCCAGGGTAAATTGTATATGAATCAACAAAGTGTCTTAATAAATTTTAAAATATAGAGATCATGTCTAGCACATTTTAAGTCACAATAGTATAAAAATAAAAATTAATTACTAAAAAATGCCTGGAAAATTCACAAATAGATTGAGATTAAAAAACATGGTATTGAGCAAGCAATGTGACAAAAAAGAACCCAAAAGAAAGTAAAAAAAAAATTTCTTGAGGTAAAAATTGAAATATAACATGCCAAAACTTATATGATACAGGAAAAACTTTTTTTAAAAAAGATTTTATTTATTTTTAGAGTGAGGGGAAAAAAGGGAGAAAGAGAGGGAGAGAAACACTGATGTGGTGCAGAATCATCAGTTGATTCCCTTTTGCACACCCCCAACCAGGGACCTGGCCTGCAACCCAGACATGTTGCTTGACCAGGAATTGAACCAGAGGCCTTTTGCTTTGCAGGACAATGCTCAACCAACTGACCCATGCCAGTCAGGGCTAGGAAAAACTTTTTTAAAGGGGAAGTTTCTAGTGATAAATGCCTACTTCAATAAATATGATCTCAAATAGACAACCAAACTGTACACCTCACAGACTCAGAAAAAAAAAAAGAGAATAACCTAGCCCAAAGTTACAAAAAGGGAGGAAAAATTAAGAATAATAATGGAAATAACCCTAGCCGGTGTAGCTCAGTGGATTGAGTGCGGGCTGCAAATCAAAGGGTCACCAGTTTCATTCTTGATCAGGGCACATGCCTGGTTTGTGAGCCAGGTCCCCAGTGGGGACCATGTGAGAGGCAACCACACATTGATGTTTCCCTCACTCTCTTTTCCCTCCCTTCCCCTCTCTCTAAAAATAAATAAAGGAAATTAGAAAAAAATAATAATGGAAAGAAATAAAATAGAGACTAAAAAAGATGAAGCAAAAAGCAATAAAATAAAGACCTTGTTTTTAAAGAGATAATTCTTTGTCTAGCTTTACCAAGACTAAAAGAGAAAGAACAAAAATAAAATCAGAAATGAATGAGAAGACATTATATTTGATACTACATAAATGCAAAGGATTATAAGATGCTACTATGAACAGGTGTACTTTAACAAATTGGATATCCTAGTGAAATAGAAAAATTCTTAGAAATATACAACCTATATAAGACTGAATTAGGATGAGATAGAAAATTTGAACAGACCAATTACTAGTAATGCGATTAAAGCAGCAATAAAAAAAATCTCCCAATGAAGAACTCCCTGGACCAGATGGCTTCATTGGTAAATTTCACCAAACATTTAAAGAAGAAATAATGCCAATACTTTTCAAAGTCTTCCAAAATATAAGGGAGAAGGGACCACTTCCAAACATATTTACAAATCCAGCATTACCTACACACCAAAGCCAGAAATGGACACAACAAGAAAAGAAAAATACAAATCAATATCCATGATAAAATTATGTAAAAATCTCATTGAAATGCTAGGCAACCAAATTGACCAGCATTTTAAAGAATCATTCATTATAATCAAGCAATATTATCTCTGGGATGCAAGGATGGCTCAACATATGCAAATCCATTAATGTGGTACACCACATTAACAGATTGAAAGGTAGTCTTATGATTTTAAAATCAATAGATGTGTAAAATGCATCTGACAAAATTCAACATCCATTTATAATAAAAACCCTCAAGACAGTTGATATAAAGGAAATGTACCTCAACTTGTAAGGGCTATGTATGACAAGCTCTCAGCTGATATCACACTCAATGGTGAAGAGCCGAAAACTTTCCTCTATGATCAGGAATAATACAAGGATGCCCACCCTTACCACTTTTATTCAACATTGTATTGACAGTCCTAGCCAGAGCAATTAGGAAATATATAGAAGCAAAAGGCATGCATAATCAGAAAAGAAGAAGCAGAACTGTATTCATTTATAAATTACAGAGTAAACATGATATTTTATGTAGAGTTTAAAGTTTTCACCCCAAAACTGTTAGAACTAATACATAATTTTAGAAAAGTTGCAGGATACAAAATTAGTATAAATTAATATACTATTAACAAAGTATATAAAAGATTAATTGAAGAAACCAACCTTATTTGATGTTTCATTAAAAACAATAAAGTACCTAGGAATAAATTTAAGCAAGGAGGCAAAAGAACTGTATACTTAATCTTACAAAATATGATGAAAGAAAATGAGGAAGACACAAACAAATAAGCAGATAATCCATGCTCATGAATTGGAAGAATAAATATTTTAAAAATATTCCTACTACCCATAGAAAAGCAATCTACATTTTCAATGCAATCCTTATCAAAATTCCAATGGCATTTTTTACAGAAATAGAACAAACAATCCTAAAACTTGCGTGGAATCACAAAGGACTCTGCATAACTGCTACAATCTTGAGGAAGAAGAACATGGCAGGAGGCATTATTCATCGTGATTTTAAGCTATCTTACAAAGCTATAGTAATCAAAACAGTATTCTAGTGGCTTAAAACAGATACTACTTCAGTGGATCAGAATAGAGAACCCAGAAGTAAATACACAGATATATTGTCAATTACTTTATGTCAGAGGAGTCAAAAATAATATATAGTGGAGAAAGAATAGACTTCAATACATGGTGCTGGAAAAATGACCATTATCTCATATCATACACAAAAATAAACTCAAAATGGATTAAAGATTTGAACTTAGGACCTGAAACCTTAAAATTCCTAAAACAAACAAACAAACAAACCAAGTGGTAAGCTCCTTGACATCAGTTGGCAATAAGTTTATTTATTTTGCAATGAAAAGCAAAGGCAACAAAGGCAAAAAATAGAAAAAAATAGAACTAAAACTAAAAAGCTTCTAGTGAGCCTAAGCAACCATTCAAATGAAAAAGCAATTTAAAGAACGGAAGAAAATATTTGCATATAATATATTTGATAAGTGGTTAATATTAAAAATATATAAAAACTCATACAACACAATAGCAAAAAGCAAACAACTTGATTAAAAAATGGATAGAGAATCTGAATAGACATTTTTCAAATGAAAACATACAGATATACAAGTATATCAAAAGGTGCTCAACATCTCTCATTATCAGGAAATTGCAAATCAAAATCATAGTATTTCCTCACATCTGTTGGAATGTATGTTATAAAAAAGATATAATAAGTGTTGCTGAGGATGTGGAGGAAAGGAAATCCATGTGCATTGCTTGTACAAATGTGTAATATGTATAATACATTAGTGCAGCCACTATGGGAAACAGTATGGAGGTTCCTGAAAAAATTAAAAAGTACCATATGATCTAGCAATTCCACTTCTTGGTATTTATCTAAAGAAAACCAAAACACTAATTTGAAAAGGTAGCTGTATCCTCATGTTCATTGTAGCATGACTTACAATAGCCAATACATGGAAACGACCTAAGTGTCCATTGATAGATGAATGGATAAAGAAAAAATGGTCATATACATATATACAATGGATTATTATAGTCATATAAAAGAAGGAAATCTTATCATTTACAACAATATGATGGGCCATGAAGGAATTATGCTAAGTGATCTGTCAACCATAGAAAGAAAAATAGCATACGATCTCAATTATGTATGGAATCTAAAAACAAATAAAAACAAATTAAACAAACAAACCCTCAAGTGACAGAGAAGAGAATGGAGGGGGTGGTGAAATGGTGAAATGTGTGAAGATGACCAAAATGTATAAATTTAGATTTATAAAATAAATAAATAAATCCTGGGGATATAGCATGGTTACTGTATTGATAATACTGTGTTGATATTTTAAAATTGTTAAGAGAGCAGATCTTAAAAGTTGTTATCATAAGAAAAAATTGTAGCTATGTGCAGTGATGGATGGTAAGTAGATATATTGTGGTGATCATTTCAAAATATGTACATATATAAGATCATTATGCCATATACCTGAAACTAATATAACATTACTTATATCTCAATGAAAAATTGTACAAAAAAGTGTTAATGTTAGAGAGAAAATGAGTGGGTATATAAGTTGTGATGGTAAAGCTGGTATGTGTCTCAGCAGGTCAGTAAAGGACCAGCCTTAAGTTTTTCCAAAGTTCTTTGGATAAATTAGTAAAAAACAAATCTGTGTTCTCTTTTTCATGATAACAATGACAAAGCAAAGATTTACTATCCTGGATCCATGGTTGCTATAGCAGAATTTCCTCAGCAGAATCCAATCTAGCCCACCATGATTTAGACTGTTGTGATTCTACTTGGGCTATCATAGCTCTGTTGGGATCAGCAGTGCTCATTAAACCTAGATTATAAATATGCAGTCACTTATCTCAGAGGAGGTACTTCTACAGGGTATGTTCTGGAAAGGAATTGGTCCAGAACCAGTGTTTCTGCTGAGCTGGTCCAGTGAAAGAACTCATTAAAAGAAGTTTCCATTCTGTATAAATGCCAACATAGTCACTCCCTTACAAGTAAAAAGAAGCCTTTATGGTGAGGCTAGCTTTGAATTGAACCAAGGTAAACGTTTATTCTGGAAGCTTCTTGAAAATGCTTGTTTTTCTAAATCTGAATCAGCAGGAGAACAAAGGTAAGGATTCAGAAACTTTGACTCCCAAGTTTGTGCTCAGTACATTAATGTGTTTCCCATCATGTATTTTTTCACTTTGTAGAAAAATATAATCTTTGAACTTTCTAAGGGAAATAGATAACTTACAAATTTAACTTTTGGGGGGTTCTTGCTTGATGAGCAGTTCTGTGTATAGGGTGTGGCAAGTGAACAACAGTCATAGGTTAATTGGCCAGTCATAAACTATACTACATAGCAAGACTCAGGGATAAACTACAGAGTGAGAATTCCCTGGAGCTGAGCATGAAAGCTGCTGTCATATGACATTAGGAACCTCTGAAAGGAACATGAATCACTTTAGTCATCCAATTGCCACCTCATGCTCCACCCCTTATTTTCTGTATCTCACATATATTTGTGTTGATTTAGTAATACTTCCATTTCTTTGCACTAAGCTAAGCTTTCATATTATCTCCATCTGCTTCCTTGATTCAGATCTGTTCATTGGTATCCATAGAACACATTCAAGACAAGAGGTTGGAAGACTTGGGTGTCACTAGGTCTTCCAACCTAGTTCTGTCACCAGCTATGTGATCTTGGGCAAGTGATAGAACTGCAGAGTTATATTTCTCAGTGGCTCCTAAGTGTGGAATGTGTATTATTGATAGGTTTGTATGAAATGTGTACCATTGATTGGTTTGTGAGTCAATCTTGATACAGAGATAAATATTTTCATATGAATATTACTTTGAATATGTATTTAATTTAATTAATGTTATAAAATTAATAAAGACAACAATATGTTTGTGAAGTAATAGATACTGCTACTTAAGACAGGCTAAGATAGGTACAGAATTTAAAAAAGAAATGCACTGACTTAAAGAAAAATATTCAGTTAACAATCATGTAGAAGATTTGTTAACATATGTTAAGATGTGTTAAGAAAGCTGAACTCATTTCCTCCCATGATCAGATCAAATTACAACTAAATAATAAAGCAATCAACCTGGATAAACATCCAAATACTAGTTGAATAGAAGTCCTATAACTATGGATTTACAGAAGAAGCCATGTGGAATCTGGTAGGAGAGTGGAGGTGCAAAATAGGTTTGCCTGATACCCACATGTGGGGGTTGAGAATATGGAGGAATATTTCAGCTTCAGAAGCACTACCCCCCAACCTGAGGAGCTAGGGATCTCAGCTCCCCACCCCAAAACACTAGTGCTAGGAAGAAGATCCCACATAACATCTGGTAGTGAAAATCAGCTGGGATTCTGTCTGTCTGGTGAGATATAAGACTGCTGGAAACCTGGTGTCCCTCTTAAAGAAACAGTGCACAAACTCTCGCTCACAGGCACTCTACCTGGGCTTTGGCTAAGAGACAGTAGCTCAGGGTGCCAGAGTAATACAGAGTAAAACTGAGTTGCATGGTTTAGGACAGAGGGCTGAAATAACAGCTGCCAATGTACCTGTGTTGATTCCTCTTCCCACGTGGCCCATATCACCACCTTTACTGGGTTTGGAGCTCTTCCCACATGGCATTAGCCTGGTGAGCTACACTAGCTCAACCCTGGCCACTCCCTGAGGCCCTGCTCTACCCAACTTGCATAATACTTAAGGCTTCATTGTTGGTAACCAGCCTCAGTCTGCATTATACTTTGTCTTAATAAAAAAAAAAAAAAAACTGTGGAGGAATACTATGCAAGCTTGGGGAAGGGATAGCTAGAGACACGGAAAATGTGAGTTGTGTGGTTGCACATTGAGGGCCATCTTCCTGCACAGCCAACAGATGCTGAATTTCTTGTGTTAAATCCTCCAACCACAATGCCAGATCTTAATTTGCCATTAGCCTGGTAAATTATACTACCTATACCTTGTCCACAAGCCCCATGCAGCTGGTGGTTGGCCTCAGTGTACCTGGATGCTTTTGCACCTCAGTTCTAGCACAGGTGCCATGTTTAGGCTGTATTAATATGGTGAACACCATTTGCCCCACCCTGGTGACTCCCTGAGACCCTCCCTTCTGTAATTCATGGACTGCCTAAGGCTCTTTCACTGGCTGAGCCTTGTGGGCAGCCTGTGGGCAGTGGCAAGTTTCAGGGTGCCTTTGGCCTTTTACTTACCTCCCCTGGGCTGGGTTCTGGTGATAGCTGGAATTAGTTCACAGCTTGGCGCCTCCCACATGTGCCCAGGCACCCCACAGGGAACCAGCACTGTGGGTCACACTGTAACTCCTATCAGGTAGCTCTGAGCCAATCAAAGGCAGTGTCTAGTATTCACTTGCACCAGATAAGCTCTCATGAGACTCCAGAACCAACAAATCTGGTGGCTGGCTACAGATTATAACAGAGCATCACATTATTAGTTCCACAAGTGACACACAGAAAGGGAGGTCTTGACAGGCAGCAGATCCTCTGGGGCAAATTCCACTTCATGTGGTCAGACTCTGCATAACAGCTCATATACTGTGGTCATGGCCAGTCTTCACACCCAGCTAGCCTGAGGGTCAACCCACACAATGATGTGCCAACAGCAATAAAAGCACAACTACAGCAGGAGGTCACACATAACCCACATAAAAGACACTCCTGGAATATCTGCCTCATATGATCAAAGAGATTGTGCCACTGGGGCCTCATGGGACTCCTACTACATAAGACACTTGACCAAGCCTGAAAAACACAGCTGATAAACCTAATACATAGAACGAACACAGAGAGGAAGCCAAAATTAGAAGACAAAGAAATATATACCAATGAAAGAAAATAAAACAAGCTGTAGGAAAAGAACTAAATGAAACTGAGGCAGGCAAGCTACCAAACACAGAGTTCAAAGCAATGGTAATAAGGATGTTCAAGTTACTTAATGAGAACTTCAACAAAAAGAGAGCAAGCATGTAAGAGACATAGAAACCGGAAAAATAATGAGTAATAAGTAAAAAAATACAATACCTAAAATGAAGAATATACCAGAAAAAAAATCAAGAGCAGATTAGATGAAGCAAATGAAAAATTCAGTAATTTAGAAGACACGGTAGCATAAAACAATCAGAGCAGCAAAATGAAAAAAGAATTTTAAAAAATCAGGATAGCAGAAGAAACCTCTAGGACAACATCAAACATAACATCATCCAGATCATAAGGGTGCCAGAGGAAAAGAGAGAGAGCAAGTATTGAGAACCTACTTGATGAAATAATGACTGAAAACTTTCCTAACTTGGTATGGGAAGAAGACACACAAGTCCAGGAAGTACAGATAATCCCAAACAAGATAAACTCAAAGAGGCCAACACCAATACACATCATAATTAAAATGGCAAGGATTGTACACAAAGAAATAATTTTAAAAGACACAAGTGAAAGACAGTTACTTATTAGGGAGCTCCCGTAAGACTGTCAGCTGATTTCTTAACAGAAACTTTGCAAGCCAGAAGGGATTAGCACAAAAAATTCAACATATTCAACAACAAGGTAATGAAAGACAAGGACCTACAACCAATACTACTCTACACAGCCAGGCTATCATTAAAATTGAGGTAGAGATAAAAAGCTTCCAAAACAAGAAAAAGTTAAAGAAGTTGATCACCACCAAGCCAGTATTACAAGAAATATTAAGGACTTCCAGCCAAGATGGAGGCGTAGGTAGACACACTGTGCCTCCTCACACAACCAAAATAAAGACAACAAAAATTTAGAGACAAAACAACCCAGTACTGACAGAAAATTGAACTGTATGGAAGTCTGACAACCAAAGAGTTAAAATAGACACATTCATCCAGACTGGTAGGAGGGGCGGAGTCAGGTGGCTGGGTAGAGAGTGGTCACTACAAAAAAAAAAAATGTGGTTGCATTGAGTGCACAAGGCAGCAGCTGACAAACCCTGGGGACCGGGTGGCAATGGGAAGACCCAGCGAGGCGGCGATTGTGAAGTGGGGCACAGTGTACAAGGTGGCTGGTGGACTGGGCAGTACCACATGTGCACGCAGATAAACCAGGCAAAACTGGGGAGCGAGACAGACTGCACAACCCAGGGTCCCAGCTTGGGGAAATAAAGCCAAAAAATCACCGATTGGAAACACCTGTGGGGGTTGAGGTGCTGGGAGAGACTCTCAGCCTCACAGGATAGTTCACTGGAGAGACTCACAGGGTCCTAGAACATACACAAGCCCACCCGCATGGGAATCAGCACCAGAAAGGCCCAGTTTCTTAGGAGAAGTGGCAGAAGGGACTGAAATCCGACTGAGAGCGGAACAAGTGCCATTGCTCCCTTTTGGACCCCTCCCCCACAAACAGCATCACAATGTAGCGACGTGGGTTGTCCTGCCCTGGTGAACAACTAGGGCTCTGCCCCTCACTATATAGCAGGTGCAAAAAGACAAAAAAAAAAAAAAAGGCCCAAATGGAAGAACAGATCAAAGCCCCAGAGCAAATACAACTAAGCGACGAAGAGATAGCCAACCTATCAGATGCACAGTTCAAAGCCCTGGTGGTCAGGATGCTCACAGAATTGGTTAAATTTGGTCACAAATTAGATGAAAAAATGAAGACTACGCTAAGTGAAATGAAGGAAAATGCACAGGGAACCAATAGTGATGGGAAGGAAATTGGGAGTCAAATCAATGGAGTGGACCAGAAGGAAGAAAGAAAGAAACAAACAGAAAAGAAGGAAGAAACAGGAATTAAAAAAAAAAATGAGGAGAGGCTTAGGAACCTCCAGGACATCTTTGAACATTCCAACATCCGAATTATAGGGGTACCGGAAGGGAAAGAAGAAGAGCAACAAGTGGATAACTTATTTGAACAAATAATAAAGGAGAATTTCCCCAATCTGGCAAAGGAAATAGACTTCCAGGAAGTCCAGGAAGCTCAGAGAGTCCCAAAGAAGGTGGACCCAAGGAGGAACACACCAAGGCACATCATCATTACATTAGCCAAGATTAAAATGGAGAGAATTCTAGAAGCAGCAAGGGATAAGGGGACAGTCACCTACAAAGGAGTTCCCATCAAACTGTCAGCTGATTTTTCAAAAGAGCCCTTGCAGGCAAGAAGGGGCTGGAAAGAAGTTTTCCAAGTCATGAAAGGCAAGGACCTACACCCAAGATTGCTTTATCCAGCAACGCTGTCATTTAGAATGAAAGGGAAGATAAAGCACTTCTCAGATAAGGTCAGGTTAAAGGAGTTCATCATCGCCAAGCCCTTATAACATGAAATGTTAAAGGGACTTATCTAAGAAAAAGAAGATAAAAAATACAACAGTAAAAAGACAGCAAACTCACAGATATAAACAACCACACCTAAAACAAAAGCGAACTAAGCAAACAAGTAGAACAGGAACAGAACCACAGAAATGGAGATCACATGGAGGGTTAGCAACAGGGGAGTGGGAGGAGGAGAGAGGGCAAAAAGGTACAGAGAACAAGTAGCATAGATGGTAGGTAGAAAATAGACAGGGGGAGGGCAAGAATAGTATGGGAAATGTAGAAGCTAAAGAACTTATGACACATGGACATGAACTAAAGGGGGGAGTGTGGGTGAGACAGGATGTGCAGGGTGGAGGGGAATGAAGGGAAAAATGGGACAACTGTAACAGCATAATCAATAAAATATATTTAAAAAATTAAAAAAAAATTAAAGGTCCTGCTTGAAGAAGAAAAAGAGGAGGCGGAAGAGGAGAGGGAGAGGAAGAGAAAGAAGAGGGAGAAAAAGGAGAAAACCAGAGGAACATAGTTAAAAGAATAAAATGCCAATAAATATGTACCTATCAATAATCACTTTAAATGTAAATGGCTTAAATGCTCCAATCAAAAGACATAGGGTAAGAAATGTATAAGAAAGCAAGACCTATATATGAAGTCTGTCTGGAAAATGTCCAGCTATTGTTAATGTAATGAGAACAGTTTGTGCGACATCGATGTAACCTGGCAGCCAAAGAGATGGACTGGAATGAGTATGTATGAGCAATGATGACTTTGCTGTACTAGTCGGTGGTAGACGCTGTTGAATGAGCATGGGTACTGTGTGGTTGTCACGTTCAAAATGATTGAGCAAGTAGAACAATGAATCTGCATCAAATTTTGTGTTAAGCTTGAACATTCATCCATGGAACCTATGCAGATGATTCAGAAGGCCACAGATATGGGCAACTGGTGATCGGCAGCTTCACCACAACAATGCGCTTGCTCATGCATCATGTCTTGTGCAGAGATTTTTGGCAAAACATCAAATCACCCAGGTGACTCAGCCCTCCTACAGCCCAGATTTGGCACCCTGTGACTCCTGGATTTTCCCAAAACTAAATCACCTTTGAAAGGGAAGAGATTTCAGATTGTTGATGAGATTCACGAAAATATGATGGGGCAGCTGATGGCTGACGAGAAACCTGTGAGGTCCCGAGGTGCCTTGAAGGGGACTGAGGTGTCATTGTACTATGTACTTGTATCTGTATCTTCTTCAATAAATGTCTTTATTTTTCATATTACACGGCTGGATACCTTCTGGACAGACCTTGTATATGCTGTACAAGAAACCCACTTTAGATGGAAAGAAACACACAAACTGAAACTAACAAATATAAAAATATATTTCATGCAAATGGAAACAAAAACATGCTAGAGCAGTAAAACTTACAGCAGACAAAATAAACTTTAAACCAAGCCTATAGTAAGCAAAAAAGAATATTACATAATGATAAAGAGATAAAACCAAAAAGAGTATATTACCCTAGTAAATGTTTATGCACTTAACATAGGAGCACCTGCTTATATAAAGCAAATCTTGATGGACATAAAGGGAGAGATTAACAGTAATACAGTCATAGTTAGGGACTTTAATACCCGATTAGCATTAATGGGTAGATCTTCCAGACAGAAAATTAACAAGGAAACTGTGGCATTAAATGATACGCTAGATCAGATAGATTTAATTGATGTTTTCAGAGCATTTCATTGAAAAGCAATGGAGTGTACAATCTTTACAAGTGCATGTGAAACACTTTCCAGGATAGATCACAGTTAGGACACAAAACAAGTCTCAATAAATTTAAGATGATTAAAGTCCTATCAAGCAGCTTGTCTAATCACAATAGTATGGAACTTGAAATCACATACCGGATAAAAACTTAGGAACACACAAACACAATGAGGCTAACTAACAGATTACTAAAGAGGAATGGGTTAACAATGAGATCAAAGGAGAATTCAAAAAAATATCTTGAGGCAAATAAAAATGAAAAAACAACAACCCATAACCTATGGGACATAGCAAAAGTAGTTTTAGGAGAACATTTCATATCAATACAGGCCTACCTCAAGAAACAAGAAAAATGTCAACTACTTAATCTATCCTTATACCTATAGGAACTAGATAAAAATAACAAACAAAATATACATTGAGTAGAAGGAAGCAAATAAAGATCAAAACAAAAATAGACAAAGTCTCTAAAAATATGACACAAATGATCAATGAGATCAAGATCTGTTTCACTGAAAAGATAAACAAGAATGACAAATGTTTAACTCATCAATTTTAAAAAAGGAACCAAATAAATAAAATTAGAAATGGAAGAGAAGTGACAACTGACAGTATAGAAATACAAAAGATTATAATAAAATAGGAGAAACAAAGAAACAATTACATGCTAAAGACTGGGTCATCTGGAAGAAATGAATAAATTCCTACAAAAATACAATCTTCCTAGACTAAATCAAGAAGAAACAAAAAATTTAAACAGACTGATTACTACTAACAAAATAAAAGCAGTAACCCCAAAACTCCCCCAAAACAAAAGGCCTGGACCAAAATGGCTTCACAGGTTAATTTTACCAAACATTCAAAGAAGAACTAATGCTTATCTTTCTTAAACTATTCCAAAAAATTCAAGAGTAGGAAAGGCTCCCAAAATGCATTTTATGAGGCCACCATTATCCTGATTACAAATGCAGACAAAGGCATTAAAATTATAGGTCAATATTTCTGATGAACATACATGTAAAATTCCTCAACAAAATATTAGCAAGCCATATTCAACAATACATTAAAAAGATCATGCACAGGACCAAGTGGGAGTTATTCCTGGAATGGAAGATCAGTTCAGTATCTGTAAGTGAATTAACATTGATACACCACATAAACAAAATGAAGTATGAAAATCATAGGAGCATATGAATAGTTGCGGAAAAAGCATTTGGAAAAATTCAGCATCCATTAATGATAAACACTCTCAACAAAGTGGGAATAGGGAAAACAAACCTCAAAAAAATTAAAGTCATAGAAAATAAACTCACAACTAACCTCAGACTCAGTGGGGAAAAACCAAAACATTTCCCCGAAGATCAGGAACAAAATAGCATGTCCACTTTCACTACTTTTATTCACCATAGTATTGGAAGTAGTAGCCACAGCCATCAAACAAGAAAAAGAAATAAATGCATCAACATTGGAAAGGAAGAAGTTAGTAATCAAAAACAGCATGATACTAGCACCAAAACAGACACATAGATCAATGGAACAGAATAAAGAGCCCAGAAATAAACCCATGCTTTTGTGGTCAAATAATATATCATACAGGAGGCAAGAAACATATAATGAGGTAAAGACAGCCTTTTCAATAAATGGTATTGGGGAAATTGTACAGATACATGCAAATAATAAAACTAGACCACCTTCTTACACCATATTCAAGAATAAACTAAAAATGGATTAAAAAGTAAATGCAAGACTTAAAACCATATATCTCCTAGAAAAAATCATAGGCAGTGAAATCTTCGACATTTCTCATAGCAGTATTTTTTTCTGATTTATCTTCTTGGGCAAAGGGAACAAAAGAAAAAATAAACAAATGAGACTATATTAAACTAATTTTTTTTACAGCACAGAAAACCATCAACAAAACTAAAAGACAACCTACTGAGTGGGTAGACACATTTGCCAAGGATACATCCAGTAAGGGACAAATACTCAAAATGTATAAAGAAGTTATAAAACTTAACACCAAAAAAAAAAAACAACCCAAAAAAAACCCGCAACAAGAAATGCAATTAAAAAAATGGGCAGAAGACCTGATTAGCTACTTCTCCAAAGAGGACATACAGATGGCCAATAGACATATGAAAGGATGCTAAAATTTACTAATGATCTGAGAAATACAAATTAAAACAACAATGGTATCAGCTTATCTCTGTCAAAATGGAACTGCTTTATGATTTCGTGATTCCATTTTGGGAATATATCCCAAAAACTCAAAACACTAATTCGAAACAGTATATATACCTTTGTGTTCATTGCAGTGTTGTTTACAATAGCCAAAGTCTGGAAATAGCCCATGTGCCCATCAGTAGATGAGCAGATAAAAAAGTACTTGTACATTTATGCAATGGTACATTTACACATTTACACTGTGCCATAAAAAAGAAGAAAATCTTACCTTTTGCAACAGCATGGCTGGTCCTGGAGATTATTATGCTAGGTGACATAAGCCAGTGAGAGAAAGACAAGTAGTATACGATCTCACTTGTATGTGGAATCTAATCAAAATAAACTAACAAATAGAACATAAATGGACTCTTAATACAGAGAACAGACCGACAGCTGTCAGGGGTGCGGGTTTGGGGAGGTGGGTGAAAAGTGTGATGGAATTAACCAAAACTCATAGACACAACAGTATGGTAATTAAAAGTTGGAAAGGGGGTGGGGGGAGGTAGAAGAAGGTAAAAGGGAAATAAATGGTGATGGAAAGAGACTTGACTTGGGGTGATGAACACACAATACAATATACAGATGATGTATTGTAGAATTATACACCTGAAATGTATATAATTTTATTAACCAATGTCATCCCAATAAATTCAATAAAAATAAAAATAGAATACACAAAGCATTCATAAAATATTCTATAAATCTATAGTGCACTGCACTAATTATGATAAAATTGAACCTGCAGTGTAGGTGTGTGCCCTGACCAAAGACACAACATGCAACCCTTCAGTGCACAGAATGATGCTTCAACCAACTGAGCAACCCAGTCAGGGCTGATAAGAAATTTTGACCGTAAATGAAGCATTTGCAACTTTTGGACTCACTGCAAATGCATTTTAATAGACACATGGTCACAAACATACTTACTAAAATACTATTAGATCTGAAGGGGCTATAAAAGATCCCTTAGTCTCTGCCTCTTTCCAGGTGATTTCCTAAATCATACAGGGATTTATTTCCATCCTGTCCTATCTTGGATACGTAGTGAATTAATTTTTTAAGCAGCTGCCAAGTTAATGGTGTTAAAGCAAACAGTAGAAGTAATTTTAGGTGGCATCCTGGGAAAGTATGGGCAGGATGTTGAAATTCAGAATGTGGAGCCAAAATGAAATTGAGGCCTTGCCAGGCTAAGCTACCAGGTTAACAGAAAAAGACATGACAGATTGGAGTGTGTTAACTTTAAGAGTCAGTCTGTGGTAAGTCTAATTCAAGCCAGCAGGAGTTTTGGGGAAAGCTTGACAAGAGAACTTGGAGCAGCTAGTGATCAGTCTAGACAAGTGTCTGTGGATGACATTCTGCTGTGGTGGTAGTGGTGTTGAGATTCCTCTGCCAATCTTTAAAGACAGAGTTTTCTAAACTTTTCCCATCTCATAGTCTCTCTCCGTTTTCACTGGTCCAGGGCCTGAGCTGCTCTGTGGAGATTGCAAAGGTAGAAGACTGATACTGCCTTGGGGCTGCAGAGGTTGCTCTTCCCCATTGAGTGCATGTTATTAATATGTCCTAGTGCCAGCAGGCAATCCTTATGTCTCCACAATGATAGAAACAGTGTGCAATGATGCATGCTGCTCATTTGGATCATGTTTATTTAGAGGAAGACTTCTAGTAAGCATGGGAAGTGTCAAAACTAGACAGAACCTACATCAATTAAGTCAGGTATGGGTAAGGGTCTCAGGAAAGCAATTTTCTTGATAAGCAAAACAAAAATGCAGGTGGCATGAAGTACCTGGACTCCTTGGGGTAGAAAAGAGGTTGCCAATACCCATCCCTTCAAGAATCTGCACTCATTTTTAAAATCAGAATATTGGTTGCTGGAGGGTGTACTTAGGAAGCTTTTAAAATGCTTGTGCTTTGGTTTTGGGAAAAAAATCAAACCCTCTTGGCAAAGATCTGTACCCAGGGAGTCAGAGTGATGGTGCAATTAAAATCATGTTCTTACTTGCTGAAAGCATCACTAAACACTGAATATTTGTAGAGAAGCCCAGGACAAGGGGATCCTGGATGGCTTCCTTCATAGTTGTCCCAGTTTAAGCTATCTGCAGGCAAGTGTTGCATTAGTTGAAAGAAAATTTCACAGCTCAAATATTCCACATATGATTCCAGCCAGAATCCTGAGCAATGTGGTAAACAGGGGGACAGAAAAAAGTAAAACTGCAGTGTTTTAACAATGTCTTGCATCCTGACTCCCAGTGTTTGGGAATTGGAGGGAGGTATGGGCCTTCTCAGCAATGGGTCCCACTGTGGTGTTTAATATTATAGAAACAGAATCATGGTTAACTCTGGAGGTACGTATTTCGAAAGACCAAAACACTGAGTGGAGTTTTCACAGCTCTCCAAATCCATGGAGGTGTAGAGAAAGATCTGCAAATGGAATGACTGCTATTTGCAATCCAGGGACATAATATGACAATGGTGGTGGAGAGGAGGGTTAGATCTTATGTCCACTATCTAGGAAACTTAGGTATTTGCTCTGGATAAACATGTCTTAGTTTCCTGATTGAGACGTTCTTACATTGTACGTCATTTTGTTCACAGTGAAGGAATATGCACTTCTCCAGCCAATTATTTCATCAGCCTTTTATGATGTGAGACCAAATCAGGGAGAGGCAGACCTTTAAATGCATTGAATATCATATATCAGACACTGTGCTAGACTGTCTACATGGATTATCTCATTTAGTTTTCATAATTCTTTAAAATAGGTATCCCCCTTTATGTATAAGAATGAAAACCTTGCCCACAGACACATAGCTAGGGAGTATGAGAGTAAGGATTTGAGCTTAAGCAGTTGGACTTCAGATCCTTTGTTATTAATCATTATCTACATAGGCTGATGTTGGTTGGGTTGGGAGGAAAGGTGCAAGACTATGCATTAAGAGTATGAAGTTTATTATTAGAGTAGCTCTTGTTAGCTACTGAACCACAATTCCAGTGGTATACTCATGTATAAGTACCAGTGTCTGGAAGGTGATTGCTTCGCCCAGGTTACTCTTTCTGAATGGTCTTGAAATTGACCACAGAAGGCAGATATGCTCTATTCTGAATCTGAGCAATACTATGGAGTATGTGAAGATAGAGTCATGATAAAACATTACAAAGAATTTTTTCCCATTGTTCTCACTTCTTTACTGAGCTTCTTGGAAGACTGCTACAGTTCAAATCCATAAAACTGTTTACCCTTTTTGGTTTTCTGAGGGACTTCTTATTTGAAAGGACACTCTAAAGGTACCATAAGACTATTGAGACATGTCCAAATGGTGTGAGAGCCTTCATAAGCCCCCAAGACAGATGCTAAATGGTGCGTGAGTGTACCTGCTAACTCAGTGACCTTGGCTCACAACATTTTCCTTCACTTAGTTCTACACCTGGGCCAGGAAGCTCTGTTCTCCAGGTGGAGGGTGGGGTTTTCTGCCTACACTATGAAGAAACTCTGTCATCTCCCTAGTATTCCCTGGATGCAGGTGTGATTCAGAAGAATAGATTCTTATCAAGCCTTGTAACAGGGTGGGACCTGACAAGCTGTCAACTCTGGGATGGAAACATGCAAAGCCTCAAATAGCCATGCTGAATTAGAGTGGCTTGAAAGTCTATATTGGATACCAAAATTAGGTGTGGAGAGCCAAGAACAGTGTGGATGTGAGCTCTGTTTAGGTCCCAGGCAAGCCCAATGAGAGATGGCAAAGTTGCCCCAACACCTCCTTTGTTTAGAGCTCTTTTATGTAGCGCTGAGGAACTGGAGCTGCAATGAGAAAGCACTGATTAGTGTCAGCCATTTTCAAATATGTAGTAATGATGGGAACTGAAGAGTTAAAGATTTTAGCTTCAGTCATAGTTGATAGGCTTAAGTAACTAATTTAAGTGCAAAGCTGTTATTCCAGGAACTGGAATGCATGATCATGTGACTCCAAGAGGTTGACAAGCAATTCAACCTTTGTGCCCCAGGGGGTCTATAAGTGATCAAGATTGCTTGTCTGTTTGTTTTGTTGATTAGGTTCCCATTAAAGGTGAGATCATATGGTATTTGTCTTTCACTGCCTGGCTTATTTCGCTTACCATAATACTTTCCACTTCCATCCATGCTGTTGGGAAGGGTAGGAGCTCCTTGTTTCTGCTGCATAGAATTCCATTGTGTAAATGTACCATAGTTTTTTGATCCATTCATTGATTGATGGGGCACCTAGGTTGCTTCCAACACTTGGCTATTGTAAATTGTGCTGCTATGAACATTGGGGCGCATAGCTTCTTTTGGATTGGTGTTTCAGGGTTCTTAGGATATAATCTTAGCAGTGGAATTGCTGGGTCAAAAGGCGGATCCATTTTTAGTTTTCTTAAAAAATTCCGTACTGTTTTTCATACTTTTGAAGACTTTTACCTATTCTGATAGTTCACTCCAAAGTGGTTTTAAGGAATCCAACATGGGACTTTCTGCTGAGATGGAGGTATAGGTAGATATACTTTACCTCCTCACGCAACCAAAAGAAGGAAAACAACAAATTTAAAAGGCGGTAACCAGAACTGCCAGAAAATTGAACTATATGTAAGTCTGACAACCAAGGAGTTAAAGAAGAAACATTGATTCAGACTTCACCACAATGCAGCTATATGGGTTGCACCACCCTAGTGAATACCTAAGGCTCTACCCCTAACAATGTAACAGGTGCTCCAAGAAAAAGAAATATGGCCCAAATGAAAGAACAGATCAAACTCCAAAGATAGAACTAAGTGATAAAGAGATAGCCAACCTATCAAATGCAGAGTTCAGAACACTGGTAATCAGGATGCTTCCAGAAATGTTTGAGTATGGTTCCAAAATAGAGGGAAAAGTGAAGGCTATGAAAAGTGAAATAAAGGAAAATATACAGGGAACCAACAGTGAAGGGAAGGAAACCAGGACTCAAATCAACAATTTGGAGTAGAAGGAAGAATTAAACACTCAACCAGAATGGGATGAAGAAACAAGAATCCATAAAAAAAGAGGAGAGGCTTAGGAACCTCCAGGACAAATTTAAACATTCCAACATCTGAATCATAGGGGTGTCAGAAGGAGAAGAGGAAGAGCAAGAAATTGAAAACTTATTTGAACACATAATGAAGGAGAACTTCCCTAATCTGGCAAAAGAAATAGACTTCCAGGAAGCCCAGAGAGTCCCAAAGAATTTGGACCCAAGGAAACACACACTAAGGCATATCATAATTACATTACCCAAGAAGAAAGAGGAGAGAATCTTAAAAGCAGCAAGAGGAAAGGAGACAGTTACCTACAAAGGAGGTCCCATAAGACTAGCAGTTGATTTCTCAAAAAAAAAAAAAAACCCCCAAACAAACAAACAAACAAAAAAAAACACCCAAAAAACAAAACACAAAAAAGCCTTGCAGGCAAGAAGGGGCTGGAACAAAGTATTCCAGGTCACGAAAGGCAAGGACTTACATCTAAGATTACTCTATCCAGCAAAAATGGAAGGGCAGATAAAGTGCTTCCCAGATAAGGTTGAGTTAAAGAAGTTCATCATCACCAAGGCCTTAATATATGAAATGTTAAAGGGGCTTATTTAAGAAAAAGAAGAAGGTAAAAAAATATGAACGGTAAAATGACAACAAAGTCACAACTAATCAACTGAACCTAAACAAAACAAAAAGAAACTAAGCCAACATCTAGAACAGGAAGAGAATCACAGAAATGGAGATCACATGGAAGGTCACCAGTGGGGAGTGGGGGGGGAGAATGGGGGGAAAAGTACAGGGAATAAGAAGTAAAAATGGTAGGTACTAAATAGACAGGAAGAGGTTAAGAATAGTATAGGAAATGTGGAAGCCAAAGAACTTATATGTACAGCCCATAGACAGGAACTAAGGGGAGGGATGCTGGTTGGGGTGTGCAGGGTGGAGGGGAATAAAAGGGAGAAAAATATGAGATGAACTGTAATATCATACTCAATAAAATACACTTAAAAATAGAATGCAATGTGGAACATTTATCCAAAGAAAAGATTTCACACAATGATTCTATCAGATAAATAATCAGAATGTAATTCTTAATGTAAAATTTGCTAATATTTTTGGAAGCAGTTTGAGTTGTGAGTCAAATAGCACCTACTTTCGTATAACACATCCTATTCTAATGTATAGACCCAATTGGTAATTAATTTTCATGCTGCTATACTGTCAGACTTACAGACATTAAAAGATGGCCCTTTTTTGCCTTTTGTCTTAATAGCTGTATCTTAACTAATCAATTATCCTTTGTGTAGCATTTTATAGTTTCTTAATTTGTTATGTGATTAAATACTCACAAACTTGTGAGAGGGGGAACTAGTAATGTGCAAAAATTTTATGACAGGCAATTGTGCTGACATGATAGTTACAATTTATTAAGAGATTAATGTGTGCTAAGTGTATTAGTTATACAATCTTGTTTTCTCATCTTGGCAACTCCACAAAACAATACTACTCTCCACCCTATTTTTGAGATAAGTAGATGGAGAATTGGAAAACTTAAGTAAATTTCCAAAAATCACAAACAAATGGGTGGCCAGGCAAAACTAAACCCATGGCTTCTGAATCTGTGTCCCAGGGTGTTCCCATTACACCAGGCTGTCTTTCTGCTCCCTAGCGATAGTATAGAATGAACTTGTAGCAAGAAAAAGGTTTACTTGGACTAAAATAACTCCCACTGGAGCTTTGTGCTGTTCCTGAAATCTTCCTGATTATCTTAATTTATTTGGGTTTGTAAGCAAAGATATCCTCTAAGTTATTTTCAACTGTTTGACTCTGAGGGGTTGGTTGATATCTTAACAGAAAACAGAGCTCTGAATGCATGAAACATAAGAGAGGTATATATATATTTTAAAGGAAAACAGAGAGAAAAAGGAGCAGGAAAGAGAAAATATAGTTTTTAGAAATACCAGAATAAGGGAATCTGTACAAGAAGGCACATGAAAGGAGAAATATGAAGAGGTCTCTGGGAGCCTATTGATTTAATAATTAGTAATTGAGAACCTACTGTGTGCCAGTCATTGTTGTCATCCATTAATTGAACAAAACAGACAAAATTGTGCTTGGCCTTGTGGAGCTCTTATTCTAGTAAGGAAAGACAGATAATAAATGATAAACATATTAAACAGCTAAGTCATATGGTATTTAGAAAGTGAGAAATATTGCAGAGAAAAAAATTACACCTTAATAAGAGGGGGATAAGGAGTGCTGGGAATGGGAGTTGCAATTGTAAACAGGTCAGTTGGGATGAGCTTCATTTAAGAAAGTGACACTAAAGCAGACTTGAAGACACTAGGGGGTTCACCGTATGCATATCTAAGCACAAAGCATTGCAGGTAAGGGAACAACTAGTGCATTGGACCTAGGTCTGGATCATGCCTGAAGTTTTCATGAAACAGCACAGAGGCCAGTGTAGGTAAAATACAAGTGGTTGAGTAGCAGGAAATGAAGTCAGAGACATTGAGTGAACCCCATAATATAGGGCTTTGTAGGCTGTTGCAAAGACTTTGGAATGATTAGAAAGTAAGCTCCAGCAAGGCAAGGGCCATGTTTAATTTGCTCATCCTGAATACCTAGTTGCTTATCCCCAGTGCCTGGTACAAATAGACATTCAATGATTATTTTATGAATGAATGAGTTACCTACTTTCAGAGAGCTCCTGTTTTTCTGGTGAGAAGTAGACTAGTACAGGATATAACATAATGCGTTATTATAGGTTACGTGATAAATGTTATTATTATCCCAGTTTTACCAGAAAAAAAAGACAGATGACCAGAGAAGTTTTAATAGTCTAGGGGTTTTGAACTTTTAAAAGCATAATCCTTTCTTCAAACAAAATTTACGTACAACTCAATGTAGAAAACAGAGCAAATGGAGATGCTTTAGTTGAAAGATTGTGTAATGATATTTGGTCTCACTTTCATCCTGCGAAGGCCATCCTTTAGGAATTGTCTCAAGATTTTGGTGGTCCTATATCATTTACTGCAAAAAGTGACAAAGTGGAGTCTTGGCAAAGAGTCATGATTATGATATGGGTTTCTCCTGAAAGGTGCATTTGCATGTGTTGGCTGTTGTCATGTTTTTATTTGACAATCTAAGGGAAAAGAGGTCAGTGTCCATCACTCAGTGGTCAGGTATTGCATTTTTAAACAATTTTTTTTCATTCCATGGAGATGGGCTTTATTTGGGGCCTCTTGGGAGGGGAGGGAGGAGCTAGGACTGGTGGGTATATGGAGGGAAGGGCTTCTCAACCTGCCTTTTAATTTAGTGCATGCTGCCTGGAGGTTAGGATGAGTGAGAACAGCTGCAGAAGTGAGAGGAGAGGAGAAGGAATGGTTCTGGAATGGACACTTTCCTTAGGGAAGGATGCCAGGACTGGGGTATGGGACTAGGGGTGAGGAGGGAAGGTCCCCTACATATACTGAGGCTCAACCAAGGTCAGTGCTTGATGCTAGCCTCCTGAACTCCCCCACCACCCACCCTATCCCAGCTCCTGGCCCTGCCAGCTCCCTCCACTTCCTGTGGAGAGGAGGGGAATGAGGGTGTGGGGAATGGTGGCTCCCTCTGCCTCGGGTCCCTGACCTAGAATTGCTCACTCAGCCTACCCTGTAGTCCCAGGCCAAGTCCAGAGGTCAGGAAGGCAGGGTGCAGGCAGGGAAGCAGCTGTGCTCTTCATCTCCCTGCTGACACTCTGCTGCTCCGCTGCTCCTCACATGAGGTTGCAACTCTTGGCTGGATCCTTGTGTATCTCATATTGGCTCCTTTTCCTCAGTCTGGCTGTCCTCACAGCTGAGCAGATTGCTCCAGTCCCTGGCGTGAGTCAGTACCGTGCAGCTGCCTATGACCACAGCCAAGGGAGGCCACTGTGGCCATGTGGAAGACATCCCGGATACTGCCCTCAGAGGACCGGAGGAGCACTCCACGTAGGACAGGCCCCACCTGCTTGGCCAGCACAGTGTTCTGCTCACATGTAACAGGGATAAATCTCTGCTTGGACAGCTCCTTCAGTGTGGCCAGGTCGTCCACACATCCAGTTTACAGCCAACCAGCACAACCTTGGCATAGGGGCAAAACGCCTGAGTCTCCCTTTGCCTCTTCTTGAGGACACAGTCCAGTGTTTCTGGTCACCTAATGTCAAAGCAAATGAGCACAGCATTTGAATCAGGCTAGGCCAGGGGCTGGAGATTGTCACTGCAAGAGGAACGTGAAGTGTTCCACAAGTTGAGCTCAATGCGGTACGTGTCTATTTCAAAGCTCCGGTGTGGTTCTCAAGCAAGGTGGGGACACAACACCCGGTTTAGGCATCCCTGGGGAACACCTGCAGCAGTGTCGTCTTGCTGCACTCCGAGTCCCCCACCACCACGATCTTGAGTGGCCTCTTGAGTGGTCAGTCTGCCCTTCCATAGTCCCAGCTATGCCCTGGCTCCCCATGCGACCCCCTCCTGGGCCTTGCTGCCAACACCTGCATCTCTGGCCAGCGACAAGTCCCCAATGCAGAGGCGGTGCCTCCTCTGCTGGTTGAAAATCGCTGGTCTAACTCTTAGTGCCACAGTTCCCCTTACTGCTTTTCTTTTTTCAGTACCCGTCAATCAAATTCTCCTACAGCATGGAGCTCCGATGGCCTAATTTATTGTGCCATTGTTGCTGGGATGGATATTCTGGTTACACCCAGATCTGAGATTCTCACTGAATGAAATAATGAAATTGATTTCATGTAAACTCAAATAAGATGATCAGGTTATGAAAACCTTAACATTGACCTCTGTGACTATTTATAAAATAACCCTTTGAAATCATGTAATACTGATTTTTAAACATTGCTCCTTTACAATGTGTTGGCAAATCCCACAGAGAATGTGTAAATAAAATGGGAATGTAACTAAGGAAGGGGGAGGACAATTTCTAGTGGGAAGCAAAAACTAAGTCTCCTTTCTTATAGGTAGCAATAATATCTTCCGAATCAGTTATTTCATTTGATACCCAGGCAGGTATTAAGTTTTAAAACAATCACCCCAAATGTGATTCCATTATTGAATACTCGGCCAAAGCCACAACTGATTACTATGTTGTCATGGAAACACAGTACCACTGAGTGATATGATCATGTATTTATTTTCTTTTTTTTAAGGAAATGGCCAAGAGGAGGTGAGTTTCAACTCTAGTGTTCACTATGACTGCAAGTAAGCAGCTGACCTTTAATTTTGATACTATATTCCTTGAAGAAAGAGGAGTGGTGGACTTGAAAGCTAAAGTTAGTTGTACAATGCAGGGTGTACAACTTCTGAGAGGGAGAGCTATTGGAATGAATAGTGACTCTAGAAATGAAGCCAAATCTGGCTAGTCTGCCCAATGTTAGTTTGTCTGTGACTTCACTCCTTGTCAGGCTTAATGGTTCTGAACACCAAATAGTACCAGAGATTGGATAAACTTCTTGAGACAGGTTTCCGAGATTAATGTCCTTTTCCTATGACCAGTAGCTTGTTGATTATGGCTAGTTCCCTGAAAATTTGCACATGTGACTTTATTTTCTCATGTTGCAGAATTTCTGTCCATTATGTGGATAATTTAGAGGGAGATCTAGACTTTAGAAAAGATTCTATCAGTTTTGTAAATTTAGCAGCTCATTTAATCCTTTCCCTCATCCGTTATATATACTCACACTAATAAAAAGTAGTGTAAATGAGGTTGTCTGGACTCCCCTGGGAAGAAAAGACATGATTTACACACACACACACACACACCCCAGGAAGGAACTCACATCTGTTTCCTGTCATACTTCAGTGTTCAGAGGCCCTGGGGGAGAGGAAGAGAGGAGCACATATTTCCCAACTCTAAACCACTGACCTAGTTATCCATCTTACGAGTGTAAATATATTTGTGCAGCTTGTGTCTGGATTTGAATCAAACAGAAATCTTGTCTACCGTGCCTTCCTAATCACACTGAAAAAAGTTACAAGGATAGAGTAGGTCAAATGTTTATGTCCAGCTCTCAGAGATGTAAACAGAAAGGATTTACTCTGGGATTGCTGAGTGGATCACTGCCCTTCCTTTACCTTGGATTTCACCACTCAATATCACTTTTGGACTACGGTTTTGTAAGAGCACTTAATTTTCATATTCTCAAAGCCCAAAGGTAAGTCCAATGGATTTTAATTTCAGAAACAGTCATTTGATCTAAATATTTAATCAAACAAGCAAAAAAATTAACAAATAAAAACCCTTCTGCCCTGGCTGGTGTGGCTCAGCAGATTGAGTGCAGGCCTGTGAACCAAAGGGTCGCTGGTTCAATTCCCAGTCAGGGCACATGCCTGGGTTGCGGGCCAGATCCCTGGTTGGGGGCATGCAAGAGGCAACCACACATTGATGCTTCCCTCTCTCCCTCTCTTTCTCCGTCCCTTCCCCTCTGTCTAAAAATAAATAAATAAATAAAATCTTTTAAAAAAAACCTTCTAACAATTAATGTGATGGGAAGTACTAAGTTGGCCATTCTCAAAGTTATTCAAGTTCAACCCCTTAGAACTCTTTCTACTGCATTTTCACAAAAGTCGTAATATATGAATCTGACCTTTAAAACAGATTTATTTATCTTTGGGGAGACCTTACAGAGAAAAAAGCCATCTGCATTAGCTGGAAGACTGCTTCAGTCTTTAACTCCTTGCTAACATTGCTAAGTTCTGTTCAGCTTAGAAAGCCTTTTTAACTAAATATATGCTTTATTCCATGCCAAAGAAAGACAATGCAGGGGAGACAGACAGGTAAGACATTACTATCTCTACCCAGCAAAAGCTGTCAATCTAATACATTAATTGAAGTCCAGTGTGAGTCACAGAGACAAAATATAGAGAGTTAAAAAAAAGTAAATTTATTCATCTCAGTTTGCCTGTGCTGTTGCCATTGTTCTTTCCCCCCCTGCTTACCCTTTTTTACCTGTTCAAACAAAACCTCAGGTCCCACTTCTTCCAAAAAAGCTTTTCATAATTATTTCAGTATCAGCCATCATCCTCATTCCTAATGGCTTACTATTATGGGTTGAATTGTGTCCCCCCAAAAGATATGTTGAAATCCTAACTCCAGGAATCTGTGAATGTAACCTTATGTGGAAACAGGGTCTTTGCAGATATAATCAAGTTATGCTGAGGTCATACTGGAGTAGGGTGGGCCCTGAACCTAATATGACTGGTGGTGTCCATATAAGAAGATAGGGATTTGAGTATGAGAACAAAGATACACAGGGAGAATGCCACGTGAAGATAGAGGAAAATATTGAAGTGGTGAGTCTACAAGCCAAGAAACAGCAAGCATTGCCAGTAACCACCAGAAACCAGAAGAGAAACATGGAACAGATTTCCCCTCAGAGTGCTCAGAAGGAATTGACCTTGCCAACTCCTTGATTTCAGACTTGTAGCCTCCAGAACTAGAGGATAGGATTCTGTTTTAAGCCTCCAAGTTCGTGATACTTTATTATGGCATCCCTGGGAGACTAATATATTAACATCTCTCTTTTTTTTACTACATACTTTAGCACTTAAGTAGCACATATACTAGGAGCTTAGTAGAAGAATATCAGCACTAGAAAAAATGGGTAACATTATTGACCACGTACTCTGTTCCAGGTACCATACTAATCATTTTGCATGATTATTTAATGTTTATAACAACCTTATGATGTATGTACTATTATTATCTCGATTTTTTGGAATGAGGAAACAGATTAAATAACTGGCCCAAAGGCTAGTGAGGGTTGAAGCTGGGACTCAACTCACTTTATTTTTTTTCTTTCCTTTTTATTGTTGTTCAAGTACAGTTGTCTCCATTTTTCCACTTTAAATCATTATGCTAAAATGTTTTCAATAATGCCTTGAAAGAGGGGAATAGCTATTGGTTTTTTTTTTTACTGTTAACTCCATATTCTAACAGTTTTCAGAAAATTATAGGAGCTCAAAATATTTTTATAATAACACTATTGAATAATTAGAAAATAAATAACAATGAAAGATCTCAAGCCCTATCACTGTTATAAACATTGTTATTGGGGGTAGAGGGTCTTGCTTTCCACTAAAATAAAATACAATCAAATCGGTGGGATCAACTCTTTGTTAGGACTTTGTCTGTGAGAAGACATTGACTGGTCACAGGGAGTTGTGGGGACCAAGAAGCAATGTCTACAAGGGCATGGGATTTATGGGGTAATGCAGGGCCTATGGTATGTACACATATATTCCATAATTTAATTTAAATTATTTTAAATGAAATTATTTTTACTTATTTTAAAATTTTGACATGTACATGAAGTTGCAAGAAATCATACAGAAAAATCCCTCGTCGACTTTGCCCAGTTTCCCCCAATGGTAACGCATTGCAGAACTATCATATAAAATCACAACCAGGATGTTAACATGGATACAATCCACCCATTTTTTCTTAGAGATTCCCAGTTTTACTTGTAGTCATTTGTGTATTTATATGTGTCTGCATTATTAGTGTTCTACAAGTTTGTACCTGTGTGTGTTTCCTTTTCAATCACAAAAATCAAAATACAGAACTGTCTTATTTTGGATATCTAGCAAGACTCTCTTACACTACTTTTTATAGCCACACCAGCTTGAATCCTTAACTCCGGACAATTGCTAATCTGTTCTTCTCTGTAATTTTGTCATTTCCAGAGTTATATATAACTGTAATAAAATATTATGTAACTTTTTGACTTTATCTTTTTTTGTTCAGTATAATTCTCTCAACATTCATTTAAATTGTGGCGTGTATCAATAATTTATTCTTTTTTATTTCTGAATACTATTCCAAGGTATGGATATATCATATGCCTAAGATGTACCTACTTTTTTTCAATGGTTCATCTGTTGAAGGGCAGGTAGACAATTCCCAGTTCTTGAATGTTATGAACAATCCTGCTGTGAATATTCATTTACAGACTCTTTTTCTGTGAACATAAGTTTTCATTTCTCTAGCATAAATGCCTCAGTGCAATTGTTGAGTAGTATAGTAATTGCATGTTTACTTTGATTAAAAACTGCAAAACTTTTCCAGAGTGACTGCACAATTTAACATTCCCACCAGCAATGTATGAGTAATCCACTTTCTCTGCATCCTTGCCATCATTTAATGCTGTCACTATTTTCTTTTAAATTTTAGTCATTTTGATTGGTGTGTGGTGATATCTCATTGTGGTTTTCATGTTTATTTCCCTGATTCTTAATGATTTTGTACATATTTTTATGTTATGTTCCTATATATTTTGAAGGGTCCCAGAGGAGAAAAAATGTCAGAGAAAAGATGAATTTGGAAGTAAGCGAGTTCTGATTTAGAACAACAAAAATGTGCAGGTTTCAGAACTTTTGGAGCAGAGGGTGGGGAGGATGTCATTACTTTGACTGTAATTACAATATAGGAGTTAAATAAAACAAAAATGGTAAACTAAAATTTAAAGAAGGAAATGCTACATACCTATTCTGTGTAAGTCAATGAACAAACTAGCTTATTTAATTTTCACAGCCATCTTGCTATTATATAACAAAAAATACTATTGTTGTTTGTATTTTATTGTATTTTTCCACTACCTTTTAGTCCCCTTATATCCCCCTCTCCCCAGCAATCACCACACTGTGGTCCATGTCCATGAGTCCTTTTCCTTTTGGCTCAATCCCTCCAGTCCCTAAACTCCCACCACCACAGCTGTCATCTGCTTTCCATCTGTGAGTCTGTCCCCATTTTCCTTGTTAGTTCAGTTTGTTCATTACATTCCACATATGAGTGAGATCATATGATATTTGTCTTTCTCTGACTGGCTTGTTTTACTTAGCATAATGTTTTCCAGATCCATCCATACTGTAGCAAAGGGTAAAACTTATCCTTTTTTATAGCTGAGTAGTATTCCATTTTGTAAATGTCCTATAGTTGTTTTATCCACTCATCTACTGATGGATACTTGGGCTGCTTCCATATCTTGGCTATTGTAAATAATGCTGCAATGAACACAGGGGTGTCTATGTTCTTTCAAATTAGTGTTTTGGGTTCTTTTCATATATTGCCAGAAGTGGGAATGCTGGGTGAAAAGGCAGATCCATTTTTACTTTTTTGAGGTATCTCCATACTGCTTTCCATAGTGGCTGCAACAGTCTGCATTGCCACCAACAGTGCAGAAGGGTTCCCTTTCTCCACATCCTCACCAGGACTTGTTGTTTGTTAATTTATTGATAATAGCCATTCTGACAGGTGTGAGATGGTATCTCATTGTGGTTTTAATTTGCATTTCTCTGATGATTAGTGACATTGAGCATCTTTTCATATGTCTATTGGCCATCTGTGTGTCCTCTTTGGATAAGTGTTTATTCAGGTCCTTTGTCCATTTTTAATTGTTTGGGGTTTTTTTTTGGTGTTGAGTTTTGTAAGTTCTTTATATATTTTGCATATTAACCCCTGATCAGATGTATCAATCAATATGTTCTCCCATTCTGTGGGTTGTCTTTTTATTATGTTGATGATCTTCTTTGCTGTGCAAACACTTTTTAGTTTGATGTAGTCCCATTTGTTTATTTTTCTTTTGTTTCCCTTTCCAGGGGAGATATGGGCAATAAAAAATTGCTACACGCAATGTCTGAGATTTGCTGTATTGTTCTGATCATGAAAATGTTTTTTGTAGTGATTGTTTTGCAATTGCTTTCCAGAAAACTTGTGCCAGTTTACATTCCATCAGTATGAAAGGATGCTCATTTCACCACACCTTTGCAAATATTGTATTAATATTTTTGGAATCTTGGATAATTTGAAAAGAGAAAAATGGCAAAAAATATCAAAAGGCTTCAAATAATTCATAACCCATAACATTTGACAAAGAAATTTACCTTCTAAGAAGTTGTTCAAAGAGAAAAGTCAGAATCCTAATAAATATTAATTTGGAAAGCCACTCATCACAGAATTATTTATAATAGCAACATTGGAAACCTAAAGGACAAAAAATAGGACAAAGCTCAAATAAATTATGATTTATTCTCTTAATGAAATATTGTGAATTCTTTCCACTCTTCCAGTTCTATCACATTTAATTCCTATATTTTTATTGTTAGTAGGGAAGGAAAATTTCATGCTTTTTAGTCATTTAGATTTTGTTCTTTTCTAAGTTTCTTGTGCTCTTTGCTCATTTTCCTTTGAAGTTATTAGTGTTTTTCTTATTGGTTGAATTAAGATAGGTTCGATTATTCCCACTTTGCAGATGAGGAAACTGAGACCTAGAAAGATTATGTAACCTCCTCAAGGTCACGTTTATAATAAAGGTAATTCAAAGTAAGTTCTGCCTAACTCTAAATGCCTGTTCTTTCTACCATGCCATGTTTCCTTTAAAGACAGTTGTCTTTGCCAGTGAGGGACAACTGAATTGTCCAACCTAGTTGGCTTACTGCTTAGTAGATATTTCCATATTCATCATCTATATATGTGTCCAAGCCACATAGTTGTTCCTGTGTACTTAACGAGGATGGTCCATATTATTGCTGGCCTCGTTAAAAGCCCAAATACTGAAAAGAATGGGACTTTAATCCAATGCTGGCCAGAATTAACTTTCTGGTTAGTCCTCCAGGACTTTGCCTCAACAATTTTCTATCCGCACTTTGCATTCTCTTACTGACCAGAGTAATTAAGTTCAGTTACAAAAACAACTCAGAATCCAGGCAGAAAGTTTGGAATGGTTTTTGTTCTATCTGATACCTAATCACTAGTTTAACTGAATTTTTCATGTTTCAGTCTGTTTTCTGGCATAGTGCTTAAGCAGCTGGAATTAGAATTTGTGGTTGAGGACAATGAGCAAATTTGAATCTAACCAAAGGCTTAAGGTTAAGATTGTGTGTCAGACAGAGTAATGATATGCTTTAAAGAGTGACAATTCTTTGGAACCAACAATGCTGTTAATCAGCTTGATGCACAGGAAGCTTATAAAAGAAAAGATAGACTCAAATTTTAAAATAAACAAACAACTACACTAAGTTTAATTCCTCCCTTAGTATGGTTTTTGAGTCCACTGCATATGAAACAAATATATATGCATGAAAACAAAACCAGTCACTGCATTGAACCCAAAATTCCCTATCAAGTTTCCTGCTATGGGGGTACAATAAATACAATATTTGGTCATCCATTACCACATCAAAAGTCCACTGGCTAATTCTCAGTAACTGATATTTAATTAGTATCTAAGGAAACAAGAAATTCCTGTTTGAAAAAAATCAAATAAACGGAAAAAACAAATTGCAATTAGTGTGCACATTTTTCCTGGCACTGTGTCCTCTGAATAAATGTGGTTCTATGATCCAAACCTCTTTCCTCCTTGTGTGTGTCTGTCTCTCTTTCCTTCCTTTCACTGAATACAGTTTAAATAAAGATGCATGTACTGGAACCCTGAAATGGGGAGCCCTGCTTTCACCAGACAAAGGAGAAAAAAAATTAAGTATTTATACAGATGTGTACAGTACAGCATTCAGAGTCTTTGCCAAAGAGAGACTATGGACTGGAAGTTGGCCATCCTCAGAAGGAAGTTACTTATTTTTATCCTCAAGAATAGAGAAAGTACTCTAAAAATTACTTAGATGGCAGAGGATTGACCTGTGATGTAGAAGGACATAGGGTTATAGAAAAGAGATGCAAATAAATAGATACATAAACAAACAAACAAACCATCTAGTGAGCACTGAATGGAAATTGTGCTAAATGTAGTATAAATATCTCATTTAATCCTCACAAAACTCTAAAAGGCAGATATTAGTAGACTCATTTTAATGCTAGGAAATTGAGGCTAAAATAAGTTATTTGACCAATATCATCCCAGTAAGAAGGGATATAGCTGGATATCAAACTCAGGATTACAAAGCTCTGCTTATTACACTGTACAATTTTATTGCAGGGATGATTAATTTTACTTTCAATTTTATTTAATTTGAAAATAAAATAAATACCATCATTAATTCTACCACTCATTCTATAGTACTTTTTCTTTCTTTTTACCATTTTTTAGAAAATTAAGAATTAATATGGAGACTGTATTTTTTGACTCTCTTTACCCATTTTGCCCACACTCAACCATAACTTCTGGCAACCACCAATCTGTTCTATGTTCCTATGAGATTTTTCATTATTATTCTATATGTCAGTGAGATCATATGGTATGTTTTTATGATGTATTTTACTTAACATAATGTCATCAAGTTCCATCCATGTTTTTGCAAATGGAAAGATTTACTTCTTTTTTTATGGCTGCATAGTATTTCATTGTGTCTACAGGGTGGGGAAAGGTAAGTTTACAGTTGTAAGTACATGAAACATAGTTTATTCTTATATTATTATTTATTAATTATTATATTATTTTCCATATGAACAACTGTAAGCCTATATCACCCATTTGCCCACTCTCTATGCTCTACCTCAGGTAAACAGCAATGTGTTAATTATATGCATGATCTCAGATTGTTAAGAATTAATTTATTTTCTGATTACAGTTGATATACAACATTAGTTTCAGGTGTAAAATATAGTGATTAGACATTTATATACCTTATGGAGTTAGCCAGATAAGTCTATAACCTATCTGATATGTAGTTATTATAATATCATTGACTACATTCTCAATACTGTACTTTCTGCTTTCAGCTAATATATTCATTATTTTATATTTAAGTTTTTAAAGTTTTCTCAATTATAGTTTACAGTCAATATTATATTAGTCTCAAGTGTACAGCATAGTGGTTAGACAATCATATATTTTACAAATTGATTCTCCTGATATTACCAGTACCCACCTGGCACCACACATAGTTGTTATAATATTATTGACTATATTCCTTAAGCTGTATTTCACATCATCATGACTATTATGTAAATACCAATCTCTACTTCTCAATCCCTTCATGTTTTTCATCCAGCCCCCACCCGACCCCTCCCCTCTGGCAACCATCAGTCTGTTCTCTGTATCTGTGAGTCCCTTTCTATTTTGCTTGTTTGTTTATATTGTACTTTATTTTCGCAGTGCAGTCATATGGGATTTGTCTTTCTCTGACTGACTTATTTTAATTAGCATAATAGCCTCTTGGTCCATTGGTGCTGTTGCAAACATTATGATTTCATTCTTTTTTATGGCTGAGTAATATTCCATTGTATATATGTACCACTGCTTTTTTAATTCACTTGTCTATTGATGAGCACTTCAGTTGCTTCTGTATCTTGGGTATTATAAATAAAACTGCAATGAACAAAGGAGCAAATTGTATATTCTTATGAGTTAGTTTTTTGGGTTTCTTTGGGTATATACATAGAGTGGAATCACTGAGTCCCAAGGTAGTTCCATTTTTAATTTTGGGGGGGACTCTCCATACTGTATTCAATAATGGCTGGACCAGTCTGCATTCCCTTCAACAGTGCACAGGGGTTCATTTCTGTCCACATCTTTGCCAGCATTTGTTTGCTGCTTTATTGGTGATAGCCATTCTGACAGGTGTGAATGATATTTCACTGTGGTTTTAATTTGCTTTGCTCTGATAATTAGTGATGTGGAGCACCATTTCATATAGCACCATTTTGTTCATTGTAGCATTATTTACAATAGTCAGCATTTGGAAGCAGCCCAAGTGCCCATCAGTAAATGAGTAGATAAAATAGCTGTGGTACATTTTCATAGTGGAATTCTACTCAGCTGTAAAAAAGAAGGATATCTTCTTATCTTTTGTGACTCGGGTGGGAGTGAGATTGCACTTATGAAGTGGATAAGCATTCCCTTTTCTCTACATCCTCGCCAGCACTTGTTTGTTGATTTATTGGTGATGGCCATTCTGACAGGTGTGAGGTGATATTTCATTGTGGTTTTAGTTTGTATTTCTCTGATGATTAGTGATGTTGAGCATTTTTCCTATGTCTATTTGACATCTGTATGTCCTCTTTGGAGAAGTGCATATTCATGTTGTTTGCCTGTTTTAAAATTGGGTTATTTGTCTTCCTGGTGTTGAATTGTAGAAAGTCTTTATATATTTTGGAAATTAACCCCTTATCAGATGGATCATTGGCAAATATGTTCTCCCATGCAGTGGGCTCCCTTTTCATTTTGTTGATGGCTTCTTTTGCCATACAGTCTTTTTAGTTTGATGTAGTCTCATTTGTTTATTTTTTGTTATTTCTTTTGCCCTAGGAGATATAGCAACAAAAATATGCTAGTGCACTGCTGGTGGGAATGCAGACTGGTGCAGCCATTATGGAAAACATTATGGAATTTCCTCAAAAAACTAAAAATGAAAAGCCTTTGACCCAGCGATCCCACTTCTGAGAATATTTCCTAAGAAACCTGAACACCAATCAGAAAAAAGTATATGCACCCTTATATTCACAGCAGCAGTATTTACTATAGTAAAGATCTGAAAACAGCCCATCAGTAGATGAGCAGATCAAAAAGCTGTGGTAAATTTACACAATGGAATACTATGCAGCTGTAAAAAGGGAACTCTTAACTTTTGTGACAGCATGGATGGACGTGGAGATTATTATGCAAAGCAAAATAAGCCAGTCATAGAAAGACAAGCACCATATGATCTCATTTATATGTGGACTCTAATGAACAAAATAAACTGAAGAACAGAATAAACCAGAGGCATGGACACATGGACCAGACTGACAGGTCTCAGAGGGGAGTGTTGTGCAGGAAACTTGAAGAGGTTGTCTAAAGAATGTATATGCATATGTGCATGTCCCATGGACACAGACAACAATGTGGTGAAAGCTGGGGGTTGGGGGCTGGGTGGAGGAGGGGAGAGTAGGAATGGGGAACATTGCAATAGTGTCAACAACAACAAAAATAACAACAAAATGAAGTAGATAAGGAGATGTTCCTTCTGCCTTGGCAAACTTTTGCAATGTGTGAAGTTGCTCTTTGGTATTCTCTCTTTTTAAGTCCCCTCCCATGATTCCCTGCCTCATTCCTTCAGCAACCCATATCTTTATACTACTCTTTACAGGTTGGGTGAGTGGGATGGGGAGAAAGAAATAGATCTCCTATCCAGACTTAAAGTTTCTATATTCCAGAATTCTGTTTACTCCTCTCTCTTGAATTTCAAAATTTCACCCACACTTCCCTAACTTTTCCACCCTCAGGGTGGCAGAGCTCCATGACAAAAAAAAAAAAAAAAAAAAAAAAAAGCTTTGGATGAAAGCAGTGTGATTTAATGCATTCAGAAATGTAACTGAGGAATTGCTTCTGAGCCTTCCTAGAAGAAATTGCAAGAGGATGCTTTGTTTAACCACATGACTTTTCATTTGGTGGGTTTTCTGACTACATGACAAAATGAAGTGAAAACTTCAATGGAGTAGTGTGGGGAAAGATATATTTGGGTAAAGGAATAACCAATGGCAATTCTACCTGGGAGTGGGTCCCAGTCAATTCCCTTAAACTCTACTTTTAATAGCTTCTTTTTTTCTCATTCTCCACTTAAGTTATAGATTCCCCCAGAGCAGTTACATTTTTAAAAGAACAATGACAGGGAGAGATCCTCTAGTGGGGTGACAAGGGGCTAGGTCAACTCCACTCAGAGTTTTTGCTTATACCAGTCTAAATCAGGGTCCTTTATAAGAAGTGTATAAAAATTACGGACTGCTGTAGAGTCTTGGGGATTGGAAGTCTCAGGACTGGAAGTCCTGAGTGGAAGTCTCAGGCTAGTCAAATGTCTTGGGAGGTCTTCTAGAGCTGGGGTAGAAGAGTTGCTATAGTTGCAAGGATTATTTTCTTCAAGAGGAGCAGCTAGCTCCTTCTCCATGGTGATCCTGGAATCTTTCACATCAGCATTGACAGCTCTTTCCCAGTTCCCATACTCTGTGTATACCGAGAGGGAAAGCAGAAGAGCATGTGTGGCATCAGGGTAGGGGTGGGTTTAATTGTGATTATGTAAAGTACATATCAAGACAGTAAAGCCATCCTTCTGCTCAAATTTGTGACAGAAGAGTCTAATCAGAGTCTTGTATCTCAAAGTCACAATGGAAGGCAGTACAACCTCACTTATAACTGGAATCTCATGAACAAAATAAACTAATGAGAAAAATAGAACTAGAGACATGGAAACATGGAACAGACTGCAGCTGCCAGGGAGGGGGGATGGTGGAAGGAAGGGGAAGGGATTAGTCAAAGAACATGTATGAATGACTCATGGACATGGACAATGGAGTGGGGATTGACTGTGGGAGAGGGGTGGGCTGGGTGGAGGGGAGCAAAAAGGAAAGAAAACATTGGGACAACTATAATAGAATAAACAATAAAAAATCCCAGCTCTCTAACTATTGTAGAGGATGAAAGGCCTGCTACTTGGGAAGGATGGATGCAGTCTGTGACAGAGGATCAAGTCACTGCCAGTTAGTCACGTAAATCTACAGTTTATTTAGGAATGGAGATCATGTCATTTCAGTTTAATGAGGACAGAGTTTAACCTAACCCTACCCTCTCTGTCCTCAGGAATCTTGCCCATCTATATGAGAAGAGCAACTATGTAGAATAGTGCATGTAGCACTGAACTGGGTGTCAAAAGAATCTAGTTTCTCATTTTAGGTTTACCATTGATTAATAAAAATACTAATAACGATAAGTAATCTTTAACACGTTAGAGCATGCATTGTCTTTCCACCTACATACATGATCTTTTCGGAGTTACTGGGGTCCTCAGTGAAGTCACTTCTCTTTCCTGGACTTCAGTTTCCTTTTTAAAGGAGATGAATAGATGGATTTGGTTATTCTAAGGGGTCTTTTAAAGCTAATACTGTAAAATCATAAAGATTACATTATCTGAATGTGATTCTGTCAGGAGATATGTGAAAGTAAAAAAAATATAAATGGTAATGGGAAAAATATAATAAAGATTGCAAAAAATTGCAAAAAAATTGCAAAAATTGCAAAAAATTGTAGTGTATGGCCCAGGGTCTGAATAATTATATAATCTAGTGACAACTGAATTGAACAACAATAAAAATATAAATCCTTGGTAAAATGTTAAAGAATTTTGCATTTTAACAGAACTCCAGAAAATGTACATGACAACTATGCGTAAACCAATTAATTTGGATTGTTTATGCAGACTGAGAGACTGAGGCAGAGTTTGCTTGTATGAGGAGAGTGGATAATTTAGGGAAGGCAAGCTACTCAGAGTTTCTCAAGTCAAAATATATAGCCATGGTTTTTTTTTTGTTTCTATACAAAGGCCATCTTTGAATAACCACATGTATGTATAGGCAGGCATCACTCACTCACTCGTTCATTCATTTTTTATTTTTTATTGAATTTATTGGCATGACACTGGTTAACAAAAGTATGCAGGTTTCAGGTGCACAGTTCCACAAAACAATATGTTTACACCGTATTGTGTGTTCACCACCCCAAGTAAGATTCCACTCATTATATATGTACTGAACTTCCACTATGAACAAGTATTGTGCATACACCAGGGATAGAGAGATGACTCAGAAATAGATGCTACCTCAAGAAATTTAAAAGTTAGTCCCATCCTTAGTTCTTATTACTAGAGCAACAAAAATCAGGGTTATTAATAGCTGAGAAATGGAATTATAGACTAGTTACTCTGACAAGTTGCTAAGGTAACTTCAACCCATCAGCCTACTCGCTTTGCTTTAGGTACTTATCAAAAAGGCTGTATTTAGCTCAGCTTTTCTGAAGGTCAACTAAATATTCAGAAAAGAAAAAAAAAGCAAAGCCAAGATGGGAACATAAATCACATGTAGTAGGATCTTTATTATTATAGGCTTCATGTTTCCCTAAATATACAATAACTATGTGGGCAAAACCTGATCCAACATCCAAAGCTATAAAGTACATGTTAGTTCTAAATGACAGCATTTTAAAATGTATATGTGTATGTGTATATGTGTGTGTTTGTGTGTGTATTCAGAATCTTTCTTAACTAAATAACTCAATAGTTGTGTTTCATCCTATCTGAAAATAAGGAAGAGAGAATATCACTAATTCCTTTCATTTGTCTAGTTCTTTTTAGTACGCACAGGCCTTTTATGTTACTTTTCCATGGGATTTTTATGATAGCCCTGTTGATGTAGGTAGGGCAGAGATTGTTTTCTGTATTTTAGAGAGGAAGAAACCAAGGTTCAGAAAATTTATATGACTTGTTCAGGGTAAGTACATTCTTTTTTCTGTGTCCTAGGGTAAACAACAATCTTGGTTTACCTGGAACTGAGAGAATTTCCAGAACTGAGGACTTTCAGTTTCAAAAAATCAGAATAGTTCATGGCAAACTGATATGAATTGGTCACCCGACTACTCTTCACCAAATAGACCTGAATTCAGATATGAACTCTGATCTGCTACTTGATAGTAATTTAATTTTAGGTGAGTTGTTCAACTGGTCCCAGTGAAATCTCTTGTTTTTTTTTTTTTTTTCATTATATAATAAAATTAGGATAATATAACCTTCCCCATAATGTTATGATTTAATGAGATGATGGTTGTGAAGACAGGGAACATGGAACCTGGCCTGGAGTAGGTACTCAATAAATATTAGTCCCCTTTCTCTCACCTCTGGACTCCTAGTCTTTACTCTATATTATGCTATCTTAAGCAAGCCTGTTTACCCTGAGCTTTATTTCATAGCACCTAAAAATACCATTGAGTTTTCTTCTGTTTATTAGAGCCCTTTGTGAAAAAAAAATCTCTTATGTTTACAAGCACACTAATGAATATTCTAAACGTGTCCACTGTTGCTTTGCAGAGTCCCAGGGACAAATAAGTGGTCTATAAACATGTGAGAATGAGCTGAGCCAAAGGGTGTTGGAATACAATGAGAAATTATGCCCTTTCTCCACTATTTCCTAATAGAAACCAGCCTGAAACTCTAGCTTGTCCCCATTTTTTATTATTTCTCTGGCCTGGGTTGTGGAGGTCTGAGTTCTTTTTTTGTCCCTCAAGTGCTCTCTCATTCCCTGCATAGTTCCCTCTCTTCAACCCAACCCAATCCAGGCTTCAAGAACTAAGTCAGGTTCTGCCTTTCCAAGGAAGTTTGATACACACTTCAGTGTTGCTTGTATCTAGCCCCACTCAATAAGCCATGAATCATGTCATCAGAATTCTAGCGAAATTTTCTAATAGTTCCCCTTTGTTAGTGTTGTCTTCCAATGCAACTATTGTAACCAGGTATAATTCTTATTCTTTATGTCCTCCTCAACATCTGACATCAGAAATATTTGAGAGCAGAGATCTACCTGTAGATGAATTGACTAAGACTTATTTGTGCCACTTCATAAATCTCTTTCCTAAGCCTAGTCACAAGGTATTGTAGTTATGCTTTGTATATTTTACCTGCTTAGGAGCCCAGTATGGAATGGATTGGTGTCTTTTACTTATGCCATTGCCCAGATTTAGTCTTCCCAGTTCTGAGGTTGCTTTCAGGACATGATCAATGCATATGCTGTGTATAGCCTGAGTAGTTCTAAAAGGTCTCCTAATGCTTTCAAACTTGTCTCTTACTCTATAAATCCCCCATGCCTTTACCAGTGGCAGGAAAATTTAGAACAAGCACACAAGCATATTTTTGGGTTCGGGAACTTGGTAACAACCTTATGTGGGAGACATATATGAAGAACCATATGCTGTAGATAAAAATAATGATTGTAAGAGAAATGTGGAGAGAGAGAGAGGAGAGAGAGAGGAGAGAGAAAGAGGAGAGAGAGAGGAGAGAGAGAACACTTCCAGGCTTCCGGTTCCTGGAACATGAATAGAAATAGAACTAGAGAAGAATTTATGTAGATGGTGATGATAGACCTATGTCATTAGTAATAGCAGAACTCGGGATTGCAGAAACAGGGGGCTGAGGAGGTAGAAATGAGATTTGAGGCAGAAAGAACAGCCTAAGTAAAGGCATGTAGGATTAAAAGTTTGGAGAATGTATGGAAATTAATGAATACTTCAGTTTGGAATAGGTAGTCTACAAGATAAAATAGAACAGCGGAAAAGAAGATTGAAAAGTGTTTAGACAAAGAACATATATGCATATATGCAGAGCCCATGGACACGTACAACAATGTGGGGAAGGCCAGGGTGTGGCAGAGGCTGGGTGGAGGAGGGAAAAAGGAGAAAAATGGGGGACATCTGTAATAGTGTCAACAATAAAAATAAGTGTTTTGGAACCTCATTTTGAAGGCCTTTGATTTCCAGGCTAATGTCAATGGGCATAGAGGGCCACTGAATGCTTTCAGCAGGGCAGTGTTTGGAAAGAATATTTTCATCAGGCCAGATTAAAATAAGCATGATTAGATGGGCACATGGTACAGTGCACAGATGTTTTGTTGAGTTTTACACTGGAAACCTGTATGGTTTTGTGAACCAATGTCACCCCAATAAATTCAATAAAAATAAAATGAAATAAGCCTGATTAGACACTGAGTCTGACCTTTATAAAAGGGAAAGGATTAGTGTGTGCATAAACTGTAATCTCAACCAATCATTGCCTATGGGTGTGGTCTAATGAAAATCCTGCCATGGGAGAAACATTGGCAATATATTCCCACACCTATCTAAACATATCATGATATTTATTCCCATAAAGTTGTTGACATATAAATGCATATTTATCGTTTTTTTTTTTTTTTTTTGTCTAGGGTTCAGTGGCAGGAGATGACTCAGGTGGAAAAGTATGATTTAGGAAATGAAGGAGAAGAGCAACAATCAACTAGCAATCAGAAAATTTAGAACCCCCCACCCCCACCCAGAAGAACAAGTAGGCTTCTTTTCAAACAGTGAGCTTTTGACATGTCCTCCCAAGTATTCCTCCAGGGATTGCCTATACTGGTGCAGATCTGAGAAGGGTAATTAACACACCTGCATTTCACTTAGAAAATGTGCCAAGTGTTTCTTACAGCCTGAGCCATGCAGTTCTAATTGAGTCTTCTTGGACAGGCTTGTGATTCTCTTTGACATATGCAATGAATTACTATACAGAGAAACGTTATAAATAGTGTCCTTTTATATAAATTTCCAGTTGAATAACCTTTTTTTTTTTCTGGGCATGCACAACCAGTGTTCAGTTAGAGCCAAAAATGAGTGGGTAAAACTCATTATTATAAGTTAGAAGTACCAGTGAGGCCCTTTGCTTCTCTGTGTACACCTGCCTCATTGTAACACTCTGGGCACCCAGGCCTACTAGCCCCTTCTTTTTGATATTTGACTATTTTTTTCTGGGAAGAATGAGGTCATTTGCTGTAAGCTTCTTCACTGACTATTCAATAGAAGCATTGTTTTTAACTAATCCTAGCATTTTGCCTTTCACTTCTATAGCTAACCCCCTTCTTCTTCCAGAATAATCTTTTGAGCTGCATCTTCAGTCTCATCCCCTATTTGATTCCACCCCTCCCCTCAAAAATACTTCTTGGCCTCCGCTCTCTGTACATGCTCAATTACCCCACATTCTGAAAAGTTTTCACTTTTCTTGTTTCTCTGTCTTCTCTTGTTATCTCCTTTTATTATTTCACTACCAAAAATACTCACTGTTTCTATTTGCTCATTCCTGAAAATACTTACCTAAGTTCATCTCCTTGCTGTCCACATAATAATCATCACTAATGTTTGCTGAGTGCTTTATGTACTTTAACTCATTTAATTTTCATAACAACTCAGCGGGCTTGTTACTATTTATCGTTACTTTCCCAGTTTTACAAATTAAGAAAATTGTTATGAACAAGGCAAGAAACTTGTCCACGTGACACAGAGAGTAAATGGTGGAGCCTGGTTTCAAACCTATGTTGTATGGCTTCAGCATTGATGTTGTTTACTGCTATGTTTTGGTGTCTCTCAATAACACTTTTGGGGGTCAGTGACCTTTTAGTACAATTAAAAAGTGTTTATGTAAGTTTTTGCACTTGTTTTCAAAATTATTGAAATCAATTTCTATCTTGGTTCCTATGACTAAAGAATACCTTGGGTTTCCTTTTCCTATCATTACTGTTTTGTTCTTTGATCTTTTGTTTTGGTTCCTCTTGTTTCTATTTCTCTACCTTCAGTTTTAAACTGTTTCCCATTTAATAATTGTGACCTTTAAATGGCACATTTACTTTCACAGTTCAATTATCATACATGTGGACAAATCCAAAATTGCTTACTTTTGACTCCTATAGACTCAGTAAGTTTCATTGTTGCAAAGAATGTTAACGGTCATTTGTAACCAACTGCTATGAACTAGAGAGATCCTGCTATTATCATAGGTAAACATTTCAGAGTGGGACTAATCTCTCCCCATGTCTTTAACTGTCTTCTTCCTCATTACTTTTCTGGTTTTGGCAAAGGCACCTCCATTCACCAAAACCCAAAAACCTTGGGTTGATTCTCTGACTTCATTCTTGAATCTGCCATATATTTAGTTAATCAATGAATAAGCACTTAAATATTTATTGAGTGTCTACTATATTACAGATTTTGTTTTAAACACTGGGGATGTTAACAGGATGATTGCCTTTTACAGCTTAAAATATGATTTACATCTCTTACCGAACTCCTTATTAACCCCCTTTTCCAAGCTTCTGTGATTTCAAGGCTGGAAATATTTTATAGCTTCCAAGATGATGGCAATTGCTGCTGCCATTTACGTAGGCTCAAGGGAGCAGAAGTAAAGTTATTAGGTGCAAGCTACAGGTAAGACAGGCTCTTTGTCAAGTAACATAGATTGATTTTTCAACAGATATCTATTCTATTGGAATAATTTTGAACAAGTTAGCATGTTGTCACTGTAAGCACGTAAACCCTAACTGGATTCATTCATTCACTCATTCACTCATTCATACATGTTGTGTGCCTACCATTTCCAAGCTTTGTGTTAGACTCTATGGTTATTTCCATAAATGGAAAACATAGAAAATGTCCTTATATTCATGGAGCTTATGTTTTAGTAAAGGTGACTCTCTTTTGATCGGAAAGGTGGTAAATATGATTCTAGCACTTGTTGGGAGGCTGGACTAGATGATCCTAAACTCCTAACTGTAAGAATTTATAATTCTGAAGTCTCCCTGCCTCTGACTACTTATTTCTGTACATTCCTTGCAGTAACACCAGAAAATTTTCCTAAATAAACACTTCATAATATTACTTCCTGGATCAACTCACTCAAATAGCTTCTTACTGACTGAAAAATATTACATTCGGGCAAAGACATCAAGGTCCTCAGTGATTTCATCTCACTTTTTCACTACACCTTATTTCCTTGCTCCCTTTGACAAACTCTCATTTCTAACAATGTGGACTACTTTTTACCTGTGAAACCTACCTTGTCATGGCTGCAACACAGACCTAGGTCCATTCCTCTTTAATATATTCAATTCATTCTTTCATTTAGCAAATATAGCTGATCACTTGTGGTGTGCCAGGTCACAAGATTGACAAAAACTATGTCCCTTAATAACATATATTATCGTAGGGACGTGCACATTGCATGACTTCCTGCATCCACCTTCTGTTTCATAGGAAGGGCATCTCTTTGCCAGAAAGCCCAACCTGATATAGGATAATTTGATAGTATTGGACAACTAAGCGGAGGTACACCAAGAGGAATAAAAAATGATTTAAAATGGGAAGTAACTTTGAACCAAATGCATTTCTTCTACTGTCTGAACCTGTCCGAATATATAGGCAATTAGGAGGGTCAGTAAGCTTTCTTTTGTGGTTCATAATCATGAGCCTCTAAAAATAGGCCAGGAGAAGGTTATTTTTAACAAATCAACATGGCTTCCATTTTTCTTTGATGATGCCTGAGATAGATAATACGTGCTTTTTGTTTTCTAACTGCCTAGATCATGAAGGAACCATTATGTTGACAGCCTCGGACATTCCTGAGGAAAGTTACAATATTGTTTATATTCTGGTTTTAGCGGTCCTTACTTCTTTCTTCTCTGGTTTACTTGCTCTTGCTTGTAAAAGTAACTTTAGACTTGAAGTTAGTCTGAATATTGACCTCAAGTCTTATGTAATGCATTTGACATGAATTATAAGATAAAGGAATAGTAGCTTTCTCAGGATCCTTGAGGTAGCTGCCTTCCCTGGGCTTCTCACTAGCTTCTGTAATACCTTTATCTCCTCCAGGGCGTTCTTAGATTCACTGTATATTTCTAAATCACCCTATGTTCTCTGGGAACAAATAATCATTGTACTGAAATACAGTGTAGCGTGTGTACTGAACTATGAACTAAGAGACTTGGGTCTTGTCCTAATGCTGCCACTAACTAGATATATAAATTGGACAACATATTTCATTTCCTTGGGCCTCAGTTCTCCATCTGTAAAGTAAGGAGCTTGGAGTAGATAATTGTTCAGACTCTGTTCCAACTTGATAGTCCAGGATTCTATTGGGATGGATAAATGATTGAGTTTTCCATGGCTGGGAATCATTGTGTATCGGTTATCCATTGTGCCAAACCCCCCACAAACTGTAGGAATGTTATCTTGAAATTTTTACAATTAAGAGTTTCTTTATTTTTTTGAAGGTGTGCTGGCTTTTCTGGGTTAGAATTCAGAGTATGGAGTTAATGAGGCTAAGGTCATAAGGGTCATTTACCGTATGGGCCAATTAGTTTTGTTTCTTGGCTGCATCCTATACCTTAACAGCATTCTCCTTCTTCCTTCCAGCCCTTTAACCAATCTAAGTTTCAAGGTAAGAGTCAGCATGAATTTCTATGGCCTAGTACTGCTTATCTTCAAGACTGGGAAACAAGCTCAAGACATATTTGGGCAACAATATTTTTGTGCAGATGAGGGTAGCATAATCAGTAGAGGTCACCATAATTTCTGGAGTTGACTCTCTGTCTTATATCAGCTACATAAAACACATGGCAAAGGCAGTCAGCTAAAGACCAGCCAAATTTTATGCAAATACATCTGCTTTGTCAGTTTGAGGTAGTACCTCTGACAACTATGAGCCAAATTATGGCCTGGAAAAGTGCATATGAGAGAACTGTTTGTAGTGAAAGCCATCTGGGTTTTGTTTCTGGGTTGAAGCTCAAAACTTAACATTCTCAGGCATTTGGGATGGGTCTGCCAGATGTTTGAGACTCTTTTTTAAAGTTGTTTATGCTGTTATAGTTGTTCCTGCCTTTTCCCCCCTTTTCCCACCTCCACCCAGCTCCACCCTCTCCCTTCCCTCTGTCAATTCCCATACCGTTGTCCATATCCATGGGTCATGTGTAAATGTTCTTTGACTCTTTAGATTTTCATATAAAATAGTGAAGAGGGATAAGGAATGGAATCTTCATTACTCTGTGCTATAATATATTTGGTTAACTAAGACGGGAAAGTTAGAACATTGTGAGTACTGCATGGTCACCAGTAGGAGTAGAGTACACACCAGTAATCCTCATATGTGACAAATGTGGCTGAATAAGGTCATTAAAGAGCTTCATTGTGGCTGTGGTTTATTTATTAGCCTTAAAAAGTCCCCTGGCCTTCCTACTGTGTACAGCTAAAGCTTAATCATAAGTAGTGGTAGCTCAAACAGTTAAGTGTTCCTATAGAGGCTTATCCAAAGCATGGTCAGGGAAAATGAAGAGTGGGGAAAACAAACACAAGAATAAGAACACCATAAAAAGAGTAAGTACAAAAAAAAAGAAAAAAGAGTGGGTACCTCCAGGGAGTATTCAAACCAAGGCTGGGCGTATCATAGAGGTGGTGCATGTTCAAGGTAAGTTGTTAGGATAGATAACCCATGAATCCAAGGAATAAAGAAATTAGAAGTCAAGTAGATCTTGTTTTAAATCTTGATCCCCTCACTTACTGGCTGCGTGATCCTGTGAAAGTCACTTAACCACACTGAGGCTCTGTGTTTTCATCTGAAAAATGAGGATGATAATAGTACTTATCTCACAAATGTTAGTTTAGGATTCTAGGCAGTTATTGTTCCAAACCTTTTCCCTCTGTCTCCAAGCAGATGACAATCCACACATACTATACATAAACATTTAATATAGAGGGCACAAAGATTGACTGTTCTTTTTTAAAATTTTACTAAATTAATTAAGGTGACATTGGTTAATAAGGTCATATAAGTTTCAAGTACACACTTCTATGATACGTGATCTGTATATTGCATTGTGTGCCCACTATCCAAAGTTAAACCATCTTTTGTCAACATATAGTTGACTTCCTGTACCTTTTACTAGTCCCCATCCCTTTCCCTCTGGTAACCACCATACTGTTGTCTGTGTCTACGAATTTCAGTTTTATATCCATTGTATGAGTGAAGTCATATAGTCCTTAGCTTTTTCTGACTGATTTATTTCACTTAACATAATATTTTCAAGGTCCATCATAATATAATGCCAAATGGCAGTATGTCATCTTTTCTTATAGCTGAGTAGTATTCCTTAGTATACATCTGTCCAGAAAACGTCCAATCATTGTTAATATGAGAACAGCTTGCATGGCATTAATGTAACCTGGCAGCCAAGGAGAGCAGACTGGAATGCACATGCGTGAACAATGATGACTTCACTGTATTAATCAGTGGGGACAGTAGATACTGTTGACTGAGCATGTGTACTGTGTGGCCATTGCATTCCAAATGACTCAGCGAGTACAGCAACCAATATGCATCCAATTTTGCGTTAAGCATGAACATCCCTCCATGGAAACCATTCAGATGATTCAGAAGTCCAGAGCAATGGGCAACTGCTGATTGACAGCTTCCTCAGGACAATGCATATGCTTGTGCATCCTGTCTCCTGCAGAGTTTTGTGGCCAAACATCAAATCACCCAGGTGACTCAGCTCCCTATAGCCCAGATTTGGTGCCCTGTGAATTTTGGCTTTTCCCAAAACTAAAATCACCTTGGAAAGGGAAGAGATTTCAGACTATTGGTGAGATTCAGGAAAATACGATGGGGCAGCTGATGGAGATTGGGAGAACTGTGTGAGGTCCCACGGTGTCTACTTTGAAGGGGATTGAGATGTCATTGTCCTATGGACAATGTTTCTTTGTCCTATGGACAATGTTTCTTGTATCTTGTTTCTTCTTCAATAAGTGTCTCTATTTTCCATAGTACATGGCTGGATACCTTCTGGACAGACCTCATATATGTACCATATCTTCTTTATCCAGTGCTCTACTGAAGGACACTTTCATTGTGTTCATGTCTTGTCCACTGTGAATAATGCTTCAATGAACTTATATGCAAATAAATGCATATATGTTTGCAAATAAATGTTTTCAAGTTTTTTTTTGGTAGACACATAGAAGGGGAATTGCTGGGTTACATGGTAACTCTATTTTTAATTTTTTGAGGACCCTCCATACTGTTTTCCCTAGTGGCTGTACCAGGTTATTCCCACCAGCAGTGAAGGAGGGTTCCTTTTACTCCACAGTCTCTCCAACACTTATTACCTGTCTTGTTGAAAATAGTCATTCTAAATAAAAAAGAAAATAGCCATTCTAACAGGTATTAGGTGGTACCTCATTGTAGTTTTGAGTTGCATTTCCCTAATAGCTAGTGAAGTTGAACATCTTTTTATATATCTGATGGCTGTTTGTGTGTCTTCTGGGGAGAGGTATCTACTCAAGTCCTCTGCCTGTTTTTTAATTTGATCGTTTGCTTGTTTGGTGCTGAGTGTGTGAATTCTTTATATATTTTGAATATTAACCCCTTGTTAGAGCTGTTGTTTGCAAATGTCATCTCCCATTTGATTGTTTGCATTTCATTTTGTTACCAATTTCTTTTGTTGTGGAGAAGGGTTTTAGTTTGACATAGTTCCATTCATATATTTTTCCTTTACTTTCCTTGCCTTTAGGTAAAATTCATAAAATGTTTTCTATGACCCAGATCCATAAATTCAGTACCTATGTTTTAGTCTATATATTTTATTGTTTCAGATCTTATATTTAGGTCTTTGATCCATTTTGAATTAATTTTTATACAAGGGTCCAACTGTAATCTAGTTTCATTCTTTTGCACATGGCTTTTCAATTCTCCCAGCACCTGAAAATGACTCTTATTTGTAATCAGGTATAAATGGCAGCTGTTCCTCCCTTCGAATAGCAGTTTTCAATAGAAGGCAGATGTGAGGGTAGGGCACGTATCTGTGGTGTGGTTATTATACACAAACACTGTTAGGTTCTTTTGCATATTAGTTCATCACTGAAACCCCCAAAACTTTACTAAGTAAGGGATATCACTTCTCTTTTACAGATTAGAAAGTGAAGATTCAGACAATTAATTTGCCTAAGGCTAATCAGCTAAAGAATGTTTGAAGTGGGATTCAAACTTAGGAATGCATGGCTTCTAAGCTGAGCTCTTTACTGCTTTTTTTGTATACATTCATTGGATCCTGAAAATAACTGTGAAGTAGGCAGGTAGAGAATTCATTATCTTTATTTAACGGCCTTCATTTTTGGAGAAGGAAAAGTGGAACCTAGAGGTGTGTAATGACTTGTTACAGTGAATTTCAAAACTCAGATAAAATTTTGGATGCTTCTTCCTATTTCTCATCACCTTAACACTAATTAACTCCCCTTCCCAGCCTATGGGCAATGTTTACGAAGCTTTAAGCATAGAGATGAAGGTCTATTCCCCAAGATACATGTTCTGGCAGATGTTGGGATAAACATTTAGTACATGGTAAATAAAGTGATGTTAAATGCACAAAAACTGTCTTGGGAATCCCTCCTGAAACTCTGAGCTGTGAATATTCACATTTTTTGAGTCATTGACTCTTATGAGGATGTGATGGAAGCAGTGGACTTTCCCCCAAGTGCAAACGCACAACATTCTACAAATGATTTCACGGTTTTAAAAACATTGTGAGACCATCCAATGTACAAACTCTTACCTTATAGTAGTGATTTTCAGCCTTTTTCATCTCATGGCAGACAAACTAATTATTAAAATTCGGTGGCTCACCAAAAAATATGTATACTTTTGCTAATCTGACAAAACAATTAGGTATAATTTTGGTTCATTCACACTGGATGGCTATTGTGTTGGGTGTTGACATGTTTTTATTTGACAATCTAAGGAAAAAGAGGTCAGTGCCCCTGACTGAATAATCAGGTATTGCAAGTTTTAAAAATTATTGTGGCACACTGCTTGAAAATTGCTATCTTAGAGAAAGAAAAATTAAAAGGACCCCAGAGATGTGTTGTTCAACATACCTTACTCACCCAGAAGCTATCTCTTAGTCACCCCGTCTTCACTGATTTCCTTTTCCTCCCAACATCTAAATAATTAGCACCTTGTCCCACAGAGTTTAGCACTAAAGACTATGTTGAAGGTGTGCTCAATACTCATTAGTCATCATATATGGACATTTCTTAGCTACCTTACTTGATTTTGAGTGCCTCAAGGGTGGAGCCCCCATCAAAGCCATATTTGTATTCTCTGATATCAACTTAGCACGATACTCTTGCTGAGCGATGCATGTATATAGTTGGACTAACCTCACCTTTTCCTCAGTTTAACATATAAATTCTTACTTTTCTGCACAGAAATGTGAAATGGCCTGACACAAATGGGCTACTCTATGCAACATTGTGTTGCTGCAACAGAGTAGTAAGGAGAGAGAGCTCGATTCGACAACCACCTCAGAAAAGACTCTGAGCCTGAGGAGATTTCAAAAAAATGTTTGCAAATGATCTGGTGTTATTTCTCTTGGATTTCCCTGCAAGAGGTAAACTAGTGTAGACTACAGGGGTGGGAAGAAGTAGTTTTAAAGCTGTAATGCAAATAAGTAATACAATAATTTATAAATAGCAATACAAGAATAAATGTGTTTCACACACTCACAACTGTAAACATACTTTTACCCATCCTTGTATTGGTTTGATCAGTAGTCAAAAAATTGAGCCTAAATTTTGCCCACTACTTGTGTATAATATTGATCTGCATAACTTAGGCTCACAAATTATAAAGCAAGAAACGTGCATTTTAGCTGAGGTGACTGCTAGGCTAACAGGTCTCCAACTTTGAGAGTTTCCCCAGATGACTAGAATGAGACTAGAATAAGCTACATTGAGGTGAACCAGATGCTACTACATTGGTGAATTTATTGAAAAACAATTTAGCATGAATCTGAAATACAAGTGATGTATAGCATTCACAGGATTTAATCACTGATTTTATGTAGTGGGTAAGCAAAGGATCAGGAACAGATTGAGCAAAACTGAGGTTTTTGGCTTGGGTCACCTGCTGAATTTTTAAAGATTTGTAGTACAGCAGGAGGAATGGGCTTCTCAGTGGAGAGCAATGATTATGTATACTGTTTTTGACTAGTTGAATTTGAAAATGCCTATGGGACAGTCTGATACAAATATAAAGGTCTGGAATTCAAGGGGAAAACCTATACATATTTGGAGATAATCATCATAGAAGATTTAGCAGAGTCCATAACTATAAATGAGGTAATAATAGTGATGATGATGGTTATAATAACAACACTGAAAATAATATTCTTTAAGTATTTACTGTATGTCAGAAACTATGATAAGCACTTCACATTCATTATACAATTTATTTCCCACAACATTCTATGAGAGGAAGCAATTTCCCCATGTTAACAGAGTTGGTCTATGGTGAAACTTAGATTTAAATTCAGGACTGCTTGATTCCAGAACTCAAGAGATCACAGAGAATGGGACACTAAAGGGTGCTGACATTTGAGATGGGCGGATGAAAAAACTCCAAAGAAGACTGAAAGAATGCAGCCAGAGAGGTAGGAATAACATATGAAAGAGTCGCTGACCACAGTATGGAGATTGGCTTGGGGATTGTAGAGGGTGGGACTGGGACTGGGACTGGTGGGGAAAGGGAGAAAAGTGGGAACAACTTTAACAACATAAACAGCAAAAATAAAATTTTAAAAATTTGAAAGAGTCTGATGGAAATGAAGGAAAAACAAAGATTTAAGAAAGAAATGCTCAACAATATTGCATAACAAAGAGGTCAAAATGAATAAGAACAGGAAAGTATCTGATGGATTTAACAATGACCTGACAGCACAGTTTTGGTGGAGTGATGGTGTAGTGTCCTCAACTGTAGTGAGCTACCAATGAAAGAGCAGTAGTGAAGTGTAGATAGTGAAAATACATTGTTCTTGTGAAAGTTTGGACGTACAAGGAGGAAAAAGGAACACCAGCCATTTGATAGTATAGCATAGTGATTATTAGTGTAGACTCTTGATCTGGACACTCTGGATTTGAAACCCAACTTTGCCATTTACTAGCTGTGCAATCTTGAGCAAGGTTCTTGACCTCTCTGTCCCTCCCTTTTCTCATCTGCAAAGTATTAATAGTAGTGAATTATCTCACAAGGTGGTTGTTAGGGTAAACTAATTAGGTTATATAAGTCATTAAAAAAAGGTGCCAAGCACATTGTAAGTACTCTATGTGTTTTATGGCTTGTTAACATGTTAGGGGAGAAAAACTTCAATGGCTATGGAAACATGAGTAGGCCACATGGTAGGAGACAGGAAAAAAAAAGAAAGGTTGAGAAGAGAAGGATAATGGTGAAATAAGGTCTAATTTGTGGTGGAGGATTAAAGGCAAAGAAGCGGGAAGCACAACTGAGGGGTTACCTATGTCTGGGAGAAGGGCTGTTCATTTGAGACTGAGGGAAAGGAGGTAAGGTGGGCATAGTCATAGGTGAGCAAATGTGTATATGATGACAAGTTCTTTCACGATAGCTTTATTTTTCTCTGTGAGGAATGAGGTCAGATTGTCTGGAGAAAGTAGGGGCTTTTGGACCCCAAGAGCTATTTGTTGATTTTCATTTTGATGAAAGAAAATGGGAACTGATGCTAGTCAATGAAGAGAATTCCCATTTAGCAGTCCAGATAAAATTGGAGACTGCACATTTTTTTAAAGACAAAATATTTACTGAAGGTGATTTTCTCCAGCAATATTTTAGGTAGTTCCAGTGTACATGTTGAGAAGGAATGGTAGAGCAGAAGGGCAAGGGAATGAGAGCTCAGAGGGTGTTGGCAATAAAGGGGATTGAACTTGTTTGGGAAGGAAGTGAAACCCTGAGAATGGAGTGGGTGAAAAGAAAGAGGCTGAGGGACTTGAGAGAAGGGGAGGTTTTGGAGTGTGGGTAAATAACTGGATTCTGGCACTAAATAGCTTATGACTTTGGAGAAAATGCCTCCTTAATAGGGCCTCAGTTTCTTCCTTTGTTACAGTGAAGAAGCTGAAGATGTGATCTCTAATCCATTTTTGGATTCTGGAGTCTTTTTTTTCTTACTGTCATTGTAGTGCCCCCTAGTGTATGTAAAGGATATAGAAGAGAGGCTATAAGAAAGAAATATAAAGCAATCACTTTAAGAAAATAAAAATTACAAGCAAGTGTGTTTATGGAAGAAGAAGGACAGAGCTGAATAAATCATATTTCAGATTTTCCAATATTTGCTTGAGTTTCTCCCTGAGGTATATTTTCCTTCTGATTAATCCCATGTCTTATTTTTCCCAGGCAATAATTCTACTCTAAGAGCCTCAATTTCTGGCTGTAAGAGGGAAATAATTTCATATATTCCTTATTTCAGAGTCTTCAAGAAAATAATATAAAGCCCTTTAAGGTCCAAAAATTTACTGTCTAATGATGAAATTTCAGATGATATTAAACTTAGTGCAGGAACATATTTTTGACCCGTAAAAACCCTTCAAATCATCTCATTCCCTAATGGGTGGCATTTATTCTACCTGTGCTGGAAATGTGGGCAGATGTTAGAGAAAATGATACAAGCAGATTAAATGAGAACATAGCATGAACACGGCATTTTTATCAAATAATAAGTTTTTGGAGTGAATTCAATATGGTCCAGTTAGGAAGCCCCACAACATGTTAGATGTCATGTTTGGATCCAGTGGTGTTTTAAGGGAGAAATTACTTAGCTTAGCTAGTGTATTGGAGGATCGGTGAGAAGACTTTCAGTTCAAGAATAGTTTCTGTTAGGGGTAAGCCAGGACTTTGAAGTAAATCACACCTATTCAAAACAGGAAGCCAAAACCTGTTTTAGCTTTGTTTTTAGCTTTCTATTCAAGTTTGTTTGAAAATAAGTGAGTTCATATCTCATCAGTGTAAAAGCCTTTGTTCTGTTATTTTATTTCTTTCAATGTACACAAATATCTCTTAGTCACAAAAATAAACAATTGCATGAGTCTGCTGCCCTTTCCAGCAAACATGCCTTTTATCTACCACTGTACAGATAATGGAGTCTACAGCTATTGCTTTTATTACCACTCATACTATTCTTAGCCCAGTATCATTTTTGCTTTAATCACTTCCCTGAAGTTTTCATCATGTCTGGCTTCTAAGCTAACTCCAATTATTTCCTTCCTCACACTCTTTGACCTTTGTGTTTCATTTTACAAAGGTGATTACCCTTGTCTTTGTGATACCCTATTCTTCCCTTTATTATTTATGGATCATACATTCTTGTTTCTCCTCTGTTTCAATGACCATAACTTTCTATTTTTGTCTTCTAACTTATAGTCCCATCACTATATATTGACTCTCTTTTAATGAGGCTTTTTCACCACTCTCCTACACATGCCTTTATTCTCTTGGATTCTCAAAAATCGAATACATAAAACAGTGCAATAAGTAAAATAGTGTCAAATAATCAATCATTGCTGATGACATCAATACTCCCATATCTAGTCCTAAGCATTAGTCCATTAATAACAACCAATATATACTTGACTATTTCTATCTGAAAAGATCATAATCAGGTTTAAAACTGAAGTTGTTGGCTTTTCCCTTAAATTACCTTCTCTTTCCGAAATTTCCACAATTTTCAAAGCCCTTAGGTTAAGATTTTTGAGATCATCTTTCACTCTTTACTGTCTTGTATGTTCAGATGACCTATAATACCCTATTCGCACCATGCAGTTTGTAAAATTCAATTTAGGTTTGTTTTTCTTTTGCCATTGTCGGAGCCATTTCCACTTTAAAGTGCCTGTTGTCTTCTGTGGTTGAAAGTCTATCTCAAATTTTATCTCTTTTGGGAAACCTTCCCTGATCATTCCAACTAGAAGTATTCTCTCTACCACACATGATGTTGATATATACTTAAGCAGGAAGACATTACTATTACTTGAACATGTGTCTTAATTTTCCATCCAATTCTATGAACCTGAAGGGCAATGACATTGTCTTACTTTTATATGTATATCTCATCTAGTATAAATATAATTTTTAAAATTATATAAATGATTAATAAATGTACAAACCGCCACCATATGATGTTGGAGGGAAGTTCTCTTGATTCAGAGAACACCCTGGAGACAGGAATGTGAGGTTTTGTGAGAATAAAAATTTTCTATGTTTATATCCAGATATGACAATTTAAAACCTTTCATAATTGTTTTTGAAGACTGTTCATTAGAGAATCACCCTGACTTCTTTACTTCTGAAAAGTAATGAAGCACTTTTGAAGAAAAATATAAATCAAGCCATCATAGCCACATTTTCTTATTCAAATATAACAAAATACATTCAGCCTTAAAATATTTATGAATTTATAAAATAGTTCAAGTTTGTTATAAAAATCAAAATAGTACAGAAAGGTAATCAGAAGAAAGTTTGAAAAATCACTCAAAACCCTACCACATTTTGGTGATTCTTCTGAAATCTCTTTATGTATATTGAATGCACAGATGTACACACATACAGATCTATCTTTTCTATAAGTCATATGATAATATTCAGATAGGTTTTAAAATCTTTTTTAACCTACACACTCTTTTGATTAACAGAAAAAATCATGCTCTCCTAAGTTCTATTTGAAATTTTACAATAAATTAATTAACATGACCCAAAACAATTTTAGACAGTGCTAATTTAAGAGGGGGGAACATTTCAGTTTAATCTTTAAAAATTACACTTATTTTTAATCTTCAGGTTTACATTGGCTTGTTTTTCATAAATTTATTTACCCTAGATAATATGGAACATAGAATATAGCACAAGGCCCTGGCTAGTGTGACTCAGTTAATTGAGTGCCGGCCTATGGACCAAAGGGTCACTGGTTTGATTCCCACTCAGGGTACACACCTGGGTTGAGGGCCAGATCACCAGTAGGGGGCACGCTAGAGGCAACTCACACATTGATGTTTCTCCCCCTCTCTTCCCCTCTAAAAATAAATAAATAAATAAGATTAGTAGTTATTTCCTTTCTTTCTTGATTTCAGAGATTTGGGTTTTCTGTTCTTTATCTTGGTCTATATAAATAAATGTTTGGCAATTTTGTTGATCTTTTAAAAAATAACTTATTTTCATTAACTTTTTTCTATTATTTTTCTATATCAATACATCTTTTTGCACTCTAATATTCATTATTTCCTTCCTTCTACTCACCTTGAGTTTAATTATAAATCTATTCTTAATAATGAATTATCTCAATTTTTGTATCCTTGAAATTTAAAATTTTTTAAATTTATTTTTGAAAGATGTTTCTGGAAATAGAATTATTTGTTGAGAGTTGTTTTTATTCAGTATTTTGATGTGTCATCTCAATGTTTTCTGTTTCCCAATGGTTTTTGATGAGAAGTCAGATTTTTACCTTATTGAGTATTCCTTGTATTTGATAAGTTGTTTTCCTGGGGCCTTCAAGAGTCTGTCTATGTCTTTGGCATTTCCTGCATTGATTCTGATGTGTCTATATGTGAATATACTTAATTTTGTCCTACATGAATATCATTAAGAATCTTGGATTAAAAAAATCAAATTCGGGAAGTTTTTAGCCATTATTTCATCATATATTCTTTCCACCTTTTTATCTATTTTTTCTACTTTTAGGATACCCATTCAATGCATGTTGGTACAATTAGTGATGCTACAAATTTCTTTGATATTCTGTTCAGTTTTCTTTATTAATTTTTCTATATGTGCTTCAGCTCTCTGTTGATCTATATTCAAGTCTGAATGTTGATTTTCTGACAATTAAAATCAGCTATTGATTTTCTTTAGTGAATTTTTAAAATATATTTTATTGATTATGCTATTACAGTTGTCTCTTTTTTCCCCCTTTATTCCCCTCAGCCCTGCACACCCCTCTGCAGTCCCCCACCCCAGTTCATGTCCATGGGTCATACATATAAGTTCTTTGGTTTCCATATTTCCTATACTATTTTCCACCTACCATTTATGCTACTTATTCCCTGTACATTTTTGTCCATTCTCCCCCTCCCACTCCTTCATTGATAACCCTTCATGTGATCTCCATTTCTCTGATTCTGTTCCTGTTCTAGTTGTTATTTAGTTCGTTGGTTTGTTTGGTTTTTAGGTTCGATTGTTGATAGTTGTGAGCTTGTTGTCATTTTACTGTTCATATTTTTTATCTTCTTTTTCTTAGATAAGTCCCTTAAACATTTTATATACTGAAGGCTTGGTGATGATGACCTACCTTAATTTGACCTTATCTGGGAAGCACTTGATCTGCCCTTCCATTCTGAGTGATAGCTTTGCTGGATAGAGCAATCCTGGATGTAGGTCCTTGCCTTTCATGTCTTTGAATACTTCTTTCCAGCCCCTTATGCCTGTAAGGTTTCTTTTGAGAAATCAGCTGACAGTCTGATGGGAACTCCTTTGTAGGTAACTGCCTCCTTTTCTCTCGCTGCTTCTGGGATTCTCTCCTTCACTTTAATCTTGGGTAATGTAATTATGATGTGCCTTGGTGGGTTCCTCCTTGGGTCCAATTTCTTTAGGACTCTCTGAGCTTCCTGGACTTCCTGGAAGTCTGTTTCCTTTGCTAGATTGGGGAAGTTCTCCTTCATTATGTTTTCAAATAAGTTTTCAATTTCTTGCTCTTCCTCTTCTCCTTCTGGCACCTGTATAATTTGGATGTTGGAACATTTAAAGTTGTCCCTGGAGGTTCCTAACCTCTCCTCATTTTTTTTTTTTTTGAATTCTTGTTTCTTCATTCTTTTCTGGTTGGATGTTTGTTTCTTCCTTCTGGTCCACACTGTAGATACAAGTCCCAGTTTCCTTCCCATCACTGTTGGTTCCCTGTGCATCTTCCTTTATTTCACTTTTCATAGCCTTCACTTTTTCCTCTATTTTGTGACCGTACTCAACCATTTCTGTGAGCATCCTGATTACCAGCATTTTGAACTGTGCATCTGATAGGTTGGCTATCTCTTCATTGCTTAGTTGAATTTCTTCTGAAGCTTCGATCTGTTCTTTCATTTGGGCCATTTTTTTTTGTCTTGGCACACCTGTTACATTCTAAGGGGTGGAGCCTTAGGTATTTGTCAGTGCGGGGCAATGTTGTGGTGCTATATGTGGGGGAGAGGTCCGAGAGGGAACAATACTTCTTATTCATCTCTGCAGGCTTTCAGTTACTTCCACTACCCACAAGCAAACTGGGCCCTTCTGGTGTTGCTTACCAGGTGAGTGGGTTTCTAGGACCCAGTGAATCTCTCCAATGAACTCTCCTGTGAGGCTGGGAGTTTCTCCTGGCACCTCACCCCCCACAGGTTTTTTCAGTCAGAAGTTTTGAGGCTTTATTTTCCTGCACTGTAACCCTGGGTTGCATGGTCTGTCTCACTCCCCAGTGTTATTCCCGGTTTACCCACACGCAAATATGGGACCACTTGCTCCTCCAGCCACTGCTTTGCTGTGAGTTCTCTCTGCCCTGGCTGCCCATCTGCGCCCCTCCTACTGGTCTGGATGAATGTTTCTTCTTTAACTCCTTGATTGTTGGACTTCCATACAGTTCAACTTTCTGTCAGTACTGATTTTTTTTTGTTTCTAAATTTTTGTAGTTCTTATTTTGGTTGTGTGAGGAGGCACAGTGTATCTACCTACACCTCCATCTTGGCTGGAATTCTCACTAGTGATTTTTTAACATTAAATTTATTGGGGCATGCCACGGCTGCATGGCTCAGTTGGTTGAAGAGACCAAAAGGTCACAGGTTTGATTCCTGGCCAGGGCACACACCTATTTTGTGGGTTAAATCCCTAGTCAGGGCATGTGTGGGAGGCAACCGATCAATGTTTCTCTCTCACATAGATGGTTCTCTCTTTCTCCCTTCCTCTCTCTAAAATCAATAAACATATCCTTAGTGAGGATAAAAGGTATTAAATTTATTAAGGTGACATTGCTTAATAAGATTATATAGGTTTCAAGTATACATTTCTATGATAAATCATCTGTATATTGTATTGTGTGCCTACCACTAAAAATCAAATATTCTTCCATTACTATGTATTTGACCCCCCTTACCTATTATTAAGCCTCCCCCGCCTTCCCTCTGGTAACCAACATAGTGTTGAATGTATCTGAGTTTTTATTTGTTTGCTTTTCTTTGTTAATTGTTACTTTTAAAAGTTTTTGTACTTTTCATGTCCATAATTTCTACTGGTTATTTTATATAATATCTTTGTTAAATTGATATTTTCTATTTGGTTAGACATCATTAACATTCAAAAGAAGCAGCATGTATAGCCTGAATTTAAGTGGCAGAAATAGCACTTTCCAACAAAGAATGCTGAAGAGAGTTGTTTACATGAAAATCCTACTTTCTCTGGGTTCCTCTATGTGACTTGAACTGTGTTGAGAATGCTGGAACTTTGGGGAACTCTAATTTTTACAATTTCCATAAAATTGTACCCATTTATAGAAGTTCCTTATCTCTCTCTTTTATCATTGTTATTTTACCTGCCAATGCTCTTCTATTCTTTCTAATTTTAGTTTACAAGAAACCTTTACACTCTCCTCTGCCTTTTTAACCTTGCTACCTATCCCTCTTAGGCTTCCCTCCCCCAACTGGCTTTGGCTTATAATCCAAATAAATATTTATTTCTCTTCTCTCTCTTTATTCTAGTTATCCTATTCCCTTCCTTTATTGTAGACTCAGCTAAGAATATAAAAAGTGAGCATAACTTTTAAATATATTAACATTATGATATTAAAAATAAGCTTGCCTCCTCAAAGATACTAGCCTTTTAGAAGCTAGTGTCCTGGCCAAAATAGTCATAAACCTGTAGAAGTTTATGATGATTTTAAGAATTTATATCAATTGGGGAAAAATCACATCATGTAGACCATCACTTATTACACATTGCATTTCTTGCATACAATATATCTTGTTTGACATCAGCAATTTAAACTTGGAGTGACAGATTCTGAAGTTTTGCAAGAAGGGCTGCTAGTTACAGCTTATAAATTTTAGACCAAGTTTGTTTTTGAGAAAATGGAAATAAATTTTCCATTATTGTGGGTTTCTTAAACATGAATCATTGCTCATGGTTGTCAGTCTTGCAGTGAAGGGCCCAAGGTTGAAAGTATTTGATCTATGGAAAAGTTGTTAGAAGCATTCTCTCCAGAAGATATCTGAAGTCTGAGATTGCTTGAGGAAAAAAATTATGAAAATGGTCTTCCATATATTGGTTGGCTAAACGAAGGGAAATTACTTTCAAAGATCCCACTGACTCCAGCTGGGACTGAGAGGTACTCCATGGGTTTCTTCCTGTGCTGCTTGGTACTCCCATTGCAGCCATGATAGTGTCTGTCCTCTCTGGCAATAGGGATAAGTGGTGGTGGCTGAAGGTCCTGGTGTTGGCCTCTACTAGTGCTCATATCTACATAGAATATAATGCTAAAGGCCATTCCTGGATTAATCTATGCAATTTCAGGAGTCTAGGCTTTTCCCTAAACTACAAAGAGATAGAACTCACAAAACTGGCAAACTGGCTATTTGTTTTTATGTATTTTTCACAGATTTCTTAATTCTTCCAGTGGCTTAACCATATTTATCACTTTGAATGGACCCAGTGTCTTCCTGATAAATCATAGTTTCTCCAGGTCCCACATCAAAAGTCCTAATAATTCAGGTAACCAACCCAACATAGCTCTCAGACACATGCTGAAACTTAGTCTCTGTCCCCAAAGCAAAATTCCCATTCATATCAAAGTGTAGTGCTGACTACACTTTGATGTGCTAGACACACCAAAGCATTACAATCTGTGTAAGGCAAAGAGCTTGACTTTGATGAACTGGTATTTCTTTGGTGTCTTGTTATCAGATAATTGTAAATATGTGTCTACGTCTTTAATAATGGAAACTCTGCACTTGATTCTGTACTAAGAGTTTTTCAATTTATCTAATATATATTTCTTGAATATTTTTTGTGTCTAGGGATTGTAGTAGATGCTCACAGATATGAGTCCATGAGTATTTAACAGATGCTTTGTTTAGAATCCTGAGTCAGAGACAGACAAGCATAAGAATCACAGATGTATATGCTGCACAAAATGTACAAAAAAAAAGAGATATTGAGGGCAATGATGTATGTACAGAGTATGCAGGGCTTAGTATGGTCAGTTAAAGGGGAGAAATATCAGAGAAGCTAAAGGAAGACAGTAGATACTCTGGGGTGAAGAAACAATGTGACCGAAGAGTTAAAGAAAACAAGCATGAGATGTATCAACAGCAGTGAGATGAGGCTGAGTATAAGGAAGAGCAGTGGTATAATTGCATAGTATTGGAGAAATGTAATATGTTAGATAGGTGGAATAGCTTGAGGAAGTCTTGTAAAGCCAGGCAAAGGAGTTGGGACTTGATATCATAGATGATAAGAAGTCATTATAGGCACCTGAATAAAGGAGTGACCTAGTGAAAGTTTAGAAAAATAAGAGAGGCCAAACACCTGAAGTCATGGAGGACAACAAAAGGCTGCTACAAATATTTCAGGTAAGGGATTATAAAGGAAAAACTAGGGAACTAAAGAGGCAGTGAAAAATGAGAGTAAGAAGGGAATCCAAAAGGCATTTCACAAAAGTGGACAAGAAAATAGGGGTACTGGCATGTTGTTGACAGAAGATGAAAGAGAAAGAAAGAATAAAAATGCAGTCAGACTTTTTTAAACTTTGGGACTAATAGAAATATTAGATGTATGTGGACAGAATTGAGTATATAGACTAAAGATTCTTTGCAGCTTGGAAAAAGAATACTGATTCTTATTGAAATTATTAAATGGCCTACTAAATAGAGATTTCTTGCATGCATTTCAAGACACATGATTGGTGCAGTGGCACTGGTTGGAGAGAGAGGAGGTGAAATACATACATGCATACATACATACAGAGGGAGGAGTGATGTCAGATTTGTGGTGGCATAAGACATCCTTAATGTTTGTTCCCCATTCAGCAACAAGAATTCAGTATCCATCACAAATAGAAGTATCTCTTTGAGAGTTGTGGGACACTGAGGGACAAGGAGGAGACTTGCTTACTGGGGTATTGGGTAATAGGTAAACAGACTTATAATACCAGGTGTGGAACCTACAGAAGACTGTGAAGTTGTTCTGGCCCTTTTTGGCCACAGGATGGGAGTGCCTGCCAAACCCTAACTCAGGTGGTCATCTACACATGAGAGGGCCTTTATGGATGCCCAGGTTTCCAGAGAAATATTTCCAGCACTCCACTGGAGCAACAAAAATTAGATTGCATGCATTGGAGTGGGTAATAACTTGCTTTTGCCAGCATCATCCCTCCTCAAGATGGCAGACTTTGGGGTTAAAAAGATAGCCTGTAATTTTACCTGCAGGGGAAAGGGGAAATCAATAAGTGAATGTCCAGCTTCCACAGTTGTGTGGCATACTGTGAAGAGAGTCATCTCTCTCTTGCAGTATCACGCAAAGTGAAAGCTTTATAAGTGGGGAGAAAGAGCAGATCAGTAGAGTGGCATATAAGATTTCCAGAGGGTATTAGAAGTACATGGTTCCTGCTGACTGCATTTTAGACTCTATCAGGACGCCTGTGTTTAAGTCCCTGTGGGAAATCCTTACCAATGGATCCCCACCCAACAAACATACAGGCACCCACATACCCCACACTCTCCAGCTGGCCCCCTGTGCACACTTTTGATAGCTGTGATAAGAAGCTCTACTAGACATATAAGGCATGAACAGAGCAGACCATGGTTTGCAAGCAAGAGAGAAACCACAAACTTGAGCTACACTGCCACCTTCAGGAAAACAAAGGAGGAAATATCAGCAGATGGCTGGTTCATTGTAGGATCAAGGAAAGACAAATGAGCTTAAGAATTCTAGTGCAAGAGGGAGCAAGAAGTGTGGAGCATGTGTATGAGAAAGCCTCAGAATCATATAGCAGGACTCGTATTTTTGCACTGAAGGCAGTTAGTAAAAATTGGAGGAAGAAACTGCTAATTCAAATGTAAAAACAACAATGCAAAACTTCAAGAAACATGAAAACTTAAAGAAGTGTGACATCAACAAATGATTAGAAAAATCTTTCAGTAGTTGAATCCCAAATATGTAGAGAACTACGATTTTCTGAAAAGAATACAAAATACCTGTTTCACAGAAACCCAGGGAGTTATAGGAAAACAGAGAGATAATTCAATGGAACCAAGAGAATTACCTGATCAAAATGAGAAATGTAACAGATATAGAAATAATAAAAATGAATCAAATAGAAATTCTGGAGCAGAAAAATTCAATGTATGAAATGGAAAATGAAACAAAGAACATCAACAGCAAAGCAGAACAAATAGAAGAAAGAATCAGTGAGATGAGGATAAGAAACTTGAAATAATGCAGTCTGTGGAGGAAAAACAGGAAGATGAATAAAAAGGAGTGGAAAAGGCCTATGTGATTTATGAGAAACCATCCAAAAACCCACTATCAAAATTATTAGAGTTCTAGAAGAGAAAGAGAAGAGGGTAAAAAGCTTGTTTAAATCAATAATGGCTGAGAACTTCTCAAAGCTTGGGAGAAATTTGAACATACAAATTCATGAAGCTAATAGATCACTCCATTATATTAATTCAAAATGGCCTTCTTCAAGACACTATTTTTTAAAAATATGATCAAACACCCAGATCAAATCTTTTTCAGTCACCATATATTTGACTCAATTTACTCTTTACAACCACCCCACATCCCTTTCTTATGATAACCACCATACTGTTGTCTGTGTATATGAGGTGTTGGGATTTTTTTGTCTGTTTTTCCTGTCTATTCATTTCTTTCATTCAGTTTTATACCACATATGAGTGAAATCATATGGCTTTTGACTTTTTCTGTCTTACTTATTTTGCTTAGCATGATATTCTCAGCCTCCATCTGTATTCTTGTGAATAACAGTATTTCATATTTTCTTTCCCTGAGCAGTATTCCATTATATATGTAGCACAACTTCACCAACTATTAGGAAAATGCAAATCAAAACTGCAGTGAGATACCACTTCATACCTGTTAAAATGGCTCTTATCAACAAGACAAGTAATAACAAATGTTGAAGAGGTTATGAAGAAAAAGGAGCTCATTCACTGCTGCTCAGAATGTGAACTTCTACAGCCACTGTGGAAAGCAGTATAGAGGCTCCTCAAAAAATTAAGACTAGAATTGCTGTATAATCCAGCAACCCCTATTCTAGGTATCTACCTGAAAAACTCGAAAACATTTATTTACAAAGATATACGCATACCTATCTATGGTCATTCCTGCATTATTCATGGTGGCCAAGACATGAAAACAACCAAAGTGTCTTTCCATACATGATTGGATAAAGAAAACGTAGTACATATAACGTTTCTTGTTATACTGGATTTGTGGTGATGAACCCTTTCAGCTTTTTCTTGTCTGGGAAGATCTTAATATGTCCTTTGATTCTAAATGATAGCTTTCCTGGGTAGAGTAATTTTGGCTGTAGGTACTTGTTTTTAAGCACTTTGAATATTTCACACCAAATCCTTTTTGGCCTGCAAAGTTTCTGTTGAGAAATCAGCTGACAGTCTTATGGGAGGTCCCTTGTAGGTAACTAACTGTTTTTCCTTTGCTGCTTTTAAGATTCTCTCTTTGTCTTAACCTTTGGCATTTTAATTATGATGTGTTTTGGTGTGGGCCTCTTTGGGTTCATCTTGTTTGGGACTCTCTGTGCTACTTGGAATTGTGTCTTTTTCTTTTACCATATAAGGAAAGGTTTCCATCATTATTTCTTTGAATAAGTTCTCAAGCCTTTGCTCTCTCTCTTTTCCTTCTGGTACACTTGTTATGTGGATGTTGTTACTCTTGATATTGCTGCAGAGGTTTCTTAAACTTTATTTCTTAAAATTCTTTTTTAAAATTCTGCTCTGATTGGGTATCTTCTGCTACCTTATCTTCAACCCACTGATTAGATTGTCTGCTTCATCTAATCTGCTTCTCATATATTCCTTCTCATATATGAAGTCTATTCAGAAGGTATCTAGCCATGTAATGTGAAAAATATAGACATTTATTGAAGAAGATACACAATACAAGAAACATTGTACATAGGACAATGATGCCTCAGTCCCCTTCAAAGTAGGCAGGCACCTTGGGACCTCACACAGTTAGTTCTCCCAGTCACCATCACCTGCTCCATTGTATTTTCCTGAATCTCATCAACTGCCTGAAATCTCTTTCCTTTCAAAGGTGATATTGCTTTTGGGAAAAGCCAGAAGTCACAGGGCACCAAATCTGTACTCTAAGGGTGCTGAATCACCTGGGTGATCTGATGTTTCACAAAAAAACTCCATATGAGATAAGATACCTGAGTGGGTACATTGTTGTGATGAAGTTGCCAATCAGCAGTTTCCCATAGCTGCAGCCTTCTGAATCATCTGAATAGTTTCTTCAGAGGAACATTCAAGCTTAACACAAAATTTGATGCAGATTCATTGTTCTATTAACTCATTTTGAATGCGACAGCCACACAATATACATGCTAACTCAACAGTGTCTACCACCCACTCTGAGTAGTACAGTGAAGTCATAATTGTTCACACATGCTGCCAGTTTACACTAATATCATGATATCGCATACCGTTCTCATACATTTACAATGGTGGGACTTTTTCTGGACAGACCTCATCATGTTCTTCATTTCAGATATTGTGTTCTTCCTTTTTGCTGGTTCTTTTTTATGGTTTTCATTTCATTTTACATGCTGTTAAAGTTTTCACTAAGTTCTTTGAGCATCCTTATAACCATTGTTTTCAATTCTGTCTGGTAGTTTGTTTGCCTCCATTTCATTTAGCTCTTTTCCTGGAGATTTCTCCCCTTCTTTCATTTGTGACATTTTTTTCCTTCCCATTTTGGCTGCCTCCCTGTGTTTGTTTCTATGTGTTATTTAGAGCTGCTATATCTTCCAGTCTTGCTAGAGTGACCTAATATAGTAGCTGTCCTGTGGGGTCCAGTGGCACAGCCCCCCAAAATGACCTGAGCTGGGCACTCAAGTTGCACCCCCCATGTAGTCTCTGTGCACTCTTCTCTTGTAGTTGAGCTTTGATTGCTGTTGACACATCAGTGAGAGGGAATGACCACCAGGCTGATCATCTATGAGGACCAGCAGTGACTACAGCATAGGAGCTACTGTGTAGAGGACAACCAATGGAGAAGACCTAACTTCAGCAGGGCTGTGGTTTTTGCCAAGTCTGCATATTGAGTGTGTTCCTAATGGAGGGGGTCAGGTGGTACTCCAGTATGTTCTGAAGCTGGTTACTGGGTGCACATGCCAAGGTCGGCCACTGCTTGTGTTCTGCCTGGAGCCCCCTGGTACGAGCTACAAAGCCTCCTGCAGATGGCTGCTACCAGTACTAGGCTTGGAGGTACCTGGAGAGGCCAAGCTGCAAACCAAGGCTGTCTTCTGCTAGTGCTGAGCCTGGGGCCACTTAGCAAGAGTTATGGGGCATGCTCAGGTGAGAAACTGCTCATTTTGAGGTTTGTGAACCTTTGAGAGATTTTAGGAAAGCCCACCTTACAAGCCAAGATAGGAAATTTTTATAGAAAAGCCACTAGAAACAGCTTGTGTGGGCCCTCAAGTTGGGTCAGGTGTGGTTTCAGTGAATCACCCAGGAAAGGTAAACAGTGTTAGCTGGGTTGATGGAGACTTAAATATGGTACCTCCTCCCTTGTACTGGCTGGTAGTGTTCTCAGTAAAGAAACAATGGCCTTCTGCCAGCACTTCTCTCTGCATGAAAGCTACTCCTCTAGCCCTTGCCCATATGCCCCTGTTATATTTGAACTGCTGCCCCAAATCTGGAATGCAGAGCAAGTAAGAGTAAGTCCATGTGTAGGCCCTTTAAGAGGGATACCTAGGACTTCAGCAGCCTCTGCCACATTCAGCCACAATCCTTGCAAATTTTATAGCCACCAACAGGTTTCACAGCCAGAAGTTATGGGGACTTCTTTTCTTGGCACTGGAACATTGTATCATGTCAGATGCTTTTTCTGCGTCTATTGAGATGATCAAATAATTTGTTTTTTTTTTTTTAATTTTATTAATGTGATCTATAATGTTGATTGTTTTGCAGATTTTGAACCATTCTTGTATCTCAGGAATGAACTCCTCCTTGATTGTGATGTTGATCCTTTTAATGTATTGCTATATTTGATTTGGTAGTATTTTGTTCAGGACTTTTGCATCTATATTCATCAGAGTTACTGGTATGTAATTTTCTTTTTTGAGTGTTGTCCTTGCCTGGTTTTGGTGTCAGAGTAATTTTGGCCTCCCTCATAAAATGCATTAGGAAGTATTCCCTCTTCTTCAATTTTTAAAAAGAAATTGTGAAGGATTTTTAATTAAATCCTTTTTGAATGCATCATATAATTCAACAATAAAGCCATCTGGTCCTGGACTTTTGTTTTTTGTGTTGCTGTCTATACCTTTCTTGAATTCCTCCAAGATTCCCCCTATATATTTAGGTGCTACTATATTGGATGCATATATGTTTATGAGAGTAATATCATCTTGATGGATTGTCCCTCAAGCATTATATAGTGTCCTCCTTTGTCTTTTTTTATGGCCTCTGTTTTGAAAATCTGTTTTGTCTGATATAAGTATTGCCACCCCAGCTACTTTTTCATGTCCATTTGCTTGGGATATTTTTTCCACCCCTTCACTTTCAGTCTGTGTATATAGATCTTTTGTTCTCAGGTGGGCCTCTTGTAGATAGCATATGTGTGGGTCATGTTTACATTTAAGGTTATTATCAAGAGGTACTTATTCTGTGCTGTTTTACCCTTTGTTCTTGTGTTCCTCTCTCTTTCTTTTTCTTCATCTTCTTAAAGCAGTTCCGTTAGCATATTTTGCAATGCTGGTTTCATGGAAGTGTATTATTTTAGCCTTCTTTTGCTTGAGTAACTCCTTATTTTGCCTTCCATTTCAATTGAGCCCCTTGCTGGGTAGAGTAGTCTTGGTTGCAGGCCTTTGCTTTTCATTACTTGGAATATTTCTTGCCATTCCCTCTGGCTTGTAGTGTTTCTGCTGAGTAATAAGCTGATAGCCTTATCGGGGCTAACTTGTATGTTATTAGCTATTTCTCACTTGCTGCCTTTAAGATTCTCTTTTTGTCTTTGAATTTTGCCATTTTAATTATGATGTGTCTTGGAGTGGATATCTTTGGGCTCATCATGATTGGGATCTTCTCAGCTTCCTGGATTTGTATGATTTATTTTTCTCTCATCACATTGAGGAAGTTTTCTCTCATTACTTTTTCAAACAGTTTTTCTATCCCTTGCTCCTTTTCTTCTCCTTCTGGTATCCCTATTATACAGACATTATTATGTTTCATGTTGTCCTGTATTTCCCTTAACCATTCTTTGTTAAGGGAATTAACAAAGAATTCCCTTAACAAAGGGAATTTTTTCCTTTTCTTGCTCTTTCTGGGAGTTTTTTTCTACCTTATCCTCCAGCTCACTGATTCTATCCTCTACTTCATCTAGTCTGCTTTTAATTCCTTCTACTGTGTTATTCAATTCAGAAATTGTATTCTTCATTTCCTCTGGCTCTTATTGATAGTTTCTATGTCCTTTTGAGTGCTGATGTAAGCTCCTTGTAGCTTCCCTGTAGTTCTTTGTAGTTCTCACTGACTTTATTGAGCTTATAACCATTGTTTGGACTCAGTGTCTGATAGTTTACTTGTCTCTATTTCATTTAGGACTCTTTCTGGGGATCCTCCCCTTCCTTTCAATTGGGGGTTGTTTCTTTGTCTCCCTATTTTAGGGGAGACTCTTCCTGCCTGTTCTGCTTCTTAAACTGATGTGCTTTGACTCCCTGTCTTTGCAGTCTGAACTTCTATGGCAGGAGAGCTGTGAGATTCAATGGTATAGTCTCCTTGATCTTCTGAACTTGATGCTCCTGAGATTGCCCTTTTATGCCATTTATGTGGGCTCTGGTTGTAATTGGGTTTTGGTTGCCATTGGATTATTCTTTGGTGGGTCCTTCCCTCTGGTTGGCTCACTGAGAATCTCTCCACCCACCATGTTTTTTATGCTACTGTGCAGGTGCTGGTGGAACAAAACCACACAGCCCAGGAAACAAACCCACACCTAAAAAAATGATCCAACCCACATTCAAACTATCAACAGCAAATGAGCCAGTAGCAATAAGGGTATGAAGAGATTAAGACTATTATAAGAAAGGAGAAATGAATATGAGATGATTAACTGAAGGAAAAATGATTTTGAGAGGGCAGAGAGAGGAACAATAAGAGTAGGGAATTGGTGAAGAGAGAAAGAAAGTGAAATTTACATTGTAAATGAAGCAATGAAGAAGGAGGAATGGAGCAAGAGAAGGGAAGCATATACTATAAGGTTTAAACAGAAATTTTTTAAAAAAGATTTGTATTTATTTATTTTTAGAGAAAGGGGAAGGAGAAAGAGTGGGAGAGAAACATCAATGTGTGGTTGCCTCCTGTGCGGCCCACACTGGGGACCTGGCCTGCAACCCAGGCATGTGCCCTGACTGGGAATCAAACCTGTGACCTTTTGGTTTGCAGGCCTGCACTCAAACCACTGAGCTACACCAGCCAGGGCTAAACAGAAATTTTTAAAAAATAAAGTGATAGAGAGAAAGAAAAAGGAAAAATAAGTAAATAAGTAAAAAAGGAACCAAACTGGAGAAAAAGATCACCACAGCACTATTAACAACAAATGAGCTAAGATTAATATAGGTATGATGGAAGTAAGTGGGAAAAAATAAAGAAAAGCTTAAGAGATGTCTAGAGAAAAGGAAGTGATTTTGAGATGATAGAGGGAGAAGGAATATTAAGAATGAAGAACAAAAACCAGGCTAAGACAGGGAAAAATTAACATTTGAGATGAAAAAATAAAGGGTAGGAAGAAGGCAGAATGGAGTAGGAGAAGGGAACGGTAAAATTTGAGATTTGAAATACCAAAATAGTGAAGCTCTATAGATAAAATTGAAGAAATGCAACAACAACCACTCTATCCGCAACCAATGAGCAAAGATCGATAAAGGTGGAGAGAGAATGCAGGTATTTTAGGAGTAGAAAAAGAATGTGAGATGACCAATGACAAGAAAAATCATTTTGATGGACTGAAAAGGGAAGAAATAGAGGGTAGGATGGAAACAAATTGTAGCAAGAGAGAAAACAAAACTTAAAACAAAAATAAGAGGAAAGAAGAAGGTGAAATGGGGTAAAGGAAGGGAGGAGCAAAATAGGGGATTTGAAATAAACTGTAACACAAAATCTAGTGACTTAATATGCACAAACTTGAAGGACAAGAAATCAATGTTAAAAAACTATGTGGGAGATAAAATACCACAAATCACGAGGAAGACCATAGTGGATTTTGTCTCAGCAGCCTCTAGTATTTACCACTGTTTTTCTTTCTGGATCTGCCTCTGGTGATGTCAGGTAATGTCCCAGTCTGGCCGTAGGTAGCCTGTTTGTGACTACCAGGGAGCCACGATCTGTGGCTGACTCCTTTAGTTGTTAATCTAGTCACTCTGTAATCAGCAATCAGGTAAAGACCATGGGGTGGAGCAGAGTAATTCCTGCAGGTGCAGCTATTGCTTCCCCTCAAGCTGATGCCACTGAGGGGAGTGCTCTGCCTGAGCATGATGGCTCCTGCAGTATAGGGAATGACTTGGCATCAGGATCCTGGTTGCTGCTCCCTCAGTTCTCTCCCCAAAGCCTCCATCCCTAGTCTCTCCTGAAGCATGTCTAGTCCACTCTGTTCCTCTTTGCTGGAGCCCAGGGTAAGGCTCTCTCTGTCTCCAGCCATCTGACCCTGGGAGAGAGAAAGCCTGCTGCTTTTCACAGCTGGATGTTATCTGGGTACTTTTTGGGCTCTGGTGCTGTAGGCTGGAGAGCCCAGCTTGGGGTTCAGACCCCATACTTCTCAGGGGGAAACCTGTAGTCCCTGAAATATCCCCCCAGCACTTCAGCTGCCACCCCTGAGAGTCCAGCCAGCCCTCTTGGGTCTCCTCTGCACTCTGTACCAGTCACGTTGTGGTGAAGTTGTTTCTTCTGTCTGTCCATGGTTATAAGGCTTCTCCCTGCTATTGTTCAGTTGTTTATTCTGGATGATTTTTCCACAATTTAGTTATAATTCCAGATTGGTCCTGGGAGGAGGTTAATGTAGCCTCCCCTCACTCCTCCACCATCTTGCACCTCTCTATAATGTTTCTACCAAATAAATTGATAATAATTGAATGGCATTTCTGTTGTAGATTACAGTTCCCACTCCGCACCCCCCCCCCGCCCAGCTACCTTGAACATTCTTTGTCATTACTTTATGCCAGTTTGAATAAGATGTGTCTTGGAAAAGGTCTTGTGTTGATATAATTAGGTGTTAGCTTCCTCTATTTTTAAGTACAGTTCTCTCTGTAGGCTTGGAATGTTTTCATCAATTCCTGTCCTCTTCTCCATCTCTTCTTCTGGGACACCTAATATCTTTATGTTGCTCTTTCTAATGGAGTCAGATAATTATCACAGAATGCTTTTTTTTAAAAAAAAACTCTTAGTTCTCTCTCTTCCTCCCCCTGGGCCATTTCTACATTTCTTTCTTCAAACTTGGTAATTCTCTCTTCCATCTGGTCTGTTCTGTTTCCAATGCTTTCTAATGCATTTCTCATGCTATTTACTGACTTCTTCATCTCCAGAGATTCTGTTTGATTCTTTTTTACAGTTTCAATGTCTTTGGTGAAGTACTCCTTTTATTAAGTGACTTTATACCTGAACTCAAACTGCCTTTCTGAGATCTCTTGTATCCTTTTAAGCTTCTTCATAACTGCATTCTTAAATTCTCTGTCATTTAAATTGCAGTCTTCTGTGACTTTCAGTTTGATTTCTGGAGACTTTTCATTTTGTTTCTGTTCTTCCATGTTTCCTTGCTTGTTCATGTTATTTGATGATTTTTTTGCTTGAACACTTGAGGTAGCAAAATCTTTTCTTATTTAGACACTATTTGCTCTGAACAATTCAGCAGGTAATAGGTAGGGTACTTTCTTTTATTTTCCAGTAGATGGTGTTATAGCACCAGTTTTTGTTTTCTATTTTGTGTACTATTTGCACCCCTGGGATTGTGGTACAGTATCCTCCTCACTCTGGTTAAAGATTGTGGATATCCCCTCTGTAACTTGCTCACATCAGTTATGAGGAGCCACCACTGTGGTTGAGAACAATAAAACATAAAACTCTGTTTCTAACAGAAGAGCTGAAAAAAAAATCTAAAGCACCAAGGATTTTGTAAAACAACCAATACCTGGTATCTGAGATGATAAAGCAATATTGTTTAGTTAAAGAAGGTATACAGCTCATAAACTTATTTTTGTCAGTGCTGATTCTATAACATCTTGTCCTGAAATGCTTTTCTCTGGCCTACCTAAGTCCTTGATGGCAGTTTAGTGACCTCCTTCTGACTTCTTCCTCTTCATGCTAGCTTTGGACTGGCCACTTGGCTTTGACCCTTCTGGAGAAATGATTCCCCTTGCTGCCTAGCCTAGCACCTGACCTTCATTAAGCAGTCATTTATTGTCTGGAGTCCCTGCTGAGAAACTCTTCCACACTGGCCTGACATTTATTTGTACTTTGGAAAGCACCCGAAGGCTTAGCTCTGGGAAATGATCTTATAGTTCAGTATGCAAAACTCCTGTAAACTGTTTCTCTATTTTCCAGTGAACTGATTCTCCATTTCCAGCTACTGATTCATAGTGACACAACATTGCTAAATCTGCAGCCTCTATTGTTCTCAGACTGGCCTCTGAGACTAAAGCCCAGCATATAACCAGCGTGAAAAAAAGAAATGAAATGCTACTAGACCAAAATGGAAAGACACAATGACTCAAGAACCCTATTGTTTTCTCAAGCTGAGTATCCATAGCCTGCTTGGAGTTAGCAGGGTTTTTGTCTGTGATAGAAAGATACAGAGGAAATGATTGTGACATTCAGCCCAGACTTCAAACTTCATAAGCTACCTGCTTTGGGCTACCATATGATGAATACAGGCATCATCACCAAAGCTTAACAGAGGTCATGTAAGGGTATATAGTATCTGGTATGGGAACTAGGAATTTGTTAGCCAAACTCCCAACAGGATTTCTTCAAGGCCCTTTTCCAATGCTGATGTAATACTAAAGTTCTATAACTTTTTTTTCCTGCAAGCCTACTGCAGAAATATTTCTCCAGTTCTCTCTGAGTGAAACAAAAAGAGTTTTTGTGCATATTAATCCATTAATATATACCCTGTCTGTGTGTGTTGGGGAGAGAGGCCATTCTTATTAGTTCTAGAAAAAGACAAACTCTAGATTTCTGTTGGAGCTCCACATTATCCATACCATTAAGGATTTTGCAGTTTAGGAAACAACATACATGTGAACTTCAATACAAAGCATGCTCGGAGAGGCCCATATTGGATTTGTTAACCAGGTTTCCCAGGGTTGATTAATTATTCTGAAAAATTTAGTAATGCTTCACAGAAGAAATAGCCTTTGTTCTAGATTTTTAAATATGAGATTCAGATAAGCTCAAAATGAAAAAATGAAAAACAGACAGGAGGAGGAGCATTCAAAATTGAGGGGAAAGCATAACCTGAAAACTTAAAATATCATTCTTGCAAACATCTTTTCTGTACCATAGTAATTGAGTTTCAGGAAATTTGTACTTTTGACTTGTAAAATACATCTCTGTGGTTCAGACTACCTGCTTTTTGTCTGAATTAAACATGGGACCCTTACCATATGTCCTTTCAACCAAGGTCCAGAGATGTGTTTGGCTGTATTCTTTCATTGCAGAGGGAAAGTTAGGCTAAGATGAAATTGGAAAGTTAGAACAGAGCAAAAATATGGAGAAAATTGAAGATCATCTTAACATTGGATCTGAGTTAGCAGCAAATGAGAAACTGCTAAAGGATTTTTGAGTGGGGGAAAAACTCAATTAGGTTTGCATTAGAGGAAGATGAATTTGGTAGCATTGAAGGGGGAAAGCAAAAATTCCCAGGGCTGTTGCAATATAAAGAAAGGAGAAGAGGGTGAACATATATTGTAATAGTAGAAATAGAGAAGAGATGAATCTGAGAGATATTTTGAAGATGACGTCAACAGGACTTGGAGGTTGCTTTGGTATGGTGAATAATAACGGTGGAAACATTAAAGACAACTCTAGGATTTCTGATATATATGGCTGGATGATCATAATGATTGTGATGTATTGCGAATCTATTACGTACCAGGTACATTCATTTTTCATTTAATTTCCATAAGCCTTAAAGTAGATATTTATTTTCTTCTGTACATTATGTATGAATAAACTGAGATTCAAAGAGGCCAAGTGATTTGCCCAAATTTTGTAGTCAGTAAAATTGGCTTACTTGTGCTCTATATTCATTATTTTCAGTAATAATTTTTTTACAAAAGAAATATTTATGAAGTCCCTGGTAAATTTGCATGTTTGAAGAGAAAAGAGAAGTAAAATTTTATGCACAATGACTTTTAGGAGAAATTAGTTTCCATATCTTTCAAGACTGATGAAAATGTATTTTTTATCCTCCCTATATGGCTACTTAAAGGTGTCCATGGAATGTTGGAAAGCCTGCCTCTGAGCCAAAAATGTTTTTAGACATGTCCAGTCTAAATTTGTCCAAAAATTAAGGGCATCTTCTCTGAAAGAACAGGGGCTACAAGAAAATGGAAGAAACATGAGACACCCTGAGAATAGACACATTGCCTTATTATAAGGCAGAAAGAGTCCCCTCAGACACAAATAATTTGGAAAGAAATGCACAAAAGTTCTCTGGCTTGAATCAAGGGAAAGGAAGAGACAGTTTGAATTTATCTGAGTAAATTTGCCAGTTGATCACCCCAAATTAACAGTTTCTTTTGAGCTCACAGTTTCTATGAAGTACATTTTTTATCAGTCTTTCCATCCTTAAACAGTTATACCCACAACCCAAGCCTACTAGATCAAAAACAAAGGTGGGGGAAGGATATTCATTTTTTTCAGAGATAATTATTTTTCTGAGCAGATGACAAATGAAAGTGTTAATTGGGTCTTGAACTGAAAATCCATTAACTTTATGTTAAGTTCTGACACCAAAAGTTGAAGTGAATTTATTCATAAATTAAACAAGTATTTATCAATTATCTGTCACGTATCAGGCTGGATGCTGGATATAGCAAGGATAATATGGTTCCTGCTGTTCTGAAATTGTCTATATATTACAGTGGTAAACACACAACAGCAAACAGATATTAGCAAAATAGTAGTGTAAGTATTGTACTAGGGAAGGGTCAAGCTGTCAGAGGGGCGTAGACATGTAATCAACCCTAAGAACTGGAAAAAGATCTCTACTATAGCCAGAGGTGAGAGTCCAAGATGGAAATTCATGAGAGATGAAACTGAACACAAAAGATTGGTCTAAGTCATGCAGGAACTTACAAACCATGTGAGGAAATATATGTTTATCCTAATTGCTACTGGGAACCACTGAAGGGTTAGGAGCTAGGGAGGTGGTGAAAGAATCAGTCTTTTGTGATGGGGTCTCTCTGGAGGCAGTTAGGATGTAGTGAGTGATGGCAACCTGACATAGAGTGGTATTAGTGGGAATGGAGAGAAGTGGATGAATTTAAGATACTTTTTTGGGGTATAATTATCAAAAATTGACGATTCATTGGGGAAAATAGAGAAATCAAGGATAATGTTCAGGTTTCTGAGTTGAGCAACCATATTGTATGGTAGTGCCATTGATCACCAGAAGAAAAGAGAGTTTGGAGAGAAGACGTTAAGTTCAACTTTCAACATACTGAATTTGAGTTTGTGTGAGATATTCAAGTAAAGTTGTTTAGCAGGCACTTATGAAATATGAATTTGAAGTTTAGGAAAAAGCTTTGGGGTATATGGATTTGAGAATCCTTAGTGTATAATGAACATTTTATGTAATAAAAATATATATGTTAGTGTTCTCAACATCTCTGGCTTTCTGTGTATAGTTGATTATATTCCAGAGACTCTCTTGTCTATATAGAGTGCGATGGGAAAGGTGGGGAGAGAAGAAACTCAGGCCTCTCATGAATTCACATGAACAAATTACAACACTCTGGATATTTGTTTCTTCATCAGTAAACTAGGACAAACTAAAAGAAAAAGGGAAGCTATTTCTAATTGTGCTTTCCACATGATTGGGTAGTTGCTAGGTTCACATATATTAGATGTAAAGGGCTTCAAATAGTTGTTGGTGCAATGTCAGTAGTTTTGTTGAATTAGGGTTCCGTTAATTTGCCTGCTGCCTTAATTTAAGGTAACAGCAGTTGTCCCAGGATTGTTTTGCAACAATAAAGAACTATCTTGTTGAGTTTCTTTGCATTCCTATACTCATAAACCCTTAAGTGAGCATTTTCTAAAAGTGGAAATGGGTCAATGGGTATATGCATTGAAAATGCTTCCAGATGTTGCCAAATTGCTTTTCAAAACATTGTCCAAATAGCTTATTCCCACATCCTCACCAACACTGGATGTTATCAATATGATCTTTGGTGATCTGATATTTTGCCTATATATTAAAGTTTCCATGAAATTCACCAACATTTCTGGGAATGATGATAGAATTTTGCTGAAGTAATGATTCTTTATTAAGAATGTGACTGGATAAAGTTTCAGTCCTGAAGCCTGAACAGATCATATATTAGAAATGGCTGATTTCTAATGGGCCCTGGCTGGTGTGGCTCAGTGGATTGAGTGTGGGCCTGCAAACCAAAGGGTTGCCACTCCAATTCCCAGTCAGGGCCCATGCCTGGGTTGCCAGCCAGGTCCCCAGTAGGGGGCTTGCAAGAGGCAACTACACATTGATGTTTTTCTCTCTCTCTTTCTCACTTCCCCCTCTCTAAAATTAAATTAAAAAAAAAAAAAAGAAATAGCTGATTTGGGATATATTGAATATTTTACTGTTAGGAAAATTTTTTCTTGAATAACATTTCAGTACCTTAAAATAATATCTTGCATACAACTAATATGAAGTGGCAGCATCTTTGTCCTCTCTATGACTTTCAAGGATTCTGCATAAATGTGAAAATCTCTACATTTTCTGCACCAAACCTAATTCACATTAGGGTGATGAGATAAATGATTGAATTACTGGAAAACAATTGGAAGCTGCCAGATTCTATGGTAACTTCTTGAATCAGTAAGCATTTTTCTCCCCTAGAGAATCTGGTATAAGTTACCCCACAGCTGTAAGAGATCTGATCAAGGAAAAGAACCAAAGATGATCTCAGCATAAGCATTACTGGCTTCCTGTTTCTGTATACTCTAAAATGTCATTAGGCTGAAATGCAAAGAGCTAGAGAAAACACTTGGAATAAACCTGATTTCAGATTTACAAGCCAGACTGATTTTTGGCAGGTTAATCACTTTGTAACTAAATTGCTTACTCTTGTTTATTATTTGGTTGCTAAGATGATTTGACCAGATCAACTGCTCTGGGATCTATATATACATTTTTCTACAACCCAAAAAGATAAATAACAATTTTATATGACTTAATGTAAGTATGGCATTTAATAGGTTATAATGATCTAATATTTTTATGGAAGATCAGTGAAGTGTCTAGCAATAGCTAACTTCAAGGCCTTGTTTTGCTCTGTTTCAAAGCCATTGCTTCTCTAGTATTCTCACCCTTTATTCTTGCAACAATCTTTGGAGGAAAGTATTATTATCTGTATTTTACAGCAGAGGCGGAACTGGAGCTCAGCTTGTTTATCTCTTGTCCTTTCCCCTAGACAGAGAGAGGAAACTTTTGGTAAAACTAGGCTTATGGTAATTTGACTACAAAATAAGAAAGTATTATAGTACAATTACAAAACACTTAGGAGGAACTCAGAACTTTTATCTTTTGACTCCAGTTGACATAAAAAATGTCCTCTCGGTTTGAAATAATAATATAATAAAATGATGAGAGTTTACTTTTACAAGTAAAAGCACTCTTATTAGACAACATACACACATGGGTTGAACATGTAAATATGGTATATTCAAATATGTAAACAATAACAGTACAGAAGTATGTTAAACTATATTTTCAACTCAATGAAGTAAATTGAAAAATGTTGAATTCTGATTGCTGCTCAAGCAACTTTTTATTATTATGTGAAAGCGTGAAGTAATTAAGTAGAACACAAAAGAATAAGAAAGATAGTAATAGTGATTTGCTGCCAAAAGTTGATAGTGGATAATTGATAATCAACTTTTTGTTTTCTCTTCTTGAACATCAAGTTGTTGCATTTATTTATCTGTCTATCTATCTATTTATTTATTTTTAGAGAGAGGGAAGGGAGGGAGAAAGAGAGGGAGAGAAACATCAATGTGTGCTTGCCTCTTATGCGCCCCTACTGGGGACCTGGCCTGCAATCCAGGCACATGCACTGATGGGGAATCCAACCACAGTCTTTTGGTTCACAGGCTGGCACTCAATTCACTAAGCTACACTCACCAGGGCTCAAAATTCTTTATGGACTTCTTCCTTAGTCTTGTCTTGGAGTCCCTGAGAACTACTTTGCTAAGTTTCACCAGTCCAGAATAAGGAGGATTTGTCTAGCTCCTAACTGGTGATGACTGTGCTTTAGCCAAGTTTTGAAGACATGAAATTCCCCAAACATCTCCTTTGTAGACTGTCCAGTTCTCATCAGGTCTTCTCAAGCTACAGCTTTGCCTCTTATAGGTTAAACACCTGTTCCCTTCATGTTTTCTAACAATAATGCTAATGTGTAAGCTTACCTGGCCCAATTTTACCAGAGATGATGTGGAATTTTATGAGCCATTTTGGGGAAAATTTATTTTATTTTATTTTATTTTACTATTCTATTCTATTCTATTCTATTCTATTCTATTCTATTCTATTCTATTCTATTCTTTTTTATTCTCACCTGAAGATATATTTATTTGAGAGAGAGAGAGGGAGAGGGAGAGAGGGAGAGATGCAAGGGAAACATTGATTGGTTGCCTGGCAAAGTAGGCGTCCCTACTGGGGATTGAACCTGCAACCCAGGTATGGGTTGGTAATCAACCCTCAACCTTTTGGTATGGGGACATACCAAAGGTTGAATGGTAATCAAACCCTCAACCTTTTGGTGTGGGGGACAATGCTCCAACCAACTGAACCTCCCAGCCAGGCATTTTTAAAATTAAAAAAAAATTTTTTGCTTTCTATAGAATTTCTGGCTGATATTTTTTTCCTTATTTTAAATACCACTCCACTGACTTCTGGATGCCATGATTTCTGGTGAAATGTCAGCTTTAAATTTTATTAATGGTCCTTAACTCCTGAGATACTGCTTCTCTCTTGCTACTTTCAAGATTCTCTTCTTTTTTGGCTTTTGATAGTTTGATTATATTGTGTCTATGTATGGATCTCTTTGAATGTATGACATTTAGAGTGTATTGAGCTTCTTGGATATATGGATTAATTTTTTACCATTTTAATATTTTCATCCGATTAATGTTTTCAGCACTTGTTCTTTGAATATTTTGTCTGCCTCTTTATCTCCTCCCCTCTGAAACTCTCATTATGTGTCCATTTGTATTTTTGATGGTGTCCCAAGTATCCTAACTGTTCATTTTTCTTCATTCTTTTTTAAGTCTGGTTTTCAGAACAGAAAATTTCCAGTTGGTCAGTCTTCAAGTTTACATTTTTTTCTTTTACTTGCATTATTTTTCTCCTTTGTATTCTAGTAAAGTTTATTTCAGTTTTTTTGTGCTTTTCAATTCCTGAATTTTTGTTTGGCTTTAATTTTTTTTGTATCTCTTTATTGATATGCTTTAGTGAGGCACAATTTTCACACTTTATTTTTATAAGGAAAGAGAAACTGCATTTTGGTTAGATTTATTGTAACATAATTAAAGCATGCCCAAATTGATGTATAATATGAATCTATTTTTAAATTTATTGTTGTGACATTGGCTAATAAAATTACATAGGTTTCAATTGTGCAATTCTATGATGAATCATCTGTATATTGTGTTGTGTGCCAACAACCCAAAGTCAAATATTCTCCTGTCACATACATTTGACCACCTTTACCCTATAATACACCTTACCCCACTTCCTTCTGGTAACCACAATACTGATTGTGTCCATGAGTTTTTGTTTGTTTTTCTTGTTCATTTGTTGCTTTCAGATTTATACATATGAATGAAAGCATATAGTTCTTAACCTTTTCTGACTTATTTTGCTTAGCATGATATTTTCAATATCCATTCATGTCAGATATGGCAGTATTTCATATTTTCTTATGGCTGAGTAGTATTCCATTGTATATATGTACACTTCTTCTTTATCCAATTATCTATTGAACCACACTTTAGTTGTTCCCCTGTCTTGGCCACCATGAATAAACATGGGGTGCATACATATTTATAAATGTTTGCAAATTTCTTGGATAGTTACCCAGAAGATAGGTTTCTGGGTCATGTGGTAACTTTATATTTAATATTTTGAGAAGCTTCCATAATGTTTTCCATAGTGGCTGTACTAGTTTACATTCCCACCAGCAGTGAATGAGGGTTCCTTTATCTCCACAACCTCTCCAACACTTGTTTTTACGTGTCTTGTTGATAATAGTCATTCTAACAGGTGTGAGGTATCTCATTGTATGTTTTGATTTGCATTTCCCCAACAGCTGGGGAAGCTGAGCATCTTTTATAAATCTGTTATTTCCATTTGTATTTCGTCTTGGTAGAAGTATCCAGGTTCTCTGCCCATTTTTCAACTGGATTGTTTATTTCTTTGGTGTTTAGTTGCATGAGTTCATATATATATGTATGTGTATGTGTGCATATGCATATGCATATATGTATATGTGTATACACACATATGAATAATATTAACCCCTGTTGGAGCTGTTGTTTGTAATATCTTCTACCATTCTGTTTGTTGCTTTTGTGCTTTGTTGGTGGTTTCTTTTGCTGTGCAGAAACTTTTTAGCTTGCTATAGACCCATTTATTTATTTTGCCTTTAGTTCCCATGCCTTTGGGGCAAATTCCAAAAATGTTCTGTAAGATCACGGTCCATATATTTAGTATCTATGTTTTCTTCTACATAATTTATTGTTTTTGCTCTTATATTTAGGTCTTTGATTCATTTGGAGATAATATTTGTATATGGGGACCAACAGTAGTTTAGTTTCATTCGTTTGCGTGTGTCTTTTCAGTTTTCCCAGAACCATTTATTGAAGAGACTTTCTTTTCTCCATTGTGTGTTTTTGGCTCCTTGTTGAAAATTACTTGCCCATATACACATGGTTTTATTTCTGGGCTCTCAATTCTGTTCCATTGGCCAACATGTCTGTTTTTCTTTCAGTACCATGGTGTTTTGATTATTGTTGCTCTGCAATATAATTTTAAGTCTTGAAGTATAATACCTCCTGCTTCATTCATTTTTTTTCAGAATTGCTTTTGCTATTTGAATTTTTGTGGTTCTATACAGATATGATGATTAAAAATTATTTTTTAAAATATGTCGTTGGGATTTTGATGGGGATTGCATTAAATCTGTATATTGCTTTTGGTAATATGGCCATTTTAACTATGTTGATTCTTTTTTTAATTTTTTTTAATGTTGATTCTTTGAATCCATGAATGTGGGGTATCTTTCCATTTCCTTGTGTCTTTTCCAATGTCTTTTAATGATAATTTGTAGTTTTTAGTGTACATGTCCTTCACACCCCTTGTTAGGTTAAATCGTAGGTATTTTATTCTTTTATGGCAATTGCAAAAGGAATTGTTTCTTTTTATTTTCTTTTTCACAATTTTATTGTCATTATATAGGAATGCAGTGGCTTTTTGTACATTGATTATTTTTATGCTGCAACTTTACTATATTTGTTTATTGTTTCAAATAGTTTTGGTGGAATCTTTAGGGTTTTATATGTAAATAATTTCATCTGCAAAATGTGACAGTTTTACTTCTTTATTCCCTGTTTGGATGCCTTATTTCTTTGTCTTACCTAATTGCTCTGGCTAGGACTCCCAGCACTATGTTGAATAAGAGAGGTGAGAGTGGGCATGCTTGTCTTGTTCCTGATCTTAGAGGAAAACCTTTCAGTTATGCACCATTGGGTATGATATTGTCTGAGTGTTTGTCATATATGGCCTTTACTATGTGGAGGTACTTTCTATACCCATTTTATTGAGTGTTTTAATCATAAATGGATGTTGTGTTTTATCAAATGCATTTTGTTGCATCTATTGATAAGACTATGTGATTTTATCCTTTATTTTGTTAACTTAGTGTGTTTCATTAATAGATTTGCATATGTGGAATCATTATTGTGGCCATGGAATGAACCCCACTTGATTGTGATATATTATTTTTAATGTATTGTTGTATTCAATTTGCTAGTTTTGTTTAGTATTTTTGCATCTGTATTCATCAGAAATATTGGTCTGCAGTTTTCTTTGCTTGTGTTATCCTTGTGAGGTTTTGCTATCAAGGTTATGTTGGCCTCATAAAATGTGTTAGAATGTATAGCCTCTTCTTCAATTTTTTGTAAGAATTTTAGAAGAATAAATATTAAGTCTTCTATGAATGTTTGGTAGAATTAACTAGGGAAGCCATCTGGTCCTGATCTTTTATTTTTGAGGAGGTTTTTGATGGTTGTTTGAATTTCATCATTATTATTTGGTCTATTTAGATTTTCCAGTTCTTCGTGATTCAGTCCAAGAAGGTTATATATTTCTAGGCACTTATCCATTTCTTCTAGGTTATTAAATTTGGTGGCATATACTCTTCCGTAAGAATCTTGTATGATCTTTTGTATTTCTGTGGTATGTGTGGTAACTTCTTTTGTTTCTGAATTTGTTTGAGTCTTATCTTTCCTTAGCTAGAGTTTTGTCAATTTTATTAATCTTTTCAAAGAGCCAGCTCTTTGTTGTATTAATTTTTTGTGTCAACTTTTTTGTACTCTATTTCATGTAATTCTGCTCTAAGTTTTATTTCTTCTGCTGACTTTAACTGTTTTTGTTGTTTTTTTCTAGATCTTCAAGATGCAATGTTAGGGTGTTTACTTGGGATTTTTCTTTTTCTTGAGATAGGTCTATAATGATATAAATTTCCCTCTTATTACTGCTTTTGCTGCATCCCAAAAATTTAGATGTGTTGTATTTTCATTTTCACACTTTTCTTTAGCTTTTTGAATATTGTTTCTTTTAGTTCTTTTAATATATTTACAATAGTTGATTTAAGCTTTTTGTCTAGTATGTCTACTTTCTGGGATACATTAGGGAAGGTTTCTTTTGATTGTTTTATTTTTTGTGCATGTACCATATTTTCTTGGTTATTTACTTTTCTAAGATTTTATGTTATATACTAGATATTGAAAATAATATGTAGTTATTCTAGAAATTATATCCTTTCTTTCATTTGGCTTTGTTGTCATTACTGGTTGTTGCTCTTGTTTGTTATTATTTTTGTTTGATTGTTTAGTGACTTTTCTAAACAAATTCTATAAATTTTAATAAGTTATGTGAATTCTTTGTTGCATGTGGCCACTGAAGTCTCTGTTTGGTTAGGCAAGTAATCATCTAGTTATTGAACAGAGATTAACCAAAACCAATGGGTCTACCATTTTTTGTGGAGGAAATCTGTGTGCATGTTGTGGCAATACTTAGCCAGACACTTAAATTTTCCCTAGTTTTCATTTCTTCCTAGTTCAGAGTTTTAAGTTTGGCTAGAAGTGAAGGCTTAGAGTTTTCTCAGGATTTTTTTTTTTAATCTTGTGCACAGGTCTGGTTATGCACATTGCCCTACACATATGTGTGACCTTCTAGATATCTAGGAATATAATGAATCATTTCAAATCCCCTATTGGAGTTACTATTCTATAGCTTTTCTTCTAAATATTTTGTTAGGTTATTGTCTGTGCCAATTGATATTTACCACTTCAGAAATTGTTATCCTAAACAAATTATTCCCAAGGTTTCTGAAAATGCCCCAGTAGAATTGTTGCTCATGCTGGGAAATCTCTGAGTTCAGTCAAACAAGCCCTGTTTGTGGCATTTTCCAGGAAATGTACAGATAGGTCCAATAATAACAATTCTCTGGGAATGAAACTTTGGAAGCCCTTGAACCTCATTTTGATTTCTCTAGTGACTGCCAGGCTGCCACTGTGTTTCCAGGCTATTGGATTTCATGGCTACTGCAGATCTTGGGAAAAGGTTATGGAAATAGAGGGAGTTAGAACATTAGAAAGCTCGCTGTTCTTTCCAAGATTAAGCAATTTTTCTCTAATAAACATTCCCTGGATTGTTGAAAGACTTTAGTCAGTTTCCAGAGTAGCGAAAGTTGATTTTGACAATTTTCCCATTGTTCTTATTGATTTTACCAAGATGAGGTCCTTACTCCACCATTTTGAATCTATTGTACTTAGAGTTTATTGAGCTTTTTAAATATGTTAATTGTTTTTCATCAAGTTTAAGATATTTTCAGCCATTATTTCTTTAAATATGTTTGGCTCCCTTCTCTTTCTTCTTTGTTTCTGATGCTCTCATTATATGTCACACACTTAATAACATACCATATTTTTCCATTCATTTATTCTCTTTTTTTCTCTTTCTATTCTTCAGATTGCATAATCTCTATTGATCTATATTGTTTTACTTATTCCTTTTTTTGCTTTCTAACATTTACTTTTGAGCCTCTCTAGTGATTTCTTCTTTTTGTTTATTGTATGTTATCATCAGATATTTTATTTTAAATATAATTTCAACAGTTTAATGATAATCTTTAAGTTGTTTGAATATACAGGATCTGGCAGAAGTAAGGCCTGCTTGAGTGTGTTTGGTGGGGTAATAATATGGGTGTAACAACTTATAGTTTAAATTTCAATATTTCACTTTAAATGCCATATGGTGTGCTTGCATATGATATTGTTATGTTACAAAATTGCATGCTTATGATTTTGTAATAAAATATTTTGTAATAAAAAGGGGCATTTTTACCCTGGCTGTTGTGGCTCAGTGGAGTGCCAACCTGTGAACCAAAGGGTTGCTGGTTTGATTCCCAGTCAGGGCACATGCTTGGGTTGTGGGTCAGGTCCCCACTTGTGGGCATGTGAGAGGCAACCACACACTGATTTTTCTCTCCCCCTCTTTCTTTCTCCGTTCCCTCATCTCTAAAAATAAATAAAATCTTCTTAAAAGGGGCGGCATTATTTGTGCCAGTCCCTGTATTTATAATAGCTACTTTGAAACTTGTGGGTATAAATCCAACATCTTGACTCCCTCAAAGGTAATTTCTATTGCTTGCTCTTTTCCTTATCTATGTGACACCCTTTCTATTTCTTTGCATGTATCATACATTTTTTGTTAATATGGACAATTTCAATAATATGTTGCAGCAACTCTGACTGATGAATTGTCTTCCTTGGGTTTTGTTGTTTATTTTTTTCTTAGTGACTTGGCTAGGTTAGTTCAATGAAGTCTTTTTCTACTGAAATTTGATGTAGAATTTTCCCCTTAGAGGACACAACCTTAAGCACATATATCATCTTCCTTACCACTAGGATTGCTTTAGATGTTTACTCTAGAATATTTGGAGGATATCTCATCAATCAAGAAGTAGACTGGTAGGGAACAGTGTATTCACTGAGATTTGGAATACATGAAATATATCGTGGAAATATATTGTAGACAATTATGGATCTTTGTGTTTATTAGAAGAGTACAGATTTTAATTTTTGATGAGATTACAGAGGAGGAGTAAAGATAAGAGGCCTGGTAATAGCATGTTTTGAAATTGAGATTTGAAGCCTAAAGGAGGAAAAGACAGCAATACATTTTTAAAAAGAGCAATAAAAGATGTATGGCAACCAGTGTTAATAAATCAAAAAGGGCATTTCATAGAATGTGGAGAAAGACAACTAACATTTATTGCCAGTTTAAGGGCCTTTAAATGAACAATTGCATTGAATTACCATAAATGTCCTAAAATGTAAATACATTATATCCATTTTACAGATGATGTCACTGAAGCTCAGGTAGGTAATGTAACTCACCCAAGATAATCTGGATAATAAATGGTAAAACAAGGATTTGAACTCAGATCTATTTGAACCTAGACCTAATTTCTTGTTTGTGGTGTCTTCACACTGAATAATCATGTCAAATGTCATAGGGTCAAAGAATAATGAATATTAAAGAAAGGTCCATCAGAGTGGGTGATTATGATGTATTTGATAACTTTTTTTTTGACCAACTGGAGTACAGAAGAGGAAATAGAAGAAGATTTTAGGAATTTGATTTGGGACATGAGCACAAAGGTTATTGGCATGAGGAAAACGAGATTATTCAAGTGAGGTTAGCAGTATTTAAGGTTATCAGTATTTAATTGGAAGAACTTTGGAGCCACACTATCCTGAGTTCAAATACTGTCCTTACTGATGGGGGACTCAAATGTTGGAAAAATTTTAGTTTCAGGTAATAGCTAATAAGCTTAGTAATCAATGCATGTAAAAAGCTATTGTTTCAGGAACTGAAGGTATGACCCACCCTGACTCCAGGAGACCATAAGCAGTTCCCCCTTTGTGCCTCAGGAGGACTGCAAGCAATCAAGATGGTATCTGAGCCATTGTGCTCCCAGGTGAGAAGCCCACCACCCAGGACACAGATGAAAGAATGCTGCAGATTTTATCTGATTAACATTTTCCCTGAATTCCAAACCCTTTACCTACACTTTTCTTCTCCTTATAAAAAGGGGCAGTTTAAAATGGAATTTAAGAAGGTCTGTTAGGATACAAACCCCCCATCTTCTCAGATCTCCAACCATCTGAATAAAGGACCCATAAAGATTTAATCCCTGTCTCTTACTGAGTCTGGTAGGTGACAGGCAGCATGAATGCCAGCTTTCCTGGTTTTATTACCAGTCATTTAAGCTTCAAACAATTAACTGACTTCTTAAATGTCAGTTTCCTCATAGGTAAAATGTAAATCCTTATCTTGCAGGATCCTTGTGAAGATTATAGATAATGGATGTAAAGTACTTTCTATACCCTAGGCACTTATTCATTGAAGGGCTTGAGATAAGAATTATGATATAAGAACTTCAGGTCAACATGGCAGTGTAGGCATACATGGCTCACCTGTTTATACAAACACATCAAAATTACAGCTAAAATATAGAACAACCTTCACTCAGAACTGTCAGAAATTGAGTTGAATGGAAGTCAGACAGGTACAGAATTAAAGAAACCACATCCACCCAGACTGAGCTGGCAAGCTATTGCCATATCTGGGACTCCATCAACGTGGCTAACACTGTTTGACCTGCCTTGGAGATCCCCAGAGACTCCACCCCACCCAGTTTATGGGCCCACCCAAGCTACTTTTCGATATGAATGGCTGGTCTTGGCTCATGCTTCACAACTTCCTAAATCCTATCAAATAAGCAATAGCTGGCCTTAGTGAGCCCCAGGCCTGGCACTAGCAACAGACAGTCTAGATTCAAAGCTTGGCTTCACCTGGGAATCTCCCAACCCAGCACAGGTAGCAGCCATTTCATATTGCTTTATAGCTCAGGCAGGGTGGCCCTGGGCAAAACATAGGTGGGGGCTGACCTTGGCCTGCACCACCTGGGAAACCCTAGGGCCAGCGTACCCAGTGGACAGATATAGACCACATTGGAGCACCACCACCCTGTCCCTGCACAGCTGATCCTCCACAGATGGTGGAGGTTGGTGGTCAGTGGTCATAGCCTATTCTTGCAGCCAACTGGCCTGGGTAGATCCCTCCCATTAATCTGCCAACAGTAACAGAGCCTCAACTACAGGAGGAGGGTGTACTCAGCCTACACAAAGGACCCACCTTGGTAGGGGAGGCTGTGCCACTGGACCCTACAGGATGTCTACTACATTAAGCCACATGACCAAGATATGGAGTCAAAGCAGCTCTACCTAATACATAGAAACAAACACAGGGAGGCTGCCCAAATGAGTAGACAAAGAAACATGGCCCAAATGAAAGAACAGAACAAAACTCCAGAAAATGAGCTAAACAAAATGGAGATAAGCAATCTATTACACACAGAGTTCAAAACACTGGTTATAAGGATGCTCAAGGAACTTAGTGAGGACTACAACAGCATAAAATAGATCCAGTCAGAAACTAAGGCTACACCGATTGAAATAAAGAACAATTTATAGGGAAACAACAGTACAGTGGATGAAGCTGAGAATCAGACCAATGATTTGGAACATAAGGAAGCAAAACAATCAGTAAGAACAACAAGAATAAAAAGTACCCTCCAAAATGAGGAAAGTATAAGCAGCCTTTGGGACAACTTCAAGAAGCCCAATATCCATATAATAGGAGTGCCAGAAGGAGAAGAGGAAGAGCAAGAAATTGGAAATCTATTTGAAAAAGACTTCCCTAATTTGTTGATGGAAATAGACATGTAAGTCCAGGACACACAAGATGGATGCAAAAGAGGCCCACTCCAAGACATGTCATAATTAAAATGCCAAAGGTTAAATATAAAGAGAAAATCTTAAAAGCAACAAGAGAAAAGAATTTAGTTACCTACAGGGGAGTCCCCATAAGACCATCAGCTGATTTCTCTAAAGAGACTTTGCAGGCTATCAAGAGATTGGCAAGAAGCATTCAAAGTCATGAAAAGCAGGGACCTACAGCCAAGATTGCTCTATCCAGAAAAGCTATCATTTAGAATGGAACGACAGATAAAGAGCCTCCCAGACAAGAAAAAAACTAAAGGAGTTCATCATCACCAAACTATTATATGAAATATTAACAGGACTCATTTAAGAAAAAGAAGACCAAAAGTATGAAAAATAAAATGGCAAAATACATATCTATCAACAAAAGAATCTAAAAAAATGCAAACAAGAACAGAGACAGAATCATGGTGGGGGCATTGCCTGAGGGATTGGAGAGTTAGGTGGAGGAGGGCAAGGGGAAAATGACAACTGTAATAGCATAATCAATAAAATATTATTAAAAAACAAAAAAAATTATGATGTAAAAGAAGCTGCTGTTGTAAGAGAACATAATCTGAAGGATTTGACCTAGTACATTTATTATTATTATTATTATTATTCCCAAGCATGGTACTACACTTTTTTAAAGATCTCATACATCTTTCAAAGTCTAGTGAAAACTTTGAATCCTGACCTAGAAATTTTCATATGCACATAAGCTTATATGGAGTATTTCAGCGGCTTCACTGGTCCCATGAATGTTAATAATAACTTACTAATGTTGAATGTTTAGTACATGTCAGATATTACTATAATTGTTTCATATATATTAACTTGTGCTCATTCTAAGATGAATATTAAAGTCAATGAAGTTAAGAAATTTGCCTAAGTTCACATAGGTAGCAAGTAGAAGGGCTAAGATTCAAATCCAGACCACTCTACTATGTTGCTTTACATATGTATATGTTGAATATACCATGTATAAAATGATATACTTTGCAGCACATTTCCAAAAGCAAAAATTATAAACTACGTAAATATTCACAAATAGAGGGGAATTAAATAAATTGCTAGATATTAGTTTAAAACTGTCAAAAATAATTGGCACTTCCTTATTTTTACAGATAGGCTATTGCATATAAGATATTGTACTGTGAAAAATCAAAGTCCATATCAATTTATATTACTTGCTACTTTCTTGTAGTAAAAATAAGAGAGAAAAGATAGATATGAATGTGCTTGTCTGTGCATAGAGTATTTATCAAAGCATAGATAAGAACCTATGTACAGTGTTTGCTTTTGAAGGAGGGAAACTGGGTAACTCTGATCTCGGTCTGCATTGTATTCCACTAATAAGTGTGTACATGCCTAATCTCTCAAATCCAATTTTTAATTCCTCAAAAGCAATGACTTATCTTATTCATCACCAAATCTACCTAAGCACAGCTTAACACAGGGTCTTGCAATTAATAAATGCTCAATTAATAGCTAAGATTAAACTGATCTAGACTGAAATAAATATAGGGAAAGTAATCACAAGGGAGAAAGCAAAGACAACACCGAGGGTATATTTGAAGACAGATAAAAGGGCCCTACAGAGAACATATGTGTTTTACATTAATGTTAGAGTAATGAAATATAGTATATAGTATATGGTTATTTTCAGCATGAGAGATTATGTAGCTCTGTCTGTAGTATTTGGTAACAACATATTTCCTGAACTTTTTAACAATGCCTATGTGGTTACCTATGTAACATAATTACCTACCCATAGTAGATAGATCCCTGGGTGCCCTGAGACACTTTTAGTGGACCCTCAAGATCAAAGAAAGTTTTACAAAAAATCTTAAGACATTATTTGCCTTTGCACTGAATTGACATTTGCACAGGTGGTACAAAAAATTTGTATTAACTCAAATCAAGGCAGTTTTATCAAACCATATACTATTCTTAACTGCCATATATTCTTAGGTAAAGAAAATAAGTTTCATTTAAGGATATCCTTGGTGAAATCATAAAAAATTATTAATTTTCTTAAATCTTGATACTTAAGTATACATCTTTTTAATATTCTGTGTAAAAAAATGGGGGGTATACAGAATGTACTTCTGCTGCACATGAAAGTATAATGGTTGTCTAAAAAAGAGCTCATGTAAAGGTATTTAAGATTTATTTTTAACTAGGTATACAAAACAGTTTTTTCATTGAACACCATTTTACATGAAAGATAGACTAAAAGAAAGTTATGGTTGTTCATAGACCACATTTTAGGACAGAAAATAAGTTATAATAAATTTAAGAATATTGAAAGCATCTCAAGCATCTTCTCTGATCACAGTGGTATGAAACAAGAAATCAATCACATACACACACAAAAACCTGAAGCAGCAGCCTGAGGGGAAATAATAGCACTGACCCCAGGAGGGATTCTGCCCTGGCACTGGGGAGCTTAAGCCTGACTTAACTGCAGAGTGACTAGATTAACAAACAAAGGAGTCAACCACAGACAGTAGATCCCTGGAAGTCTTGAACAGGCTGCCAAAGGCCAGACGGGGTCACCATCTGACACCACCAGAGATGGATCCAGAAAGAAAAAACAGTGGTAAATGCTAGAGGCTACTGAGATGAAATCCACTGGGGTTTTCTCCAAGATTTGTGATATTTTCTTTCCTGGATAGCTTTTCAACATTCATTTCTTGTCCATCAAATTTGTGCATATTAAGTCACTAGATTTTATACTATAGTTTATTTCAATAAACATATTTTGCCTCTCCCTTCTCTTACCCCATTTTACCTTCTTCTTTCCTCTCATTGTTTTCATTTTAAATTTTGTTTTCTTTCTTGCTACAACTTATTTCTATTCTGCAGTCTTACTATTTCTCCCCCATGCATCCTCATAAAACCAGTTTTCTTGTCAATGGTCATCTCTGTTTGCCTTTTTTTATGACTTTGCCTGAGCTTTTTAAAAAAATATCTTCACGAAGGGGAACAGCTTGGGTAACCCAAATTATATTAATGCATTAGATCTGGCCACTTGAGATTCATTTAGGTTCACTGGAAACAGTGAACATAGAAGCCAATGCAAGGTAACATTATAGAATGTTGTTTTCAACATCTGTGACAGCAATTTGTCGTAACTGAGATCCTAAACAAAACTGGAAAAAGACAATATTTAGCATGGGTACTTCACTTCTCTAACAGATCCATTTTTCCCCTTCAGATGCTACCATCTTCTATCCTGTGCCATTTCCTTATTAACCCTTTGTGAACAAAGATGTAATTAATACCAGTACATCACACATATACACCTCACAGTGTATTTGCATTTTCAGAGGAGAATCTTTGAAGATTGGTTTGTGGAGGGGCCAGGGGATATTTTAAGGAGAATGAAATAATGCTGGTCTGAAGCTGGAGTTGGTTGTATTGTTTTGGTCAGGGATAGTTGCTGCCTTCACCTCTCCCCTCAACTCAAATGGCACCTGTAATCCTCCTCAAAGTCTTCTATGAATGATAATGACCATTAATACAATGACTTTATTGCCAGAAGTATGTACAGTGAAGCTTATGTCAAAATTATGGCACAGGCTTCAGCAAAATTCCGAAATACCTTTCTACATTTTTACAAGCAAATCATGCTTGGTATGAGTGTAATATTGAGCTTCTAACACATAGAAATTATAATACTTATGGTATAATATTGCAGAGTATTTGATTAGCATGAAAATTTTATTCTGCAGCCATACCAGCCAAGAGTTTACATTATACATTTACTGTAAGAAACACAATATGTTCTTCCTAGATTTTGTTCATGGTTTATAAACATTCTTCCTAAAAGTATGTGTTTGAAAAAATTTTTTCAGCATGTGAATGTTTTGACTATAAAACTTGTTTGTTTTTTCTCCCATTTTAATATATTTATTTAAAAAATGTTCGATTAATTTACTTTCAGTATTTTTTTTTGTTTTACTGCTGTTCCATTACAGTTTTCCCAATTTTCTCCCATTGTTCTGTACAGCCTTGCCCACCTCCCACTCCCACAGTCAATCCCTACCCTGTTGTCCATGTCCATGGGTCATTTGTACATTGTCACCTTCTTTCCTTGCTTATTCCTTTCCTCCCTCCCCTCTGGTCAGTGTTTGTTTCCATGTCTCTGGTTATATTTTGCTCACTTGTTTGTTTTGTTGATTAGGTCCCACATATAGGTGAGATCATATGGTATTTGTCTTTCACTGCCTGGCTTGTTTCACTTACCACAATGCTTTCCGGTCCCATCCACACTATTGCGAATGGTAAGTTTCCTTCTTTCTTTCTGCTGCATAGTATTCCATTGTGTGAATATACCAAGATTTTTGATCCACTCATTTATTGCTGGGCACTTAGGCTGTTTCCAGCACTTGGCTATTGTAAATAATTTTGCTATGAATGTTGGAGTACATAGGTTCTTATGTGATGCATTTTTGATTCTGTATAGTGAATTGTATTAACAGTTACATAACTAAATTAATGAATATTTTCCAAAAGACTAGTACATATTGTTACAAATAATGCATGGCTAAAAGGTCCATTCAAAATACAAGATAAATCAATGAATTTTAATGAAATGGAATATGAAAAGTTCCTTGATATGCTTTTATAATCCACATTGCTACTACTTTAAAAAGCTACTACTTGTCTAGTTTTAGTATTGAATGAAAGAAAAATATGAACACGTATAAAAAGCTTATTAAAATGCTTCTCCTTTTTATATCTATATAACCATGCTAGGCCAGATATTTTTCTCCAACATTAAACTAAAACAATATATGAATACAGATTGAATATAAAAACAGATAGGAGAATACAAATCTATCAAGCAGGACATTTAAGAGGCATGCAGAAATGTAAAACAATGTCATTCTTCTCAGTATATTTGTAAGTTAATTACATGTTATTTATATTAATATATAATGGGTTTATTAATATTTTAAATGGATTAATATATTAACATTCTTAAACATCAGTTTTAATGTCTAATGTGGTAAATATTGATGGATACAACCCATATAAATGAAAGCTCTCAGGATCTTAAATAACTTTTAAGTGTGTACAGGGGTCTGAGACCAAAAAAGTTTGATAATTGCTAATTTGAGAAATTTGATTAATAGCTAATTTGTTGAGTGTTGGTTTGAAGAAGCTTTTGCTCCTTGTCATTGCCTAAATGTTCAGTCACCGGGAATGTATTTGGTTGTGTTTGCCATGTTCAGTTCCTAAATGCATCCTGTCTTAGTATTAAGAATTCACCTAGATCACATTCTTTGGTGACAACAGAAACAGAGAAGGTCTGGGAAAGCATCATATCCCTTGGAGAGAAAGTTGAACAAAAAGGCCACAATGGAAGACAAGGCACAGTTATAGTCTTCTATCATACCATTTCCCCAACAATTAGTATTAGTGACATGTATGAAGTTAGTAAATATCATAGCAAAGAGCCCAAAATTAGAAACTGAGACAAGATATAACTTTTCCTCATCCTTTGTCTTCTTGCTCGCTGTTCATAGCTTTGACTACATAGAAACTGTTGCCATGTAAATAAGATTCTTCTATGGAGTCACAAGAAAAGCATTTTGGGGACTCATCCCTAGGATGGTGAGAACAATAGTGGCAGGATTTATTGGACAAAAACAAACAACTGCTCCCAAGTGCCTGATGTGTCTTGGACAACCAGGTAGCTCAGCTTCATCTTGTTGCAGAAGAAGTCCAGCCTCTGGGGCCATAGGCCCACACCCATGTCCATGTGCATCAGGCCCAAGAAGGCCAGGACCCAGAGATGCTGAACTTCTCTGTATCTCATTTCTCCATCTTCATTTCTGCCATCAAGGATTGTTGGCTGCCAAGCTGTGACCAACGCTTCACTTGCGCCTGCTCTTCAGTATGCATTTTAGCCTGTGTGGCTACCATGTGCACAAGGCTGCTACAAAAGGAGAGAGTGCAGACAAATGAGCTCCAGACCTTTGTTAAACTTTGATTATATCTCCTTAGGTTTGGGAAGGGGTATGCTTTCCTTCAAACTAACCAATCATCTTCCTAATTCTCTTGGAGTTGTGCTGATGCTTCCCCCTAACCAAAACCTTCCCTGGATCTTCTAGGGTTTTGTGCCCTTATCCCTATCTGTTTTTTCCCCCAGATTTTCCCAGGCTAGACTCCTCCCCTTCATGGTCACCATTTTGGCTCCTACTGTGCACACCTTAGCAGAAGGATCTTCTTTTGTTCCATCTTGGCTTTTACTGCACATGTGCCCTGAGAGGAATTTGCTCCTTACTCTTCTGCCCTCACTCCAGTAATCCTTGTGAAGGAGCTGGTTGGGCCCTGAGAAGATTGGAAAGTCAGTCCTTCCTACCTAATGGGGGGGAGGAGGAGAAGAGAGGGATGTTAATCCCCTTAGCACTGCAATGTGGCTATCCCCTGGAGTGTCTAGAAGCTGTCCCTTCCTAGTTAATCAGGCTTAATGTTTCATTCCATTTGCTCTGTTTGTTAATTACTAACTACTTATTGTAACAAAACCAAATAAGTCACCAAGAATTGGGGGGAGCCCATCATTTATGTTAATTCACAACATTTATATACCTGCAACCGGTTGTTTAGCTGAAGGAAACCTCTATGGAAATTCTCTGAAATGCATTTCTTTAGAAATTCACATCCTGTGAGAAGAAACCATTTCCCTTTTCAAGACTGTAGGTTCCTCACAGGGGGTCTTAAGAAGTTGCCCTGTGCTGATGCCGTCTTTAAAACAAACCTCTGGGGTTCACTAAAATGAACCCTTCTTCCAGCTACAATGTATTTTTTCACTGAAGGAAGATACTTCAGTGTATGATTCAAAAAATTTTAATATGCAAAAATTAAACTCCTTAAAGAGTGATTTATACCTACTTGTGAAGATCCATTTCCTCTTTCATTCTACTTATTGCAGTTTTAAGTGCTCTTTTGGGAAAAAGAAGTCTTTTGAAATTATCTTTTATCTTTATTCTTATCATCAATACTTTAATCTATGTTCTTTCATCTTAAATTTAAATTATTGGTATATTCTCCAGTAGGGCCCTCCATCTCCTGTACTGTCCCTTCTCTAATTCATTCTGTGTACCTTTGTCTCAGCAATTTTTCAGGGAGTAGTAGAAAAAAGATTGGGCTCTGGAGACAGACAGACTTTGTCTGAATATTGCCTTTCCCACTTGCTTGTATGACCTTAGGGAAGTTAATTAACCTCTCTGTGCTTTGATTCACTCATGGATAACATAGGAAATAATATTAGCCCCTACTCCATAGGATTGTTCTGAGGGTTAAATGAGATGATGTGTGTAAATTGCCTAGGATTATGCCCAGTACATAGAGAATACCAAGTAAACAAGAGATTTTATCTCCTTTCCTCCGCTATATTTAAAACCCTTCAAAGACTTCCTGTATCTTATGGCTTCTATATTCTAAGATTTTCTTTGTATGCTTCCACCTTCCAAGCTTTTTTTTTTCCCTAACATGCCCTATGCTTTAGTCAAAAGTTTGTCCTCACTATCACCCCCAAAATATATGTTTACTCTTCATTCATTTCTTTGGGAAAATTCTTTCTTTCTTCTGAAAAGCCTTGCCTTCTCTCCTCTCTTTAAACTGGTATATGCCAAATTTCAGATAGTCAGACGGCCCTCCATATTTTTTGCGTTCTACTTATTTTCTATACATTTATTTGTATGTTTGTTAAGTAACACATTTTAAAGTTTAGCTACCTACTGTAGCCTAATCCTAAGTAATATTTTCCATGAAATAAAAAAAAAATTGAAGTGCTAATTATACTACATTTTAAAGCCATAAAACAAAAATATAACTTGAAAAATTTCGAAAACCTATTCTTTGTATTACCAAAAATAACATTGCATGTTTCCAGTAGGACATGTTTTGCCCATTGGGAACCCTACTTAAACTAAACTTGTCTACTGAGCAAGGACCACCCAACCTTCTCCAAAATGTCCAGCCCTTAATGAACTCACCTTCTTAACTTTCACACAACTTAATAATAAATCATATACTATGCTTACTTTCTAATTATTTTATGAGTGATCTACTTGTTACTTAAAGTGGACTCTGGAAGGATAAGAGACATATTTTATGTTTCTGAATCCACCCTTCCCACTCAGCATCCAAAAAAATTCTCATTGTTGTAGCTCCTTAAGTATGTTGAATGATTAATTCCAAACAAAGGGCAGGAATACTCTGTGGATATAAAATGAGATTTGGAAAACTCCTGAAGACAGTTTATCTAAAGCAATTAATATTCACTACTTCTAATGCAAAAGGAATTGAAGTCATGGTTCAGTCTTTCTTTTTTCCCCACTTTTTTCCCACTATTGTTCCAGAAAAGATTGAAAGTGGTGGTTTGTAAGGATTCATACTATAACAAGGTAATACAAATAAATAATAAAGTGGAAAATAATAAAGAGAAAGTGGTTAAGAACATATAAATAGAGCCATGAAATAGAATAATAAAAAAGCACATCATATTCTCATGATCCATACATGTCATAAATGACAGTATGTCATCTTTACTTATGTCTGAGTAGTACTCCATTGTATATATGTACCACATACTAAGCAAAATAAGTCAGGCAGAAAAAGTTAACCATATAATTCCACTTGTATGAGGGACATAAAGGTAAAAGCAACAAACAAAAAACAAGGCAAATAAACAAGAACTCATAGACACACACAACAGTATGGTGATTGTAAGAGGAAAGAGGGAGTGCAGGGTAGGGGATGTAGAAGATGGTAAAGGGGGGATAAATAGTGATGGAAGGAGACTTGACTTTGGGTGGTGAACATACAATGCTATATACAGATGATATATTGTAGAATTATACAACTGACACCTATATAATTTTATTAACCAATGGTCACCTTAATAATTTTAGTTAAAAAAATTTAAAAGCACACCATAGAAAGATCTCCAAACTTAGTACCAATATAATAAATTAGTTCCAGATTTTTCAGCAGACCATGTAAAGAGATGTGTGATACAATTATCAGTGTGCATAAGAACCAAATTAAGCAAATTACTTAGGAAAAAAATCTACTTCTTTTTAATACTAAAATCAGGTGGTACTTGAGTCCTCCAAAAAAGCAATATATTTTATTTATTTTTTAAAAGCAGTGTATTTTAATGAGTAATGTCCTCAACAGTAGCTATCATGCCTTATCTACTGTTACTGTTAGACAAGATCCAAAAGCCTTTAAAGCACCAGTTTATAAACTTGCCCCAGCCTACGTAATATATGATGCACCCATTAAAGTAAACTTTGAGGGACTACAGAGAGAAGTGAAGAGTTTCTTTTATGGTCAAAATGGAAAAACTGTACTATTTTTTTAGATGTATGGCTGGATACTTATTACTTGGTTTGAGATGATAATGATTCCTAGACTATCAGTCATACTCATTAGTAGACTCTCTTCTAAAAGTCAATTGAAGATGATTATTAAATTACCAGCTTTTTTTGGTTTGTCCACAGCTTTGCTAGTTTTAATTAACACTCAAAACTTAACCTGATTTGAAACTTCCTTTACCTAAATTGGTTCACTGACCTCTGAGCTACTTTTGCTTCCCTTTTTTTGGCCAATGAAAGGAGAGGATGGTTGCGTGCAAGACAGAAATGAGGTAAGCAAGCAGGCTTTATTCTTAGCAATATTAAAGTGTCTGTAAAATGAAGGTAGGAGGTAATGACAATAGCTGATTCTCAGGAAAGCATTCCTTTTCTCTTTCTCTCCCAGAGTTTGGCTTTAAAGCTCAACAGGTCTGGAATTTTCTTTGTCCAGAGTGGGATCATACCCTAGGAAAACTGGCTCATGCTACTCAAACTCACAAGGGATGGATTTGTACCAAAAAGCCGATTTAATAATTTATAGTAAGGAACAGAACTGCCAAATGGACTAAAATGTGTGTTGGCCTGTCAGTATATTCTCCCTTAAGTAGGGATGCCAAGACAAAATATTAAATTAACAACAGATTGGAACAGATAAATATATGAAATCAGAACAAAGAAGGGGATTGCAAGGTCAAGCATGTTTTATTTGTATACCCTCTCCCTTTACCAGTCCTCACAAGGTCATGGCCTTTTCATCAGTCAGTTCAATCTCAGTCTCTAGGGCTGAAAGAGTTTCTTTTCCCTCTCTCAATGCCCTTGAAACTTGTAGCAGACATTTTTGAGTATTGGGTATGGCTCCATCTAGTTCTTGAATGGTGCTGGGTTTTTAAAAAGATTTTATTTATTTATTTTTAGAGAGAGGGGAAGTGAGGAAGAAAGAGAGGGAGAGAAACATCGATGTGTGAGAGAAATATCAATCTGTTGCCTCTCAAACGCCCCCAACTGGGGACCTGGCCGGTAACCCAGGCATGTGTCCTGACTGGGAATCAAACCAGCAATCTTTCAGCTTGCAGGGCATTGCCCAACCCACTGAGCCACACCAGTCAGGGCAGGGTGTGGCTTTATAAGGAGGGCTTGTTGCAGGCCCAGGTTTTTCTATTACAAAAAACGTTGTCATCCTTTTCCTTCCTTATTCAGTCTTATCAATAAATCCGAATGCTCCTGTTTGACCTAACACAAAATATGCAAAGTACTTTTTTCCCTCTCTTTTGCTATGGCAATTACCCAGAAAGCTCTTTGCAGTCCCAGGCTGTGGTTTCTGTGTGTGGTTCCCTTACATGCCCCCAGAGGTTCATGCTGCTTTTCAAGCCTTGTTTCTCAGAACTATACTCAGACTTGGCTGACACTATAGTCCCTAAGAGTACAATCTTCCTTTATTTGCATAGTTATAAAATCCCCTTAGACATTATACATAAAGACGAATGTCTTAGTAATCTGTAGGGAAACTCTCTAATCAACATTGTTCATTTATTTATTCATGCATTATTTGAACATTTACTTTTTTTCTTTCATCCCTTCACTTATTCAACAAACATTGATGAAAGTGCTACACTCGTTGGGAAACAGAGGTAAGTCAGACATGATCTTTGCCCTCAAGAAGTTTGCAGTATACTAAGGGGGTAAGAAATATATAAAAATAACTAAAATACACATTAAATTATAAGCCTTGAGATAAGTTGAGAGAAATGTACTCCAGATAGAGGGGAACAGCTTAAACAAATGTAGTCCTACTGTTATTAGGCAGGGGCCTGCCCATGAGCGGGTCTGCCCAGGGCCAGCTGTAGTGTGTGGGTTCTTGACTTCATGTAGGAAAGATTTCACAACACGAGTCCAGATGACTATGACGGTATGTTTCTGAAAGCTGGGGACAGTGAAACAAGGAAGGGCTTACATAGAAGAAGCAACCGAAGTCCTAGGCTGGGCTGCCTTCACTCACTGGGAAGTCACAGAAAAGGCGGCCCTGGGGACAGGTTCAGGGGATTAGCCTGGGACTAACTGCTACTGCCCATTGGCTTAGCATTTAGGAGATACTTGCCTGTGGGGAAAGAAGTGGGGGATGAAGAAGGGAACGGTGCAGACTGCTCCCCAGATGGAGAGTGTGTGGGTACAAGCTGTGTCCTTTGTCTTGAGGTTTTTATCCCTTTCTTGCAGGCAGGCATCTGAGGGGGGTATGAGGGGTTTCAGTAGAATATTCTTCAGTTCTCCAGGTGTGCCCTTTCAGGGTCATGTTCTCCTCTGATTGGTCAGTGACAGGGCTGTGGGGGGAGGTTCTTTAGTCATTGCAGCTGGTCCTGGTATGGCCCACCTGCTTTTGCTGCTTTTCTGGGCCTGGAGCTGAAACACAAGTGACACTTAAATGTTATTTGTAGGGAGGTGACCTTCTGTACCTGGCTGTAAATTGCTTGGCCAGTATCAGTTTCCCTATTCTACTTGTCAAGGAATTTTCCTAGCTTTTTGCTATAGTGTCTCATCACTGCTATTTGTTCTGACTTGTATTCGTGAGATTTCTTTACTCTCTGCCCCTCCTGCTTGAAGGAATTGCAGCTTTCTTGTTTTTAGGTAAACTCCCTTCAGATTTTGCCTCAAAATTGCATCTTTCTATGGAGTCTACTGGAATCTAGTGAGAAAGAGAAGCATGTGGGTTGTGGTGGAAGGAGATAATGTAAGGAACAGTGAGAAAGGCTGATATGAAGATATTGTTTGATTTTGCACAGGCTTTTGCTCCATTCTCTTTGAATTTCTTTGCACCAATCAAATAAAAATGAACTAAACCTTTAGTAGCGTCATCTGCTCAAGGGACTTACCTTCTGCCTGTGCAAATAAGGTTTCTGTGGTAAGACACACAATTCAGTCAACTTCCGCTTTTAACAACAAATTTTGTCAGTTATCAGCAGGATCCGTGTGACCCAGAGTTATATTTTTTTCACCTCCAGCTCTCTGCAAAGAAACAAGAGTGCTAAACCCAGCAAGTCTCCAGGGTAAGTTACAGTGTAGTGTCTTGGAATTGGTGGTTTTGTGAAGACTGGTGGGGGCATGATGATCCAGGACAGCAGCAAATGAGGGGCCATTGTCCAAATTAGAAATGGTCTTTGGTTTCTCATTTCAGGCTTCTTACAGCAAAAGTGATGGTGATTTCCCTTGAGTCTGACTAGAGTACAAAGTTTGAGTTAATGCCATCAGTTCCCACCATAACACAGGAGCATGGAGCCTGTGATGCTTCTCAGTCTTTGCTGAGGGCTCTTTCTTTATCAGCCTAGGAGTATGGCACAAGTGGTAAGAAAGAGTATGTTCAGTGGGACTATTGTAAGAATTTAACATATTCAGCAAGAAAAAGAGGATTGAAGTTTGTGCTCTATTTTATTTATCTAGTTGCATAATGAAAGAAAGTTTTTATGTATAAGCCCCTTGCTTTGGTAAGTTTAGCTTTCATAGATACAGCAACATATAGTAAGTTCTATCAAAAGAGAAGGAAAGAACTGGAAATCGTAGATTTGGGTGCTGAAAAAGCTCTTAGAGATCCAAATCCCTCACAATACAGATGGGAAAACTGAGAGACAGTCAAGGCACTTAGGATAACTTAGCTAGTTAGTGACAGAGCTGCAACTAGAACCTGTGTCTTCTAAATCATGCTCCCTTCCCCTACAGTGGCCTGTATCTCCAAAAGAATACTATAAATGTATCTGTAACTATTGGATTTCAGGTTAGGAAAAGAGAAAATATTTCCGTTGATAAGCTCTGGTAAAATGATTTCAGAGTATGTTCAGAAGCAGTTCTTAACCTTTTGAAGGGTGATTTTTGACACAAGTTCAGCCCTACTGGATAACAGAACCCAAAAGAGAAGCACTTCTAAGTAATTATTGTTTTCATTGCTCTGAGTGCTAGCAGCCTCTGTGGTTCTGACCCAAGATGACTGAGTCAAAAAGAAGTTGCCAGCTTCAGAGTTCTTAAAGGTGGATTGTGCCATAACAGTTGGTACCAGGCTCACTCTAAATAAAATGGTAACAAGCTTTATTGTGCTTTTTTGGGGTGGGGGAAGAGTAGTCTCAGTATCAAGGATCTTGCAAGTGGGGATATTTTTATTTTGGTTGTTCAAATGGATGGGGGGTAATGACCATTTCTATTATTTGAGTTTATATCTTTGTAATTGTGATCCGGTAAAATTATTCACTGCTGAAAAGAGGTGATATGCTGGTATACTGAGGCAGGAAATGGCCTAAGGTATACAAATAATCAGGTTATGCATTGAAGGTAATTGTCTTTGCGGTGTTTCCCATTGGATACAACTCTCTTTGGCCAGAAGTAGTTCCTTTTTGGGTTCATTTAGGAAAGTTGTTGAGTTCAAGTTATACAGTCTCAAATTCTGGCAGTGGTTTAGCATAAGATGTCAAGACAGTTGGCATTCTTCTGGGGGGCTCTTCAAAACCAGTTGTGTCTAAGTTAAGTTAATTGTTGCTTTAAGAGGCAGGGAGGTCTATATAGCCCTATGTCACAGCTCTAAGCAAAGAGAACACATGTATCTATTGTGAAACCACCCTTTTAAAAAGTTTTAATAATCAGGGTGATGGCCAGCAGGTAGTCTATACTTTATTGAAAAAATATGGTCAAAAATCAACTTACACTTTAAATCAAGGATTTTGCAGGACATTTTCATCTAGTTTGGTTCATATGCATGTATTATAAGCAGAGTGTTGTAGTAGATGGATCAATATACAAAGAGTCAAGAAGTCTTGGTTCTAACTCAAGCCCTGCCAGTGACTCACTGTGTGGCCTTGAGAAGATTGCTTTGTTTTTCTGAATCCCAATATTCTAACCTATAATTAATAAGGAGGAATTTAATTTCCTTCCTAGCAATACAATGATTTGATTCTGGGTCCCAAGGCACCTGAGTAGAGTTATCATGAAGTGGTAACTAATGGGGCCATAGCATGAAAATCTAACTAGTGGGAACTTTCTGGCAATATAGTCTATATCTCAAGGTGAACCCAGTAACTTTTGCCAAGGGCCATTATACTTTTTTCAGAATCATGTTATCACAAGAGCTTCAACTTTTAGACCTTAGGTAAGTGTTTTGCAAGTAAATTCCTTTTTTAAAAAAATTGGTAAAAAAAGATGACAAACAAGGGAAATCTGAAATCTGATTTCCACAATGACAATGTACCTCAATCAATATTTTTCAAAACCAAAGTTCCCTTTGAAAACAAAGAAAGATTCACTACAAAAACTCCTAGAAAAACCTACTCCATCACATTAAAGTTTTCTGGGTACTGCGTACATAACAGCCAAAAAATAGTTTGTAAATGTGTACTTTTTTCAGTTTGCATTATAGGAAAATCATCTTGATTTCCAGATATATTTAGTATAATATGAGTTGCAGGGGGCAGGCCCAGAGAGACCAATGGCAGGAAAATTGGGACAACTGTAATTGAACAACAATAAAAAAAAGGAAAAAAAATCTTTTCTTTTCCAGGTAACACATGTTCCCCACTATTAAACACTAAGAATTATGGCTTTAGTTCTGCAGGCCATTTCTCACAACTCTACTTTTTGGGGAATTTTTAAAACCCAGGAAAGTACAGAATTCAACCAAAAGCCCATGGAGATTATTCTCTGTACAAGTAAAGGTCTACTGCATACCAGACATGAAACTAGGTACTTTCTGTACATCTCCCTTTTAATCTTTACAGCAATCTATGTTGCAGACAGTATTATCCTAATTTTATAAATGAGGAAACTGAAGCCCAGAGATAGGAAGTGAGTTGTTTCAGGCTAGAGAGCTGATAACTGAATCAAGATACTGACTCAGGTCTGCCCAAATAACATAATTCTTTCTTCCCTGAAAGCACTGCCATAACTGCAAAAATGGCATCTAATTATGCTTTTTTAAAAATGATTTAGAAAATCTAATAAAGATGCATTCAGGCAAGATCAATTCAAACTTTGAGATATTATCATGTGAATAGTCTAATTGTCTCAATTCATTTGAAAGATAAAAATAATTTTCACTTCCTCTAATTTACAGAAAAATATGTAGACTTGCATAATATATCCAAATTTTCATGAAATGGTTGGAGTTACTTTTAATTAATTCAGGAAACAGCAGAGTTTCAAATTTCAGTTGCTCCTCTTTGGCTATGGTTGTGAGCAATTAAATGAAAGACACCATGTTCATGGGAATCAGGCTGGCTTGGGTAATTCATGTGAGATCTTTTTGGTTCAGAGAAGAAGAAAAAGATTAAAAATGAAGGCAAAGCAGTTTAAGTTCTGAAAGGGCCTGTAAACGTTGTCCTCTAGGGATTGGATAGATCCTCCATCATCAACTTTTCCCTGTTTAATTTTCCCTTCTTGCAAAATGACAAGCTCACATAGTGGCAGTATCATCAAATAAAATAACAGAAGTGAAATTGACAAACATGTTCACTTAGTGCTATTAGTGACTTGAGAAGGGATGAAAAGAGGGCAAAATGAGAGGGTAGCAGTTTGTAAAGTTGTACTAGAAAAAGAATAGTCACCTTGATGCCAGAAGCTTAGGTTCCACCCTCCTTACTGTCACTTGCTAACCTTATGTCCTCAAGTAAGTTCAGTTCTTTGAGGCCCAGTTTTCTGATTTGTAAAATGGGGATGATGTTGTTTGACTTAGTTACTTATAATATATACCTTTGATAATAATTATGAGCAATTATAGATGTAACAATAATAATAACTTTGTAAAGTATAAATCATCAAGTTGATTGAGATGGTGGTGGCTGCATTAGTGATGGCAGTGTGCTGGTGGTATCAGTGTCAGGGGTAGAGAGGAGCCATGTCTATAAATTTATGGCAAGTTAGAGCTTGGTGCGCTTTAAAGACCATCCAGTTGAAAAATAAATGAGCAAGCAAAATTGAAACAGGCTCGACAGGAGAGTGCACTGGCGGTTGCCAGAGATGAGGTATTGGGAGACTGGATGAAAGAGGTGAAGGGATTGAGAAGTACAGATTGGTAGTTACAGAATAGTCACGGGGGTGCAAAGTACAGCACTAGTACTGTAACCACTATTTACAGTGCTAGGTGAGTACTTGAAATACTGGAAGTTACAGGCTTTGAATCTCTTAGGTGTCCATATTTATTAGACTTCAACCTTATTATCCTTGCCTTGCCCATATTTTCCTCAGTTAAGAGAGGGAGAAAGGCTACGGTTTTCACTTTGGATAGTAACTCATGAGAGAAACATTGGAAGTAACACTGCTGAAGGCTCCAATATTGTGTCTATTCTCCATACTCTTATCTATACAAATCAATGCATGTGAACTGAGCCCATAATTGTATCTAACCCCACTAAGCAAAATGAAGAATATAAAAGTCTAAGGCACAGAGACTTCCCTCAGAGACATTCTTATTGTGCAGCCTGTCAGTTCACTAAGAGTACAAGGAAGAAAGAAGTCAGAATAGGGTTGCCAAATATAAGAAAAAGATGAGAATTAAAATGGGACCTTGAGAGGGCAGTAAAGTATTGACCTCTAAAATGGGATTCAAGTAGAAAGGAGTTTCATAAAATTTTAGTCATAACTTTATAACAGTCTTCATTATCAGGAACATCCTTATGAAGGGTTTGCAGGAACAATTATAAAGGACATATGGACAATAACAAGGGGGGCTGGAAATGGGGAAGGGGTGGGGAGGGCTAGGGTGGTGGGGAGGTGTGGGGGAAAAGGTAGAAAACTGTACTTGAAAAACAATAAAAAAATCATTGAAAATAGCCTTATTAGCTTAAAAATGTAGCTGATTTTTTGCTCTGATTTTTAGATTAGAACACTGTGCTTCCCTTTAGGACTTAACTCCTGTCACCAAAATTCTTTTTCAAGAGAGGAAGTATCCCTCCCAATGGTCCTGATATTTGTTGTAGTCAGTGTGTACCCTGGACAGAGCAGTGCACACTGGAGAAACCAAGAAACATTTACTTTTATAAGGAAGATATTTGTCTTTCACTGACTGGTGTATTGCACTTAGCATAATATTCTCCAGTTCCATCCATGCTGTAATGAAGGGTAGGAGTGCCTTCTTTCTCCTGCATAGTGTTCCATTGTGTAAATGTACCACAGTTTTTTGATCCACTCATCTACTGATGGGCACTTAGGTTGTTTCATGCACTTGGCTATTGTGGGGAGGGGTATAATATTGGAAAGAAGGGAAGGGACTAGACAAGGAACATGTATGAATGACCCACAGATATGGACAACAGTATGGGAATTAACTGTGGGAGCAGGGGGGTGTGGATGGCAGAGGAGGGCAAAGTGGAAAAGGTTGGGACAACTATAATAGAATAACAATAAAAATGATTTGACATAAAAAAGATATTGCAGGCACTGGAAGCTCCTCTCTCATCTCTGTCTTAGGTGGTGCACAAGTACAGAGCTAGGGTCTGAAGTATATACTTAAAAGATGGCATTTTCATAGGTTATGACTTTGCCTGGCATTTATTTTCTGTGTGGTCTTGGTTAGCTAAGTTGTTTATGCAACATCAATGAGGCTAAATCCTTGGGATTAAGCCCTACATGATCCAGTTAACATCAATTATTTTGAATGTATTCTATGTTTCGCTTTGTTTTAAGGTTAGGGAGAAAGTGATAAAGAAATTTAGAGCATGGCACCTGAGTTCATAAGCTCACAGTCCAATGTGGAGAGGCCTATAAATAGTTAACAATATATGAGTTATCATAAGGCAAATATTTGTTCAGTTAAAGATATTAACTGCATATGTGCCAGTAATCCTGCTAGGTTCTGGAGACTCTAAGATGAGCAAGACATTTTTCTAAATGGAAAAATTTCATGTAATGCAGTGAGTGTATTGTTAAAAGCAATTCCTCTGGTTACATGGTAGCCCAGATTTGCATTTGTGATACATCATTCTGGTAGCAGATCAGAGATGAGGAAGGTGTTCCCTCTGCAGAATAACAACTAACAAAAATAAGGGGTTGAGATGATTTTGGAAATAATAATGTCGATAATACTCAGACCTTGGGCTGTACTCATTTCTACTCATAGGATATATCTGAGACCTGACCTGTGATTTCTAAATTAACAATTTTGCACTTCTTTCAGGCTTCTACAGGCATGACTTTCTGGAATCTTTATGGATTTTTATTAGGGTATTCAGGCAATCAAAAATAATACACATTCACAACAAAAGAGCATTATTCCACTTTCTTGATGTGCACATATTATGGACAAAATAAATGTATCTCATAAGTGGATGCAGAATCATGAGTTAAATTCCTGTTCAGAAACAGCATACAGTATTTTGCATATATTCACTTAACTTTACAGTTTTATTTCCAAAGTTAAATGCTGGGTACATTCACAGTTATCAAGCAATTACCTTCATCATCTTCTCAGAGATGCAAACACTTTGATAATTATACATCTACAAGTATCATGGCTGCATGTATTTCAGAAGTGGTCAGAACAGGGGAGGATATTGGAAAGTTTGAGATCTTTCAGATATTAATTCAAAACAGGAGATTTTAATCTATGTCTTCTTAAATACAAAGCAGTGGCCCCACTCTATCAGGGTGATGTGCTTATTCTTTTTGGGGTCATACTCATCAAAGAAGCACATTGTGCAATGTTTTGCAAGCACCACAGATGCTTGCAAAGGAGCAGTTTTAGAATGTGTCAAGTCTCTGTCTATAGGATGTTGATCAAATTCACCGAACTGCCAGTTCACAGGATACACATACATGTGGTATTTTTTCTTAAAGTCCTTTAAGAGAAGGTTGGTGAAATGATCCTTAGCAAAGAGTCTTTTCATACAGGTAATTTGTCTTGACTTCATTTCTCTGCTTTGCATTTAAATATGCAGGGTTGTTCAGAGTTAGGTTCATAAAGTTGCATGAGGATATTCTTGAGCCTGTCTTTCATCCTTAGAGGAAACTCAGTCACTTCAAAGTTTGTACAAGCAGGAAAGATTTGCGGGCTTCAAAATAATCCAGCTGCAGTTAATGCCCCATTTTCGTCCCATCCAGTCTGCACTTAGTAGCAAACACATGACAGGTGCTAGCATAGGTCTGATTGTCAGTGCCACAAACTTAGTCAAGGAGTTTTTTAGGAGGACAAGTCATTGGATCTTGGCAAACACAGTGCGGTTTTCCTTGTTGGTCAGCCTTACACCTTTTTTACACTGTAAATTTATGCAAGAATAAACATTGCACCCCCTCATGTTGTCTTCTCTTGAACTATCATCTTCATTTGGTGAGTTCTCTGCTTTTTTGACCCCTTGGGATTATCTAGGTTCAACGGTATCTACATTCTTATTCTCATGTGCTGTTTTTCTTTGCTTCTTATATTTGATGTGATAATAATTGAAATTTGCTCTTTAAGCCTCCTGGAAGACCTCACCTTTGGATGAAATGGTTGTCACTTGCACTGTGCCTGAGGCATTATCACCATCATCAGTAGACTCTGTGAGAAAAGCCTCAGAAACAGTCTTTTTCTCCATTTCCTTATGGTTGCTGATGACTTCAAGGCTAGGTTCTCCCTCTTGGTTCTGCCATTTAACATCTTGATTGTTCTTACTGATTTTTGATGCATTTTCATCTTCTATTTCATTAGAGTTGTCCTCTTCTTGTTCTTTGTGACCACTATTCAAAGTCATCTTTCTGTATTTTTCTTACTTGAGCTGGTTCATTGGACTCTTCTAAAATATCAGATTGGGTACTGTCTTTTCCCTGTTTGCATAAAATACTCCTTGGAAAATTCTTTCTCCCTTTGTTGGTTATCATTGTTGGTACCAACTTCACCTTTCTCTTTTTTTCCCTTCCTCTTCTCCATTGGGAATGTTTGGATCTTGCTCTTGGTTTCCTTGATCACTTATGTCTTCACCAAGTTTGCTGCTTCTGTTCAACTGAGGTCATGAATCATTTATAGGATGTTCTTGCTTTTCTTCTGTCTTTGTGATACTTTCTTGTTGGTCAGAATGTACAATGGGACTAACATCAGAGCAAGGGAATCAATGTTCTCTGGGAGGTTTCTCTTTTTAAGCTCACTTATATCTTGGTCCAATATATATTCAGTTGGTGTATACTCCAAATTCTCACTTAAGTCATATTTGGCATCCTTTTGATATTGCAATCCCAACTCTTGGCTGTAACTCTGGTCCTGATCTGCTGACTAGTCATGGTTTTCCTCCTTTGACTTTTGTACTGAAGATTTTTCAGCATTATGGTTGTAACGGTCTCCTATGGATGCTGTAGTTTCCTCTTCATTTTCTGCACCTTCAACCCTTAAAATGGGCACTTTAGTGTCATCAGATGTTACTAACATTTCAGCCTATTGGACAGAGCTCAAGGAATCAGAAGTTGGTTGGGAATGATCAGATGTGAACTTTGCATTTGACCTGGGCTCCAGCAGAGGGAAGATAGAGTGCAATAGAATCCTATAAGGAGAGACTAAAATTTGTTACTCTGGGGAGAGAGCTGAAGGGACAGCTGCCAGGAACCTGTTCTGAGTCTCTCTCCCACACCATAGACACCGTATTTCTTGGGTGATGCACTCAAACATGACTTTTATAAGTTGAAAAGGGTAGGTACAGGGAATGTTGATGATAATAGCCTAACTAGAAGATAAATTTTTAGGGAAATAGCAGGCAGCAGAAATTTATTAGTTGACATATGAGGGTTTACATTTTTGCATAATGCTTCCACATAGGGACTTTAAAATATTCTGTATGTAATTCAATTCAATTATAATATTTTTCTTTGAGTGCTTACTAAGTAGCATCCTATGTCTTGGGTATAATGGTGATGAATAGAACAGATCTTGTTATGGCACTAATGGAGCTAACAGCATAGTTGGAGAATTAGGTAATAAACACATAAGAAATCTAAGTTACAAATGTTGATGCTATGAAGGGAAAGAATAGAGAGTGTGAGAATATGAAATGGTATGTAGGATTACTTAGCTAGGACCGACAGACCGTGAAGGTTTCTCTGACCTGAAAACTGAGATCAAAAGGAGTCAGACAAGATCCACAGGAAGATAATTCCTGATAGAAGAAACTACATATACAGAATACTTAGGAACAAAAGCTTGGCTTTTTCTAAAAAGTGAAAGCATCTCAGTGTAGTTAAAACATAGAAAATAAGGAAGAGAATAGCATGAGGCAATTAAGTATGGCCTTAAGGTTTCAGGGAGAAGTTTGACCTTAATTCAATAGAGAACATGCAATGGTTTTTGGCAGAAGAATGATATAGTATTTCAAAGAAAAATCCCTTGGGCAATAGTGTCAAGAGGATAAGAAGTAGTCAAGAAATGACATAGTCCCTGCCATCAAGGAATATAAAATCTAATTAAAGGAAAACCTGTTAACACAATTTCAATAAGTGTGGTAGGTACCATGACAAAGATATGAGAGCATGGAGACAAGCATGGGTTCCAATTCTAATACACCATCACTACACATTCAAATTCTGTGACTTTAGTGCAACTTATTTAACCTCTCTTGGTCTCAGTTTCCTCATTTTTTGGTATTTATTTATTTATTTATTGTTGTACAAGTACAGTTGTCTCCATTTTCACCCCATCATACCCCCCAGTTTCCTCATTTTTAATATGGAAATAATCATTGGGCTTCTGTGAGGATTAATTTGATAATATGTGAAGAGTGCTTAGGCTACAAGTAAATGGCAGCCCTCAATAAATGGTAGTCATAATTAATGTTACTGTTAGATACAGTATGGGGAGTGGACTACAAGGGGCAAGACTGGGGACCAGAGAGTCCACTAAGACATCTGTTATAATAGGCAAGAGGAATGATGACAGTGGCCTGGATTAAGATGACTATAGCAAAAGTGCATATGGAATGAAGATGCATTTGAGAGCTTTTAGGTAGGGAGAATCACCTGGTTTCTGATTGGATATGGGTAAATGTAGTGACAGGTTGTTTTAATCCCCAGTTTCCAGCCTGAATATGTGGGAGGAGAGTCATGGCATGGACTGAGAAAGGGAACTCAGGGTTAAAGTGAGTCACCAATCTCACGCCTCATTCTAAAATAGGAAATGAAAACATACCTAGACTTTTTAGACATATTTTCTATAAGGAGAGATTTGTTTTAGATATATTTTCTAAGGGACAGAAATTGGCAACACACTGGGCAAAAACCAACCAGAAACAGTGAACAATAGAGCCAGAGCCAAAGTGAGAAAGATTGGGGCAGAAGCATAGACAGAGACAAAGCATACACTCCAATTTAGTCTTTCCATTCAGCATTTTCCTGTTAATGGCTTAGGTTGTTCTCCTTTCTTAACTTTCAGAACTGTCACAGATTGTCCACAGGAAACTAAATGCTTCTTCTCTGAAAGCTTACATTTCTGCTCTACCCAAAATAAATTCCATCGGCATCTCCCTGCCATGGAGATTTTACATTTAGTTGCCACTGAACAAATTTGGGAAGAAAAACCTCCCTACTTACCTTTTAGTCTGGAGAAGAGAAAAAGTTTTTGAAACAGGCTATGCAAATCTCTAAACTTACAATAAACTGTGAATTGCGGAGGTATAAAGACCCACAGAACCAAGGTGTGAACTTGACCTCTAGCTTGCTGTTTTGACCTAATAGAGCTTTGTTATTTAACACAAAAGTGTGAACAAAACATGCACCTTTACTAAGTGAAACTTACTACACCACTGAAGCAGAAACAAATACCCAGGTCCATAAATTGCAGAAGTGAGAGGTGATTTGGGCGTGTGCAAGAGGTTTTTATTTGTTGAAATTGAAATGCACTTGATGCATCTTTCCTTGCTTTCTCACACATCTGCATAGATGATAGATGAGAGTAGAAATAGTGCCAATACTAAAGCCAATTAAAGGTGCCATAAAAAAATTCAATTAAAGGTGCCATAAAAAACAAAGGAGAGGTTTGCTTTTATTTTTCTCTTTATAAGTAGCAGGATGACTTTCAATACTCTTTAAGTCCTGCTTCAGGAAATAGGATAAAAGAACAGAATCCCATGTGATTAATTGACAGATAAATGAGAGCCAACATTATGAGCTACCATTACTCCAAATAGTGCTCCATGTGTGGGTGGTGAGGAGGGATTGGTGACATGTGTGGGGACAAGTTTTTAGTTAAATCCTGATTGCCTAACTAGAGTAATAGATAAGACAATAAGGTTGTCTATAGGATTAGAAATGTCCTGTCATAATGTGCCCTCTGAAGGCACATTATGAACCCCATGTGTCATGATGAATCCCATCCTATTAAATAGTCCCTCCTAAGCAGGGAGAAGCAAGTGGAATGGTGAAAATAGCATAGACTTTGGATCAAGTCATGTATAAGAATAAATTTCATTTTTACCATTTTCTAGCTTTGTTACTTCAGGCTATTTACTGAATCTCTCTGAACCTTAGTTTCCTCATCTACACTATGAGAATGATAATAGGAGCTACCTCTTAGGATGGTTGTAAGAATTAAATTAAATAATGCACATAAAAAATTCCATTGCAGACTCTGGAGTGCATCATTGATAGTCAAAACATGAAAAGCATTTCCTGTCTTTTCACCTGCGAACACCTCTCCACCCTCTTTTCTAAGTCATACATTCATAATCAAAAGACTGCATGACTTTGTAGAACATATCACAGACTGGCCAAGTGGGGAGAATGGAATATAAGGGGCAGAAAAGTGAAAGCACTATTTGGAGTAATGGTAGCTCATAATGTTGGCTCTCATTTATCTGTCAATTAATCACATGGGATTCTGTTCTTTTATCCTATTTCCTGAAGCAGGACTTAAAGAGTATTGAAAGTCATCCTGCTACTTATAAAGAGAAAAATAAAAGCAAACCTCTCCTTTGTTTTTTATGGCACCTTTAATTGAATTTTTCAATTACAATTAATATTCGATATTAATTTACATAAGTTTCAGGTGCACAGCATAATGGTTAGACATATGAATAATTTATAAAATGATTCTCCCAATAAGTCTGGTACCCACCTAGCATCATACATAATTATTACAATATTATTGACTGACTATATTCCCTATGCTATAATCCCATTATTATTTTATAACTACTCTAAAGATTTCACCAAAACACCATTAGAACTGACAAAAGAATTCAGTAAAGTAGAAGGATACAAAATTAATATTAATAAATTAGTTGCATTTTTATGCTCCAATAATGAACTATCAGAAAGAAAATGGGAAAGCAATCCCACTTACAATTGCATGAAATTGGTTAAATCTACAAAATAGATTTTAACCAAGAGGATAAAAGTCATGTACTTGGGAAATTATAACACATTGAAGAAAGAAATTGAGAAGATACAAATAAATGGGATAATATATTTTACTCATGGATAGGAAAAATTAACATTGTTAAAATGTCCATACTTCCAAAAGCAATCTGTAGATTTAATGCAATCCCTATCAAAATACCAATTATATTTTTCACAGAACTACAACAAATAATTCTAAAATTTATATGGAACCATAAAAGACCCCAAATAGCCACAGCAATCTTGAGAAAGAACAAACTTAGAGTTATCATGCTACCCGACATCACATTATACTACAAGGCCATAGTAACCAAAATGTCAAGGTACTGGCATAAAAACAGGCACATCTATCAATAGAACAGAATAGACAGCCCCAAATAAACCCATGCCTAGATGGTAAATTAATATATAACAAAGGAATCAAGAATATACAATGAGGTAAAGACAATAATGACTATATATGGTGCCAGATGGGTACAAGATATATCAGGATGTTATATAATGCCTAATCACTGGAGTATACACTTGAAACTAATTTAATATTTATGTTAACTGCAATTAAAAAAATGATTTAAATGAACATTAAAAAAAGAAAAATGTTTTTGGGAAAAATGGACAGATACAGTAAGAAACTAAACTACCTTCTTATGACATAGGCAAGAATAAACTCAAAGTGGATGAAAAACTTCGATGTATGACCCCAATCCATAAAACTCCTAGATGAAGACTTAGGCAATAAACTCTTTGACACTGCTGTTTGTAATATTCTTTCTGATATATCTCCTTGGGCAAGGGAAACAAAAGGAAAAAATAAATGTGACTACACCTAACTAAAAATTTTTTGCACAGCAAAGGAGACCATCAATAAAACTAAAGCACAACCTACTAAATAAGAGAATATATTCACCAATGATACATTCATTAAGGGGCTAATATAAAAATTATAAGTAACTCATACAACTCAACACCAAAAACACCCCAGACAATCTAAATAAGCCCAGAGGACCTGAATAGACACTTCTCCACAGAGGACATACAGATGGCCAATAGACATATGAAAAGATGCTCAGTGTCACAAATCATCACAGGAATGCAAATTAAAACCACAATGAGATATCACCTAACATCTTAGATTGGCTACTATGAATAAATCAACAAACAAGTGTTGGCAAGGTTGTGGAGTAAAGGGAACCCCCAAGTACTCTTGGTGGGAATTTAGATTGGTGCAGCAGCTATGAAAAAAAAATGGAGGATCCTCAAAAATTTAAAAATCGAACTGCTTTATGACCCAGTGATTCTACTTTTGGGTTTATAGCCAAACAAACTCAAAACACAAATTTGAAAAAATATAGACACTTCTATGGGGGACTGGGTAAAGAGATGAGGGCATTAAGAAGTACAAACCGGCCCTGGTTGGTGTGGCTCAGTGGATTCAGTGTTGCTCTGTGAACCAAAGGGTTCCCAGTTTGATTCCCAGTCAGGGAACATGCCTGGGTTGTGGGCCAGGTCCCCAGTAGGGAGTGTGTGAGAGGCAAACACACATTAATATTGCTCTCCCTTTCTCCCTTCCTTCCCCTCTCTCTCTAAAAAAAAATAAAACCTTTTTAAAAAAGCAGTACAAACTGATAGTTACAAAACAGTCATGGGGTTGGTAAAGTACAGCATAGAAAATATAACCAATAATATTGCAATAACTCTGTATGATGGCAGAAATATCAGGGTCAAATCAAAAAGGTTTTGCACAGCAAGGGAAGCAGTCAACAAAATGAAAAGACAACCTACCAATTGGGAGGAGATATTCATCAATGATAAATCTGATAAGGAATTAATATGCAAAATTTATAAAGAACTCTTATAAATTTTACACCAAATCTAACAGACAAATAAACAATCTATTTCAAAAGTGGGCAGAGGATCTGACAGACATTTGTTCACTCTTTTTTTATTTTAAATTTAAAATAATCAAAACAAAATAAAAACAACAAAAATCCTTACTCCACCCAAGCAATAACCTCACTGTATTATTTCTTCCACTTTCAGATTTTAATGTAATAAACATTCCTGGAATATGGAAAGAAGCTATATTTGCAAAATTTATCTTTGAGTGAAAAAGAAATGATGAAGAGAAGAATGTGCATAAAGGTTAGGCACCTTATCCTTCAGAGATGTGAAGTCCCAGATCTCTGTTCAGTGGCTTTGTGGCCATAATAGATTCCTCTCTGGGCCTTGCATCTTCTACGTGTATTACGTGCAGAGTAAATTAAATAATTTTGAAAGCTTCTTTCCAGTCTAAAATTCAATAAGAAAGCTAAAGTAAAAATAATGAGTTTGTTGCTTTTCTGCCATCCTTATTTGCAGACAGCCTGTACAAACCCAAAACTGGATCTTGAGGAGCCCTAAATATTATTCTATAGTCCTCAGGCTCTATGCAAAATACATAATAAAAACCATATTAAATCATAAAATAACAATAAAGAAGTCCAAAAGTCTTTTATTCCTTATGATGACTAATTTAATGGGAAAAAACCCACATGAAATCTTAAATTGTTTCTAAGAAATGGTATTGGTGGCCTGTTTTGCTGGTATTCTAATAAATGTTTACTGTGACTGTTGGAAAATCTGTCATGTCTGTGATGTCACACCAGTACAGAATTCCACTTAGGTGGAGAATTACTCTTCTCTCTTCCAGACCACATAAGTGGAAATATCCAAGTTCAGCTTACACGTTCATATATTGCTGAAATTTTCCATGTAAATTTGGAATGAGACCTAAGCTGAGAGACATAAAGTGCATGAGAACCACAAACTGTTGTGATAGAACAATGAGGAGGTAACATCCACACACCTTGAAAATGAGACCGCATACTGACAATGCAGGGTAAAAGAGGCAGGGCCATTTTGCAAGTTGTGGGGTGCCAAGGTGGGAAGACAGTACCAAATGGGCAAGGTAGCAGATAGAGACAAAAGGATATAAAAAGTGAGGCTAAATTTCTATCATTGCAACTGAGAGTGACTGAGCAGTGTTCACTTTAACCAGGGGTTGGGGCAAGACAAATTTGGATACAAAAGAAATAGATTCAAATGCTGCACCTTTTTTTGCCGTGGTGGGGACAAGAGCTCAAATGTTTGCAGACACCTTGCCTGCAAAAGACAACTTTCACTATCTGAGACGGCATTTTGGGGACAATTTCATGTCCCCAAACCTGACTGACTCATTAGGTGATTTTAGATGAGTAGTATATTTTCCGTGAGCATTTGTTTCTTCATCTGCAAACAGGTCCGTTCTAATTATAATATTCTGTTTCTTTTCAAGTATAAACAGGAATGTGGGTGTTGGCTGAAGAACTGGTTAACCATTATACACCTTTTCTTTCTTTGCTTTTGGCAGGGATCATAACTCTACGGCTTACCTTAATGAATATACTGAAATATTCAAGATGCCTAACACTTCCAACAATGCCTGTGATGACAATCCTTTGCCATTTCAGCACGCCCTCTATGCAACCACCTACATTACCATTTTCATCCCTGGTCTTCTGGCCAACACCGTAGCCTTGTGGGTTCTGTGGCGCTTCATCAGCAAGAAAAATAAAGCCATCATTTTCATGATCAACCTCTCTGTGGCTGACCTTGCTCATGTGCTGTCTTTACCCCTCCGGATTTACTACTACATCAACCGCCATTGGCCTTTCCAGACACCCCTTTGCCTGCTGTGCTTCTACCTGAAGTATCTCAACATGTACGCCAGCATTTGCTTCCTGACCTGCATCAGCCTCCAGAGGTGCTTCTTTCTTCTCAAGCCCTTCAGGGCCAGAGACTGGAAGCGTAGGTACGATGTGGGCATCAGTGCTGCCGTCTGGGTCATCGTGGGCACTGCCTGTTTGCCATTTCCCATCCTGAGAAGTGCTGCATTATCCAAGAAGAATGAATCCTGCTTTGCTGATCTTGGATACAAGAAAATGAATGCTGTGGCTTTGGTTGGAATGATTACACTTGCTGAGCTGGCAGGATTTGTGATCCCAGTCGTTATCATTGCGTGGTGTACCTGGAAAACTACCATGTTCCTGAGACAACCAACAAAGACTTTCCAGGGAATCAGTGAGAGACAGAAAGCACTGCGGATGATTTACATGTGTGCTGCAGTCTTCTTCATATGTTTCACGCCCTATCATATTAACTTTTTTTTTTACACCATGGTACAGGAAAAAATCATTCACAGTTGTTTCATTGTCAAAAGCACGCAGTATTTTCACCCTTTTTCTCTATGCCTTGCAAGTCTCTCCTGCCTTTTAAATCCAATTATCTATTACTTTATGGCCTCAGAATTTCGTGACCAACTATCCCTTCATAGCAGCTCTCTGACCCGATCCCGCCTCATGAGCAAGGAGAGTGGTTCATCAATGATGGCCTAAAAATAAAATAACTTTTAAATTGCAACTTTGTTTAACACGTTTCCCCCTCTTTTTGCAAATACTGAGAGACCAGCCAAACAATTTCTTTAATTGAACTCTGGGAACAACAGAAATAAACGTCTTCTTATGTAATAGTTGTGGTCATAGGGGTGTGATGGTGGAGGCAGTATGTGAAAAATGTGGGAGAGGAAAGGAAAAGTGGATTTGCCTGTTCCCTCTTTGAAATTCAAAGCACTTTCAAGTTTTTACAGATGTTTTAAACCAAATGCAAGTGAGAAATTTTATCTGAAACATGTTTTCAGTAAATGGTTGTTAATGAGATACAATAAATGAATCATTTCCATATGTAAAAGTAAGTCTTTTTAAAAGAAGACACTTATTTGTGGATGAGAGTAAAAATATCCTGTCTTCCTAAGAGATAAATACACAGGCATGAGGGAGTGAAGAATGAGGACTACAAACCTATTTGATTAAATGGCACGGGAATTTGTTCATTCACTGAAAATGTCTTGGATGCCTGTTGTGTTCTGGTTTGCCACTTTCTTAGGTACTTTCCACATATAGAATCTTATCAGGCTCTTCTAATAAACTTGTGGAGGTTTCCAATATAAATAAATAAATGGAACTTCAGCGATGTGAAGAAACTTGTGTGGGAGTTAAACAGCGGTGAGTCAAAATGTATCCTGTATACATCCCATATGTTTAAGTTATTCACTCCGCTTGTGTTGTTACTTTTACTAGGTCAGTAGTAAACTAGACTTGAATGGTGATGACACAGACTAAAGCTAAGACACATGAAACCAAAACCATTTTTACAAAATTTACCTGAGATTATCTGAAAAGTCTTGGGTTGTAGGGGTAAGAGTCAGGCTTCAGGCTGCAAGGTATCAAATGATAAATAGATGTTGTTCTAATACTATCTTGATCTACAGAGTCCTCATGATCAGGGATATAGGAAATGTAAATAGGGTATTACATTAGAAACAGAAAATATTATTACAGCATGAGTGAATGGGAGAAAAGGGTGTGTCATCCTTCTGGAAATCATATCTTCAGTTTTCTCAAAGTTATAGCTATTGTTTTAGAGCCATTATGGAGGATTTCAATATAAGCAATCCTTAGCTTCTCAGGTTGGCATTTATGAAGCTCAATCCAGCATTCTAATCTTTTATGCTTGCAATTTAAATAGCATGTCAGACATTTGGTGTGCAGAGTGATTGTCCTCAGAATATCAATTTGAACAGACTGGCTATAGAAGAGCATGAAGGGACAACTGAACAAAGAGGAATTTTTGAAAACAACAAGGTTTCTATGGTGGGAGAAAATTCTCTAATTACAAAGTAATGAAACTGGTTTTCTTGTGCTTGATTAATTGGCATCTGATGGCACTGCCTAAAGAGGCTTTCCCGTTCTGCTTGGAGAATGGCAGCATTATCAGAACGAATGTATAAACATTCCTACTGTAAGGTGATGATTTTTGAAAGAAACCCATTTGGAACTACAACATCCTACTGTATCTGTGGAGAAGAGGAACCTCAGTTCTAAATAGCCACATTTGATATTCCCTCTTTCAAGTTATTAACAAGAGGTAGTACTTTAAACATAGGATTTGTGGATTAGTAGTGAAATTAAATTATTTGTCTTTCATTTGGCCACCAGTAAAGTGAAATCTTTGGGCTTTTCTGACATGTGTGTCCCTATTGTAGTGAGACAATGGTAACATCAAAGCAAGAAATAGTTGTTTCTTGAATTTTAAAGGCTAGGAGGCCTTATACAGGGTGGGGAAAAAGTAAATGTATGGTTGTTCATAGGTAAAATTAATACAATGATTAATAAATAATACAAGAATAAACTCTGTGTTTCACGTACTCACTATGGTAAACCTACTTTTGCCCCAACTTACAATGCCAGCGGAAAAGGTGACAATGCTTCAAATTATGAGATAACAATTAAAAAAACCAGTGAGATTCATTGAGGTATTGTAATGAACAACAATTTGAAGTTGTCCCTGTGCTTATCACAGGGACAAGATGTAAGACAAAGAGAACAGTGACACATATGTCCTTGAGTCAACTTTTCAAAATGTCACCAAACAGCCTGACATTGCTCCCAAATCCCTGCAAAACATTACTCAAAATCCACTTAGAATCCATTCAGAATCTCATATTCTTGATGAAAGACTTTAACTACCCAATGGTTTTGGTTAAAAAAAAAAGAGAGAGAGAAGGGCTTTGAGGACTATAAAAACTTTGTGCAACAATCTATATTAACTTAAATGCAGTTTATATGTGATTGGTTATGCTGTTTACCTTTAGAAAGCTTTAAATTCTAGCACAGAGTTTAAGTACAACATTTACTGTAGATGAAATAAATTATACTTAAGGAGTATGTGGTTATTTCTATAAAATATTAATCATTGTGCTGTTATGTAAAAATTTAACTGCCTTATTATAAAATTGCTTTTATAACAAAATCATCTTCTCCTATCATTCTTTTTCATATTTTCCAGAATTATAGCCCACCATAAAAGTAAGATTACTGCTTAAACCACATTCCTCTTTTAAGTAGTAAGTAGCTTGGTTATTATATTAATTCTTTATAGCTAATACTGTGCCTTTAAGTACAGTATTTAACATGTGACTTTAAGTACAATTATAACATGCAATTACATGTAAAAGTATACTATTATACATTAAGGCTTTTAAAGAATTAATTCATCTTCCAAAGTTTCAAATTTACTGTCAATGAATAATTAAGGTACTTTGGTTCTCTGATGTTTTAATGATAAACCACAATTTTGTTTTTGAAACAGAAAATTGTTTTCATTTTTCATATACTACTTTGTTTAGGAAAATTATATGCGTGGAATTTTAATATACAGAATTGATAGAGTAGGGAGAGAACAATTGGTTTACAGAAGCTGAATTTCAAATTGGCTAATAAGGAAAAAGAGAAGCAAAATTTCAGGGGCTGTTAGCATAGGCTGGCAGATTTTCTGATCTTCTGGAGTTGGGGGGTACATTTTCATGACCTGAGAAATTGCATTTGAACTGGGTCTTGGATAATGGAAAAGTTTTCAAGTTGTTGCTAAATGTAGAGAACGAGTATGCGTTATTATTGGAAACCCTCTAGAGACAACAGTAGAAAGAAAAAACAGTAGGGAGTTGAATAGTACAAAATACTATCATTTGGCTATAAATATACCGGCAAGCAGTAATCAATGAAGCTGTAAAATTTAGAGGTATGGTTTTTGTTCAAAATGATGATGTAGGAATATACTGACCTCACCTTCTTCCATGGACACATTGAACCTATGGCTCTATATGAAACAATATCCTTTGGGGAAATAAACCCTAAAAGCTGGTGAAGCAACCCCTTCACAGTGGAAATGAGAGAGAAACCATATCAAAGCCTTGGGGGAAAGGGTTAGATACTATGTCATCATAAACCCCAACCCTAGGCAATGCAACCCACAATTGGAAGGGAGCTCAAAACCTGGAACTTCAATTTGAGACTCAGAAGGTTTGTATACCTCATTAGGTACCCCATCATTCAAGACTGGCAGTTGAGAGACAAGCCACCAAATGTGTGGCTTTGAAGAGCAACAGGGCTCATGCCCAAAACACCTGGTGGGCTGTGGCAAACTATGAAACAGGTGTTAAAGAGCTCACATGCTGAATTGTCTGTTGCAGAGCCTGGCACAGAAGCAACTGTTTGAAGAGTACCTACACTTTCTGTGAAAAAGACTCATCGGCTAATTTTTAGGCATTGGTCTGAGGAGAGGAGCCTGCAGGGATGGTCTCCAGGAATAGAGGCTAGTGAACGTGAACCTACTACTCTCCTGTCCTAAAGCTAGTGGGCACCATCATTTTCCCCTTTTTTTCTTTCCTTCTTTCTTCATTTCTTCTTTTAAACCCTTTTTCTTTATCATCTGAAAGAGAGCTTTGGCATATGTCTGTTGCCCTTATTTTTATATCCGGTGACCCAATTTTTGAGGCTGTCACACTGAGCATGTCCTTTGATTTCCTGGCTCTGGCAGCCAGGGAGTCTTATGTTCTTGGAGCACATGAAACTGTAACAGAGAGAGAGAGAGTTCTTGGCAGACTACCACTTCCAGTGTACTGTCCAGATAGCAGACTGAAATATACTCCCAATCTATCTGAGAAAGAGCTGTATTTGCTTGAGTAGGAGTTTTGGCCTGAGGGTTCTATGGAGGGTCTCTTAGGGATGGAGGTCACTGAATGCAATTGTTGTGCCCTCTCTCGGCCTTGTTCCAGCTCACCAGTATCTCACAGAAAGGAGCTTATGCCCTTTTCTGGCACCCTGACTTTTGTAGCTCTTGCCAGAGGACACTTCTTCTTTGGCTGTATTGGCCAGTGGGACTTACACTCATGGGTCCTACAGGACAATAATTAGTAGAGACATAATTGTTAAATGGCTATCATACCAGAGCACAGTGAAAGGTAACAGACTAGGAGCTCAGTCTTTGTGTGAAAGTGGACTAATGTGCTTATCATCACAGTTGCAGCCTGATTAAACACAAAACTGAAGGCTGACTGTTAACCTTTCCTGACACCTCAGAGGGTGGGCACTGTCTTGATGTTGTCCCTCTGTCAGACTCCAGAGCAGCACCATCTCTCAGAAGGTAGCCCTTATACGTCACTGATGCTGCAGTTTTTATTCCTGGTATGTACCTCATTTTTTTGTGGGGGCTGCCTAGCAGATACTAGTTGATCACCTTGTAATGGGTGTGGAACAAGGTTCAGAACAGGGTGTAGGCAAGAAGCCCCAACAGCCCCACAAGCCTAGCTTGGGGGCTGGGAAGAGTGGCAGCACAGTGATTAAGAGTTACTTTGCGCATAGGTAACTCTTTGGCTAGTACTATAGAAATGATTATAGCTTGCCTATCCTGCTGAGGCCAGGGAGATGGGCATGACTTAAATTGTGATGTAGCCAGGAGGCGGTTCCCTGGTTGCAGTGCCTATGGAAGAGCATGAAGGAGGTTCCCCTATGTCATGGGGCCACACCTTCCGAGACTAACAATGGCAGCCAGAGAAAGGTCAAAGAGACCAGAGAATGGGCAGATGTAGTTGGTTGTGGGAGGAGTTGGAAATGGGGTTACAGAGGAAATGCCAGGGTTTAAACAAGGCATGGGAGCCACTTTTCTCTTAGCCAGTGGCTTGGGAAGGAGAAAGGCTCTTGGCCATGCAGGGAGTGGTAGTGAGGGAAAAGACATGCTGTCTGTAGTAAGGGATTTTTTGCCATGTGGTTTGAAAGACAGTAGTGGACCATGCCTGCTTTAGCTGACTCCAGAGCTGCAAAGGAATTCCTCATAAGATCCTGTCCTGCTACACCTGGATTTTACCTGAACTATTAAGAACTGTGCCTTTCCTGAGTTTCACCATGATCTAGAGTAACAAGGCACATGCTTTTCTGGACTATTATCCGGAGGCCGATAGCAAGGTATTCCAGATCCTGCACAGATAAGGCTGTGGGAAACTTTGGGGGATGCTTATAGCCTGGTGGGAGCATGGGAAGTGCTGGGTTTTGTGGGAAAGGAGGGCTCAAAGCTGAGGTGCTCTGAATTCTCCCAAGGCTGGAATGTTGTAAATAGACCTGCTCCCTCCAGCATTAATTGTTGGGTCATTCATCAAGACACCATGTGGACTGGCCCTGGTCTACTCGGCAACAATCTGGCTCTGGTGGACAGGATATCTCTTATTCCTGGGTCCCATGGGACTGTAACAATTAAAGAAACAGTTCTTGGAAAGTGATCAATTCCTTTGACACTGAACAGACAATAGTCTAAAATACACACTCAGCCTTTCTCTAATAGAGGCCTACTTACTTATCCTGTAGCAGGCTTCAGGTTTGACATACATCTAGGGGCTATAAACATGCTCTCAGAGAATATAAATTGAAAGAATGCTATCTCTGTGTTCTCCCTCTACCTTACTCATCACCCAGAAAGGAGTTTATATATTTATATGGAGCCCCAATATTTGCAACTGCCAACTAAAGGACACCTCCACAAAAGCTGGCTCTGGTGGCTGATGGAATTTATTTGCATTCTTTAAAAACTGCTGGCTGAGGCTCTGGCTTCCAATCGGCCTGAATGTAGTTGCTGATGAGATCTTCCCCTTTGGGACAGGGGTCTTGGAATGTCATCAAGTACTGGGAGCTATTAAAAATAAAATAAGGTGCTTGACAATCACAAAGTTTTCACAGACAACCAAGACTAGTACAGGGTTAAACAGTAAGGGCCATCTTCAACACAAAGTCAAGTCTTGAAGACTGGGAGAGGTGGCTAGGCTATTTCATCTAATGCCTGGGACAAAAAAACAGAGAGTCAAGCAAAATTAAGATACAAAGAAACATGTTGCAAACAAAACAACACTGTAAAACCTCAAAAAGAACTTCAATAAAATGGAGATAAGTAATTTAACTGATAAAAATTCCAAAGTAATGGTCATAAAGATGCCCATTGAACTCAGAAGAAATTAAGTGGAAGAATACAGTGAAAATGTCAGAAAGAAATAGAAAATATAAAAAGCTATCACACAGAAGTTACACAGCTGAAGAATACAATAACTGAAGTGAAAAAAAAAGATGGTAGAGGAGTTCAATAATAAACTACATGAAGCAGAAGAATGACTTAGTAAACTCAAAGTTAAGGCAGAAGAACTATCACCCAATCAAAGCAGCAAAAAGATTGAAAGTAAGCGAAAATAACTTACACAATTTATGAAACAAAAATCACTAACATTCACATTATAGGAATCCCAGAAAGACAAAAGAGATAGAAATGCAGAAAATGTATTGGAATAAATAATGGCTGAAAACTTCCCTGAGGAAAGAAACAGACATATAGACCCAGGAAACCCAGAGTGTTCTAAAACAAATGAACCCAAACAGACTCATACCAAGACATTAAAATGAAAGTGTTAAAATTTGAACACATGGGGGAAAATGTTAAAACAAGAAATATGAAATCACTTTTGACATACAAGGAAACCCCCATAACACTATAAGCAGATTTTTCAGCAGAAACTTTGCAGGCAAGAAAGGGCTGGCACAATATGTTCAAAGTACTGAAAGAAAAAAAAAAATCCAACCAGGAATACCCTGCCTGGCAAATTTGTCATTCAGAATTAAAGGAGAGATAAAGAGTTTTACAGAGAAGCAAAACCCAAAGGAAGTGGAAAAAAACTACTATAATTAAAGGATGCACATGGTAAAAAAGATGCAAAATGTGACATTAAAAATATAATGTGGGGGAAGAATATAAGTGTATAGCTATAGAATGCATTTAAATAAGTTATTATAAACTTTATACTGTTTTATTTTTTCTTTTATTGAATTTATTGGGATGACACTGGTTAACAAAATCATACAGGTTTCAGGTGTGCAATTCCACAACACATCCTCTGTTCACTGTATGGTGTGTTCACCACCCATCATCATTTATCCCTTCTTTACCCTCCTTTACATCCCCCATCCTCCTCCCCTAGCAATCAGCTATTGTCTAAAATAGACTGTTTTGTTGATAAATGTAAATTGTTACAACTAAACTCATAGTAACCACAAAGCAAAAAAAAATCATAGAAGATACACAAAAGATAATGAAGAAGGAATCTAAGCATACCACTAAAGAAAGTAATTAAATCATAAAGGAAGAGAGCAGCAGAAGAATAAAGGAACAGAGATACTCCAAAATGGCCAGAAAACAATTAACAATGTGGTAAGAAATATCTCCCTATCAAGAATTACTTGAAATGTATGTAAATAGACAAAATTCTCCTATTGAAACACACACACAGTGATTACATTGATTAAAAAAACACCTACCTATATGCTGCATACAAGAAACTCTCTTCAGACATAAGGAGACATACGGATGGAAAGCAAAGGGATTAAGAAAAATGGATATGGAAACAAAAGAAAACTGGGGTAGTTCTATTTATTCCGACAAAATAGACTTCAATGCAAGAATTGTAATAAAAGGCAAAGAAGGGCATTATATAATGATAAAGGGATCAATCCGATAAGAAGACTTAATATATGTAAATATTTTTGTACCCTATTTAGTAGTACCTAAATATACAAAACAAATTCTAACAAAATTAAATGAAAAAATAGAGTGTTACAATCATAGTAAGGGACTTGAATACCTCACTTACATCAATGAATAGTTCACGTAGACAGAAAATCATAAAGGAAAGGTCCTTAAACAACACTTAAAGCACAAGGATATACACACAGAGCATGTCATCCAAAACCAACATAGTACACATTATTCATTTTTCTTAATGCATATGGAGCATTCTCCAAGATAAATCATATTAGGTGAAAAAAAATCTTAACAATATTTTAAAATTAAAATCACATCAAGTATCTTTTCTGACAACAATAGTATAAAAGTGGAAATCAATTAAAAGAAGAAAACAAAAACTTCACAAATATGTAAAGACTTTACAACATACTACTGGGCCTTGGCCAGGTAGTTCACTTAGTTAGAGAGTCATCCTGATATGCCATGGTTGCAGGTTTGATCGCTGGTAAGGGTACATGCAATAAAGTACTAACGGACCTTTGCCATTTTAAAAGTGAAATTGGCCTGGCTGGTATGGCTCAGTGGATTGAGCGCGAGCCTGCGAAGCAAAGGGTTGCCAGTTCAATTCCCAGTCAGGGCTTATGCCTGGGTTGCAGGACAGGTCCCCAGTAGGGGGCGCATAAGAGACAAACACACATTGATATTTCTGTCCCTCTTTCTCCCTCCCTTCCTCTCTCTCTAAAAATAAATAAATAAAATCTTTAAAAAAATAAAAGTGAAATTGGACCACCAACTTACACCATACACAAGAATAAACTCAAATTGCACAAAAGATTTAAATTTAAGTTTTGAAACCATAAAAATCCTAGAAGAAAACATAGGCAGTAAAAACTCAGGTATGAAATTCTCGACTTCTGGCCAAGATGGAGGAGTACATAGGCACACTGTGCCTCCTTACACAACCAAAATAAGGACAACAAAAATTTAGAAACAAAAAAACAACAGTACTGACAGAAAATTGAACTGTATGGAAGTCCGACAACCAAGGAGTTAAAATAGACACATTCATCCAGACTGGTAGGAGGGTCAGAGTCGGATGGCCAGGTGGAGAGGGGTCGTGGCAAAAAAAAGTGGTGGCTGGTAGACCCTGGGTGTGCAAAGCAGCTGCTGGCAGACCCTGGGCATGGGGTGGCAGCAGGAAGACCCAGCGAGGTGGCTGGCTGACCAGGTGGTCCCACATTTGCGTGCAGATAAACCAGATGAAACTGGGGAGCGAGACAGACTGCACAACCCAGGGCTCCAGCCTGGGGAAATAAAGCCTCAAAACACCAATTGAAAACACCTGTGGGGGTTGAAGTGCTGGGAGAGACTCCCAGCCTCACAGGAGAGTTTGTTGGAGAGACTGCAGGGTCCTAGAACATACACAAACACACCCACATGGGAATGAGCATCAGAAGGGTCCAATTTGCTTGTGGGAAGTGGGGGAAGTGACTGAAATCTGGCAGAGAGTGGAGCAAACGCCACTGTTTCCTCTCTGACCCCTGCCCCACATACAATGTCAGGACCCAGTGCCCGGGTTGCCCTGCCCCGGT